>OY282480.1:23317236-23673236 GCA_958295575.1 Leucania comma
CCATCCCATTAGACCTAGCATAATAAGGTGTTGATGTCTTATGTTTAAATCCAAATTGCTGACAGAAATCTACAAATACAGAACTTCTGTATTGAGCTCCATCATCTGTGTATAATAATTCAGGTATTCCCCATCTAGAGAATGATATTTGTAAAGCTTTTATATGCTCCTCAGCTGATTGATTTTTTAATTCACTTAACTCTATATACTTAGTAAGATAATCTACTATTAATAAATATATTTTATTATTAAAGAAAAACATATCAGCTCCTATTGTACTCCATGGTTTATCAGGAACTTCTCTTAATTTTAATGGTTCATAACTATGACTTTTTTGATACTGTAAACAGATGTCACAATTTTTAATCATATCTTCTATTTCTTTATACATATGCGGCCAATATAACAATCCTTTTATTCTGTTTTTACACTTTTCAAAACCCATATGATTGTAATGAATTTGCTTTAACATGTCAGACCGTAATGATTTTGGTACTAACAAAGCTGAATCTTTAAATATTAAACCATTAGCTATGTATAAGCTTTCTTTAATAGAATGATAAAACTTTAATTGAAATGGTATATCTGAGTATTTAGGCCAATCATTTTGAATATAATTAATAAGCAATATCAAGTTTTCATCTTTAGCCGTTTCTTCCTGAAATATTTTTAATTTTTGTTCACTAATGTTTAAACTTTCTATTATCATACAGACATGCATTTCTATCTTTTCATCAATATCCTGATTACATATGTTATCTTGTACAAATGCCCTAGATAATGCATCAGCCACTAAGAGTTCCTTACCAGGTTTATATTTAATCTCTAAGTCATAACCTTGTATGCGCATTCTTAATTTTTGCAATCTTAACGGAGTTTCATTCATTGATTTTTTGAATATCTGTTCAAGTGGTTTATGATCAGTTTCTACTGTAATTTGTTTGCCATATATGTATTGATAGAACTTTTCACATGCATACACAATTGCTAATAATTCCTTCTCAATTTGTGCCCATGATTTCTGCGAATCAGTTAGTGCTTTCGATGCATAAGCTACTGGTTTGTTATGTTGTAGTAAAACTGCTCCTAACCCCGTACTACTACTGTCAACGGACAATGTAATAGGGCTATTCATCTCAAAAAATATTAAAACCGGTTCTGTAGTTAAGATTTGTTTCAATTTATTGAAATCTTCCTTTTGTTTTTCACCCCAAACAAATACAGAATTTTTTTTTACTAAATCTCTCAATGAATTTGTAATATCTGATAAGTTAGGTATAAATTTAGATACATAAGTTATGATTCCTAAAAATGTTTGTAATTCTTTTTTACTTGTGGGCTCTTTCATATTAACAATAGCTCTAATTTTTTCTGTATCAGGTCTAATACCTGTGCTACTCAATATATGGCCTACATATTTGACCTCAGTTACCCCAAACTGACACTTATCTTTGTTGAATTTTACTCCTGCTTGTTTAGCCCTATTCAAAACTTGTTTTAATCTCTTATCATGGGATTCTTTAGATTCTCCCCATATTAACAATTCGTCAACATATTGTTCGACCCCCTCAATGTCACAAAATATGTCATGAAAACATTTACTAAAAACTTCAGGTGCTGAGTTTAAACCAAAAGGTAATCTTTTATAACAATACCTACCAAATTCACCAGCGTTAAATGTTGTATATAATTGACTTTTTTCTGATATTTTTATCATATAAAATCCTTTAGAGGCGTCTAGCACCGAAAAATACTTAGCATTAGGCATTCTAGCGACTAATTCCTCAAAAGTACTCATTTTATACCTTTCTCTGATTATGCATTTGTTTAAATTCTGTGGATCTAAACAAAGTCTGATAGAACCATTGTTCTTTTTTGCTACCACCATAGAATTAACCCATTCAGTAGGCTCATTTACTTTTCTAATGACACCTAACCTCACTAATTTATCTAATTCACTTCTAATTTGGTTTTGTAATTTAAATGGAATTTTTCTAGGTCTTTCTACAATAGGTTCACAATTTTCTTTCAATTTAATATCATATTCATATTTTAACTCACCTAATCCAGTGAATAATTCACTATATTCTGATACAATGTCACTTTTATTTACCGAACTCACCGTATTAATAATATCAAGCTTTACTGCAGTTGAATAACTTAAAATACTGGGTGTTTCAAAATTCACTACAAAGAGTTTACATATACAGTCACTGTTGTTGTATCTTAATTTTGCTTCACAAGTTCCAAGGATTTTTATTTCAGATCCGTCAAAGTTTGTCAATCTTATATTTCTACATGTATTTAATTGCAATTTTAATTGATTCATTGTATTTCTATTTATGATATCCACTTGAGAACCTGTATCAATTTTGAATTTTATATATTTATTATTTACTTGGATATTTAAATACCACTCCTTGTCTACGGAGTTTACTGCATAGACTGTATCTATTCTAAACTGTTCTACATTTTCACTGTTGACTACTGAACATTTATAAGTACAACACGAAGAAAAATGATTAAATTTATTACATTTTACACATTTTTTACCATATGCTGGGCATTTAGCATAACCATGAAACTTATTGCATTTTCCACATGGTCTTGATGTACTGGCCTCTTTTTTGAAGTGCTCACCTGACCTTTCTTGATAATCTGATTGTCTGCCCCTGGATGTTCCTCTCGCACCACACCTTGCTTGACCCGGAGTTCTACTACGACCCCTGGCTCTTGGCTCTTGGTTACTTGCTGATGAACGCCTGCATGTTCCTTTGTTTACTGCACCTACTTCATTTGACCGTTCATTTTTACAGTTCATTGTTTTTATTTGACTTTGAGCCACTTGTGCGGCTTTACATATACTCATGCACTTGTCAAGTGTCAAATCCGGTATTCTTAGTAATTTTTCTCTAATGTTACCATCGTTGATTCCAAGAACTATTTGATCTTTTATCAGACTATCCTTCAGGTTTCCAAAATTACAATCCAAACTGAGAGATTTTAATGCTGTTTGATATTCTTCATATTGTTCGTCTGTCTTCTGTTTTCTTGAGAAGAACAGGTACCTGTTATAGGTTTCATTTGTGGGTGGACTACAGTGTTTCTCCAGACGTATGAGTACCTCATTGTATGATATGCTCGCCTTGTCCTCGAAGCTATTATAAATTATCAGACCCTCTTCGCCGATGCAGTGTAATAGTAGAGCTTTTTTTTGTTCCTCCTTTAGACGTGTATCTGCTCCACTGGCGAGAAAATATAGGTCAAACCTTTGTTTCCAATTCTCAAAACTTCTTTTTTTCGATTTTGATCCGACAAAAGTTAATGGCGGCGGCGGTTGTAGTTGCTCCATCTCTCACCTCTTTTTATTTTGTTCAGCGTCGATTTTTACAGTTGTCCTTAGTCCTCAGCGCCATGTAAGATGTTTTCTATATAATTAAACACCCCTTTTTATTGTTTACTTTATTTTAATAGTCTTCACAATCATGATCAGCCAAGTCTTAATTAGGTTGCCAGCCCGCGTTGCAGTGTTGCCACCCGCTCAATAGTGTTGCCACATAATAAGGCTCCTCTCACAGACGGCACCTGCTGAATAATCTCAATTATACGATAAACGATGCTCTTGTTCGGAGATAAGTATTTAACTTTTTTTTTTATTTAGGAAATCAGTGTACCTATCTAGATACACTACACAACATGCTATGAGTAGGTAAATGTACAGTCCAGTTCCACACGTTAGTAACTTAAATTACTTAGATATAGTTTTGGTACCTGAAGTTAAATAAGATCAATATACATAATACAATTTTTTCGTTATAATAGTTAATAGGTACTTAGTAGTGTAGGATAAATAAATTAGTTAAAGATTTGCTACAGGTACCTAATCCCCTCAAATACTAATGTTTCCCATTTAAATCTTTGAACTGATTATGTAAAATATACAGTTCCTGTGTTGCAAAGAGTTGAGGTTCTGCCATGACTTACCCATTCATGGCAGAATCTCGGACCGAACCTTTGATCAAATATAAATGACGTGAATAACATGACAAGCGAATGAATTGTAAAACTTTTACTTGAATTCCAAAACCATAAAAATGTCAAAACTGAGGAAAATACGCTTCTAGCCTAAGAACGTTACAATATGGTAGTAATAATTTCGTAATAGTAATAAATTCGTAGCCTTGTATTAATGACCCCGGGGCCGGTACACGAGCATGTGTGACAGATCCCTTCCTGCCGGGTCACTAGTGAAGCAGCATTACGTGGTGGTGACTAATGCCGCCGATGCTCCGATAGCGCTGACAAATCACTCCGATTGTTGCCGATACCACGTATTTGAGAGGCCCCAGCTATGTACCGAGACCCATGAAACACGTGTGAGGAAATACTTCACATTTTCTATGAGCCGCGAGTGACCGGCGCCGAGAGTCAGTGAGGCTATAAGTCAAGTGGTGAGACTAATCGCTTTGTATAAACAGTCGGCGCTTTTTATTAATTATTGTAAGCTCAAAAGACGGATTAGATGAACATTGTATGTTTTTTTAAATTTTGTACATTTTAATTGAATGAATACGCGGCAAATAAGTTAAACCCGTACGATTGAGTCTTGAAAATCTGTTAATGCGCGTTCAAGGTCGATCCCAATCATGATTCAACTTGTATGCCGCGTATTATACTTGTTTGACATTCAGTATTAGAAATCGTAAAAAGAGGTGGTAATTTGACTAATGAAACGATTTCAGAAAATTATAAAAATGATAAATGTTGGACTATCTATAACTGCTCTACGACTTTCAACAAGCACTAACAAATATGTAAAGAAAAAAACAGAAAGAAACAAACACTTTATCGTTTGATGTGAACTTGTGTCGCTACTTCATCACACACCACCTATTCATCAGACGATCATCATCATGGCCAAGAGAGGTGAGGTTCTGTTCAGAGACCGTTTGTTGAAAAGACATCGCCTCTAAATCGAAGATTGTGAATGCATAATCGGTAAACGGCTGGCCGTGCCACTCGCATAACATCAACGGTCGACCTCCGCGCTGAGTTGTGGCTCAATCGAACGAAGAGAGAAAACCAGATTACTAGACTTGGACGCTTTGCAATCGCTTGTCAAGGGCTCCATATGTCCGGATTCCCCGTGAAAGGCAGCTCGCCATGTGGACAGATCGAACCCTAGTCATCGACGGTGCGTAGTGTCCCACGCGCGCCTCAAAGACATGTCAGCAAAACCATAGAGGCCCAGCAGGGCCGAAGCCTGCTGGGGCCATGGGTCAACTTCTGTAAGGGTTACCAGTGGTCCAGGAACGCATAAAGCAACTGAAGGAATATTTATGTAGGTGTGGGTTTAGTCAGTAAAAGTTTGATATGCCCCCGTTTGATATGTCCCGTTCCGCCCTAAAGCGAAAGAAGTAATTGTATGATTTACCACCTTAAAAAAAAAGCTCCATACAAATATATCCTTCGTATCTTTCAGCTACCAGTATTATATTTCGGTTGCTTAATGGTTGCTGTGCTCCCGTTAAAGCCGGTGCACCTATTGACAGGTCCTTAGGACAAAGCAGCTGTGTCTCGACGGTAACGTATCTGTGATGGCTCGGAAATTCCAGGTCTCCATAAACGACGCTGATTTGTTCCTACTAAATTGTATATTATTTATTATTATTATATATTATTTAATTACTCTAAACTAAGTAATAAGTAAAACAAGCAGTGCCTTCATCCTCTTTTCTACGTAAATTTATCTATACTGTGCCCGACAGGATCCGTAATTGTGACTATTATCTATTTCCCTACCAACTATAGATACATTATGGTACGCAATAAAGAATTGAGAATTGAGAATTGACCGTTAGCTCGACTGCCATCTACTACGTGATCTGCGCTTGTAAAACAGACTTAATTGCATCCTTTTTGGGTCATTCTCACTGGAGCAACACGCGGTATAACCAAATGTAAACGATGTTGAATAAACAGCCAACAGATGTAAAACATACAAGCGGCCTTACCTTCCCATACTTTTTATATCCAAACCAACATTAGAAATACTATAACGAGATTGAAGGCATGTTCAACTAGTAGGCCACACTAGATAATAGCTCAATACACGCACATAACGACGTGGTCCGTATGTTGTGAAGATTGCTTCATCAGTCTGTTGTTGCTATTACACCCAATTGTATCGCCAATATAAAGTCGTAAACTATCATTTAGTTACGAGTTATGACCTGTAATATAATCGAAAGAGCCGAACATTGGGCAGTTCCCATGTATACCACCGTGAGTTGTGTTGAAGCAATTTAATAATGTTATTGATAGTGATACCACCGTGAGCGCAGCTTTGCACCGCTATTATATTCTTTTGTGTTTCTTATGGATTAAAATCTTGTCTTTTTATGAGTAACTCTTGTATAACATCAATGGTATAATAAATTATTATACAGAAAAGTCCATCAGTATCACAGATCACTTCTGAGAGCATTACCACTTGAAAGACGTTTTCAATGACTACATGTGGGTACAATAACTAATATTTGATAGATCTGATGTCCATAACTCCTTTAATACTTTATAATCTTTATGAAGAAAAGTTACTCTATCGAACATTCTATTCCGATGCTTGTGAACGCGACCCGCATGCTTAGTGTCTGATTGTAATGAGCTGAACACCTAGATGCTATAGAAACTAGCTCATGGATCTCAACCCAATAAGGCTCGTAATCGTGTGTATTGATGTGGTCAGCTAATTCATTCGTGTATTTGGCACGTGCAGCTATTGAGGCGGTCGGTTGCTAGCTGTGCACTGAGCTAGAAGTACCGGGCGCGGCGCGGCGGGGCTTGCTCCGGTCTGCCGTCTTTAGAACGGTTAATGACAACAACGTATCGCGTACTATTTATCATTTAAAAGCTGAATTTACATTTAACTATATTAATGTTGTACCTGTCGTGTATATGATTGGTTGTCCCAGTACCAACTATGAACTGTTATATTAATTATAGTTAAATAATTATGATTCCTCTGGAAATTATTAAAAATCCCGATCCGAATCAGAAGTTTCCTGTATTCGGTATTTGATGTGCAGATAGACAAATCCTTACGGAAGTGTTATAAGTGTTGTTAACTGAACCCTCTGCCACTAACTGACAAAGCTCTTGTGACCAGTCCTAATGAATACTGATGATAGACACTCACATATTACAGACCGTTCCGTACAAGAGCGATGCGGTCAGAAACTGTCATGCTTCTCAATTCTCAATGATTTAAAGCTATGTGCACTACACGTACCCGTGAGCACCAGTCAGGAGTAGGACGTGCTCACAGTCGGCCATGTTAATGATTACCGACAAGCGCTATAAGCCTACACCACGTCGGTGTAGAACTTGCACTGCATAAAATGTACAGTGAGCTGTGAATACTCAGAAGCAAAGTTTTGGTAACTTTGGACATATCGTAGGAAAGGATCAACTCATCTCTGCAACCACTGTTGCCATCGTAATTGAACCTTTACTTTTTGTCTTTATGTTTTGGCGATTAGGAGGTCTGAATGAATTCAAGTTCAATATTCAGTTGTATCGCTGTAGTAGCTTTAAATATGATCTCTTCTGCATACAGTGTAGTTCAACTTTCTGTTTCTAAACTAAGTGTTTTCAGTCAGTCATATCGCACGGTAATATTGTATATTTTTTTTAATATATTACTAGTGCTTGACTGCGATCCCATCTGATGGACACAGAAATAGACATAAGTCGGATAAATGCATTAAATTATTTTTATGTCTTCATTTAGACTTGCGTCACTGTGTCGCGGGTACTGTGATGCAGTAGGAGAAACTGTTGCGGTGCTCTGCGCCCGCGCATCTAACACACCGCATGATTTATAGCATGTGTACAGTTGTACCATGTTATGTTACTATAGCAGTGAGTGCACATGCAGCACCATGCAGGCTGAGGTGGCCGCTAAATATAATGCTAGTACTAATAATTATGAAATTAGAAATGACGTTATTGCCCAAATAGAGAGTGTTTTTTTTTTATTTTTTCTGTCGGCTTTTTTTCCATTTATTTTTTCTGAAACAAGCGCTCCATGAAATATATTCATCTTGATCTTGAGTCTTAATAATACGACTCTAAATAAACTTTTATGTAATTAAAATTAATATTAATTAAATTAGTAATTAGTACTATCAGTAGTCGCATAGACATGCTATTCGGAAAAATAAATTCTGTCGTATCGTCGCGACTTCGCGAGCACTGAGATCGTTAACGTCTATATATATATTTTTAATAGCTCGCTAATGTTATATTAAAAATATGAGAGTGATCTGAAGTTAGATAAAAAGCCAATATCCTTTCTTGGGGTTCAAGTTTATTTCGTACTTTATATCTAAATGGTTTTAATTATATTAATTTATATAACCGTTAAAGTGCAACAGAACGACAGAGTAACTCACACATTTATAATATTAGCCTATACTTGCTCAACAAATGGGCTATCCAACATTAAAGGTTTTTTTCACTTTGAGCCAATAGTTCTTGAGATTATCGCGTTCAAAAAATGCTCTAGAAGGGAACCACATGTATTTATTGAAAATAAACAATCGAATTGCGTCTGAGTTCTATAATCTATACCAAAGCTAACTGTCTTCAGTATAGGTATTATACAATAATGATAAATGATATAAAAGGTCTTCGAACTGTTGTAACGACTGCCTGATCCGACAGCCGGCACATCGTGTCCCATCAGATCGCACTCCTATATATTCGAATACAAACATCGTAAACTAGCTATTTCCAACTCACATGACGTTGAGAATTCACGTTACTACTAACCATTAGAAGTACCCTTTTTAGAGCGACTGGAAAGTCTGTTACGTAACTGAGATCTAGATTGTTTAACTGGAAAGTTAACCGCAGACTTTCACTGGCCCATCGTGCTATAAGTACTGGGGTACTAGTGGCGCAGGAGTTTCCCTGACAGGCCGTCGACACGCGAGGTGTCTGCAAGACAGCCGTGATAGCGGTGGCACCGTCATTAGAGAGCCCGGGGGCTGCGCGGCCGCGGCAGCAGGCAGGATGCGCCGTGTGATCGCTATCCATCGCACTGGACGCTCACCTGCTTCCATTTGTATATCTACGACATACTCGTGATTTAATGACTACATCGCTACTGATTATTTAGTTGCTCGATATCTCGTTTGTATCGTGTGAAGTCGACATAGACTGCCGCTGATGTACTCATAGGTACCTACTCGGTTCAGTGAATATAAGTGAGTTTATAATCTTTTCGATGAGCTAGATATTTTTTTTTTCAGCGACATAGTTTTTATTTTTTGGATAATTTGCTTGCTGCGGTCTTTCCGTCTTATAATTTAGGTGTTTTCAAGGCTAGAGTGAAGAACCCGGGGCCCTGGAACGAAGGCAAAGAAAGAACTGGAGTTGATTTTAGTCGGTAAAAATCAGACACTGTCGCCCGCCGCTGTTGGTAAGTTAGTTATACTGCTGGCAATCATTGCACAATCAATTTGTTGGTTCACAAGTTGCAATCAAGCATAAAAATTAATGTCTCTGCTGCCCAGCGTTGCACGCTATTACTTGTGTTATAAAAGAGAGCATAACTGGGAAGGCGGACCTCGGCTCGCAAATTAAATTAGCGGATGTTTGGACAGTAAACCCGCCAGATTACACGTTCCGTGCTCCACATAAACAGTTTATTGGCTCCTCAGTCATTCAATTCGATCACACTCCTACCAATTACGTTCTATAGTCTGCAGTCTGCGATCTCTTATAATTGAATGAACTTAACTTGGACATGGAGTTTGGTGTGAAGTCTTGAAAGATAGTATTAGGTATCGATAAATTGTATATTTGTGATGATTTGAACAGGTTTCCAAATCTGTAAGTTAACAAATAGGAGATTGCACTAGAGAGACTGACTTGAAAGTCATCTAAATATTTTACAGTTTTACCTAAAAAAAAGTCTAATTCAGTGCAATTTTAAACTTGATGCGGCGGCTCAAAACACTCCGCAAGTTGTAGCGAGGTCGCTGCAGCAAATTCATATAACAACGTGAGTCAATATGAGTGAGGGGTTTTTTTTATGGTAGGTAAAATCATCCAATAACATCTCCCGCACTTGGGCAGAGCGGGAGGAGGTAGTGTCAGATTCTTACTGTCTTAAAACCTACCCCATTCTTTCATTGCCTTGGTTCCAGGGCTCTGGTTTGCATTTTCACACTTTCCCAATACCCCAGAATGAGTGAGGAGTAGACTACTGCACATCGACATGAACTTCAGAGCCGCCGTTAGGTTTGAATCAGCCCGAACATAGGTATTGGGCTTCTGTGAGTAGCCATGAGATCATCACTTACAATTACACGTTAATCTAAATTGAATAAAAACCAATCGCTTCCGTGTACGATCACGTCTAGTGTAGATAACGTGGCTACCCACGTCACGACTCACGCGCACTCCGCACCCGAGTCGTGACTCACCCATCGCAGAACACTACAGTCATCCTCCGTCCTCATCTGTCATATTATGTTCAGAAAAAACGATTTTTTAGACTTTAAATAGAGCGTGAAACAGTGAAGTCGTGAGCAAATAGTAATCTTGTTTAACTAGATAGTAATCACCGTGTGACGTCACTCCAACCAGAGGATGCCCGGTGACCTTGTTGTTTTTGACACTCATAATAAATGGTTTTGCTCTGAGTACCTACGTAAGTAGCCACGATATGATACTGCATGATTTATCTAATATATTAAATAATATAAATAAAATCTAGTGGCACCGATATTATTATTAAACTTGTCCGAAAAGGTTTGACCGATTTCAATTATTTTTTTTTATATAAATTTGATAAGTCTGAGAATAGGTCGTAGGCTATTTTCTACCCTCCTCTCTCCACCCCTCCATCTTTTTTCTGGTAATTTATATGGCAGAACAACATTTGCCGAATCAGCTAGTTAAGTCTCTAATTACCATTTACTTACAAAACCCTGGCTTCCATTTTGCGTTTCCAACTTTTCAATTGAGAACGCTCCTACTACGCTTATAGACCGTTCATAGTCGCCGCGACGTCCGAGGAGCGCGTGCGCTGATTGGTCGCGGGGCGTGGCGGCCAGCCAATGGGCGCGCTCGCTGCGCCCGCCTTTGTTGCCCTAATTACGATCACCCATTGTCCGCTAATTCCGTGCGAGTGCGCGCTACAACGAGATACTCGCTACGCTACTAGTCGGTGGCGTTAGATATGCGTGCGCGTGGAGTGAACTGCATGTCTATTGGTGTCTATTGTTGTTGTTATTGTTGTTGTTGTCTGTCTGCTGGCAGAAAAATAATGTAAAAAGGTATTTTTACATTATTTTTCTGCCAGCGGTTTTTTTTTTTCCGCGTGAAAGAAGGTTTTCGCCACACAAACTTTGGAGCCCCTTAGAGGTTTGGAGGTTTCATCCTCTAAAGGGGTGAATGTTGTAAATCCACTCTTAGTGCTCGCCTGCATCACGGAGGGACGCCTTCAACAACATTTCACGTTCTAGTCGCAGTAGTATCGACTGTGCGTTGATATGTCAGTCAGTCAGTTTTTTCTTTTATTTAAGTTAATTAAATCTGCTGTAAAAGAAAATAGTGAGTACCAATCAGGAATAAAACTTTTAGCTACTCATTCTAACGATTTAAATATATTATCTACGAGTAATTAATGACTTTATAGAATTCTATATAAAATTTATCCATAGTAGAACTGCAGTAAAGTGACATGCAGTCACGCGCGCGCCTCGTCGGCGTCCCCGCGGGCCCTGCCACCGACGCGGCACGTCAACAAGTGGCCTACATGTCAATGTACTCGGAGGCTTTATTTTTATCATCACGTACTCGGTGAATTAAAGCATACCTAATGAATCTGATGAATTAACTAAGATCAGTGTGTAGGTAATGAGTGCGCGCACGCAAGCTGTAATCGTGGCCATTTGTCGTCAATGCCGCTCCACAGGGATATGTGAGAAGTTCTAGTACTAACGAAAGATGCTTGAAATGAAACCGGACAGCAGTATGTCCGGTGGCCTTAACTAATGATCTCAGATATATTATAATTTGTAATATTAGTTGCGCAGTCAATTGAAAGAATACGTACATTAGCCGCCTTATTCCACGTGATCTAAAATAGTTCCGGGACTATCACTAGGTTTAACGCTAAACGCCAATTAAACTCGATCTGAATGTAGTTTTCGGGATTATTACTAAATTTAATACCAATTGAAAGCGATCTAAATGTATTTCCGAGACTATTATTAGGTCTAATGCCAATTAAAACTAGTAATAGTCCCGGAACTATTTTAGATCGCGTTTTGAAATAAGGCGGACTGAGTTACACTGATAGACCATAACCGCACAGTCAGTGGCGGCCTCATGGGCTAGCGAGCAGGGCAATCGCCAACGGCGTCGCTCTTGTAAGGGCCTCGCGCAACAATTCGCTCAGATTTTTCATTGTTTTATTTTACAGCACCTAAAATAAACATTATTTTAAAAGATTTATAAAAAGAAACAATCGTCAATACGAGGACGATGATGAGCTCGTATGTAAATACCCATTATTCACAATTATTATTTAAAAAAGACAAGGGCGTCGTTCTTTACGAGGCCCTTGTCTTTTTTGCGAAGCTGGAGCCCAGAACCTCGTAGGTACAATGACTCCATGACAGTGGTTTTAAATACCCACATATCGTATCTATACATATAGGTATCTGTAGAAATGAATAAGTGTAAAATAACCGTCGGATGCCAAGAGACAGACGAGTTTCAAAAGTTTGAGCACTTGTTCAAAAACGTTTCAAGGTAGGATACATTCAGGGATGACAAGTTATAAAAAATGTAGATACCGTTGACACGAAAACAAGAAGGATAATGTTATCCAGTGCCGTAACCTGGGCCGTGCCAGCGCAGCGGTGTGCAGGCAAAGGGCGCAGACCCTGGAGCGGCCCAGAAATTTAAAAGCCACTTCGGACCTCGGCCTGTACCAAGGCCCGGCGCGAGAGATCGTTGCCGCCACAGATATAGATAGACATAGACAACGATACGATCTGTATGAAAACCAAGCGTGCCATTTTTTGACTACCTATTATGACGTCACAAGCACTATTTAGTGAAGACGCCGCCGCGTACGACGTCCCCCTCGCTCCACACCCACACCAACAGCACAATTAACCATTTTTATATTTTTAACTGCACCCGACTAGCGCTGTACTCCGATGCAGACTGAGCGCGAAAGTGACCACATACGATTTTTGTACGTAAGCTAGGCACGCGAAGTAGTTGCTCTTGCGTTATCTAGGTATATCTATATCTGTGGTTGCCGCCAATTGCCCCCATGAGGACACGGCGGTGCGCTGCCCACGTGGGACACACCTCTACTCTGCGCTCTACCGTGTCCTCCGCGTGTTCCACGACCCTACCAGGAGTGCTGAATTGCCGATGTCATGTGTCAGCGGCTGCTCAAGGCTCCAACACCCACAAGATATAAATAGTGAGTGGGTGGTGGTGGGTGGTGTATCTATGTTTGAAACATCACGTCACGCGTATAGTATCTAACAAACTTTCTTCTAATTCGAACCGGGCACCTAACATTAATACTTTTTTATGGGAGACTGTTCTAGAGTTTCGCACTGGGCGTATAAAAGGCTTATTACAGCACCGATGTTATCATTTCGTTTCGGCATTCGCGAATTATTCTTCAATGACATGAACCCTCTGCAGCTTGTTTGTGTTGTATGTCGCCGCGCCGCGACGCCGCGCCGATAGATGGCGGCACTGTGGCCGTCTCTACATCATCGTGCATTAAGACAAGTGGATTAATAACGAGCCTGTAGGTAGGTACGTGCTGCTCAAGTGCTCACCTAGACGTACCTAATGATAGTAGTACCGTCAGCAAGTATTCAGAGCTCGTTACAGGGTAGGCATATCTAGATTAGGTATGTTTACGAAAATTAACGCCTTGAGCGCCGATTGTACATACGCCGATTATACGTCTGTACAACTTGAATGACCTTGAAAAATTCTTAATTGTCGTTTTTTACACACATTGTTACGAAACTTATTTGGCCGAAAATTTTGGTTTCTACTTTTTTTTTCCTAGAAAAATTCAGAAAAAGTATTTTTTTATTTTATTTTTATCGGGGTTTTATTTTGATAAAAGGGGTGAACAAGTTGAGGATACGGTGGAGCACACGGTAGAAGTCTGCTCCACTTGGGCAGAGCGTCGCCGTGTCCTCGTGTGGGCGATCGGCGGCGGCGATCTCTCGAGCCGGGCCTTAGTACAGGCCATGGTCAGAAGCGAGGAGGCGTCGGAGGCGGACGCCTCCTTCTGCTAAGCAGTAATGCTAGCAAAAGAGGAGGCCGACCGCGTGAGGCAACGGCGCTTACGCCCCAGCCGCCGCCAGGATTCCGCTCCCAATTTCCAGCCACCGTAGGCGCGGCCTTGCGGATGGCGAGCAATGGGTAGCTCGCTGTCCGACCGTCCGGTAACCGACCGCGTACTGTTCCCGCGCGCCTCAAGGAGTTGTCAGCAAACCGTAGGGGCCCAGCAGAGTCGAAGCCTAGCCAAGGGTCTGCTTCTGAAAGGAAGACTCGGCCTTGGTATAAAAGGCAACGAAGGAACGGTGTATGTTTTTTAGTCATTAAAAGTCTGACACTATCTCCCGCTCCACCCAAGGGCGGGAGATGTCATTGGATTATTTCCCACCATAAAAAACCCATGAACAAGTTTTCCGTAAGGGCCAACCTAGTAGTGATTTATTTGAATGGTCACGTTGTTGGGTGCCAGTAGATTTAATTTGTCAAATCAGGGGCTCCTAATTTGGGCGAGATTTTATAATAAACGGAAATTAAAAAAACACGGGTAGTTTTAGACAGCAAATATTAGACATTCCCTCTACTCAACGTAAGAAGTTATTGTTCGATCGCGAGCTTCCGCAGCGCTCGATAGATGGCGTTGTACACTTTTCTGAATCGCGCTATTAAGATTATCCGCGGATAAGCTATAAGGTTTCGATTAATAATTTTTTTTGTACTCGCTTTGACAAGAATTGTTTCTTTTCATTCCCGAATTCTTGGGGCAGTGGTTGAGTGGCTAACAGTTATTATTTAGGTGATTTCCTACCTCAAAACCACCTAACTCTATCTCAAAACGCTTGCAAGTTGATCTTGCATCCAGCTCGTCAGGATAGTTCGCGATGAGCGATTAATAACGTAACTTGTATATTTATTGGCACGCCCGCGCCGCCGACTTCTTAACGAAGCTGATAAAATTGTGGCGTCCGATCAGATATAAAGTGTAATGATAGTTGATACGACTGCGTGCTCTAAAGTACGAGTATTATTTAGATAATTAACTAAGCTCATAACTATAATATAAAATGCACTAGCCAGTAAACCCACACAATATTAACATAAAATATTAACATGACTGCGAAGTGGAGGAGAACTTCGACGCCTGAGTGTAAGTATTTTGTTTTTATATTAAGTATGAACATAGATTTTCAATTCAGTATTAATAGTCAAGTAATATTTAAAGAGGAATAAAACTTTTGGTCAATGCTATTGACCAAAAGTGAAACCTAGGCCATTTCTTAAAGGACTGTATGAGAAATCAACAGCAAAAAGAATTATGTTTACTAACCGTAACCAAACGAAGTCTATTATTAAGTAGATTGCTATTGTTTTTTTTTTTTTTGTCAGGCGTCACTTTTTATTTTGGTTTCGGTATTTATGGTGTGTACCTACTCAATCACTATCGCAACACCAACGCGTATCTTTGCGATACGATTATTACTTTTTTTTTTTACTAATTTTAGTAATGAAAACTGTGAGTTTAAAAAAAGTGTGAAATATATAAAAGTAATAACCAACTTACTCTATTTTACCAATAGAAACCTCAAAATATTATAATATATCTACGTAATACACTAGCAATGCTTCTATACGTATCTTCGTTCGATTAAGGTTTAATAAACCGTTTTTTTTTTGCTTTTGATTTCTTGTCCTCTAACTTAAAACCTAGGTTCCATTTTTGTGAAAAAAAAAAAAAACATGCCGGTAGGTTGCATTAGCTATTCATAATTATGTACAGAAATTATATTACAATATTCAATAAAAAATCGGTCTGGTCATACGTCTGATGAAAAATTGCTAATATGACATATTGGCAATCTATATTATTTTATGTTTTCTAATAAGATCCTAAAAATGAAGAACATCACGTGAGAACGCAATCAAGCACGTTCATATCAATTAAAAGAAAAGTCGTTGATGTCCATACCTAAAATGAAGTTATTATCACATGAAGATGGACGACGCCGCCGAGGTAGACCTGGGAAGAGCTGGCGAGACGACCTGGACGCCTACCGCAAGGGCTGGTTCGAGGTGGCCCGAGAGAAAAATACCTGGAAGGAATTGGGGGAGGCCTTTGCCCAGCAGTGGGAAAGTATAGGCTACCAAAAATAAAAAAAAATCACATTACAACAAAAAATAATAATTAATGTAGGTACAGTTTCATGCATAAGGCGAAAAAGTTAAAATATTTAATTTATTTATTTATTTAAAACTTTATGCACTAATTTTACCTTGTGCAAAGGCGGACTTAATGATAATGGTGCAACTTAAATGAAAACAGACAGAAAGGACAAAAGAACAATAATAAATATATACTTAGATACAAATAACGAATGATATTGTGAGTGAAAAAACGAATACAAAAAATCAAGAGTGCGATGATTTTATCAACTTCTTGCGAATGTGATCTCGTGCTTTTACTTTAAAGGACAACCGACTGTGAACCAACAACCATTCACAAACGATTACAGCCGGTTATAGCAGCGACCCCGTTCTTCTCAGGTATGGGCGAGACAAGGAACTCCTAAGGTAGAAGTACGTATTCCCGGTAGTGTCCCAGTACCCGTTAACTAGTCAGTTTTTTATTTTTTGCGTCTTTCTACCAAAATCAAATTAAAGTTTGCAAATGGCAATTTATTCTTGGTACTATTTTATACAATTTTAATGGCAATACTCACCAAAAAGTTTAAAGGCTTAAAAACTGTGTCAACTTAAAAATACGTTATAGTAAAATTATCTATAAGTTCAAAGTTCTGTCAGTGAACTACGAGACCACCCGGTCGCAGAGATCATCTAGCCATACTTCGATGGATAAAATTAAGGTAAAAGTGTTAATCTTTATAAAAAATTGTGTGTATTATTTAACGATGTAGACTATAAATTAAGGTAAATCTCACCGAAAAGTAAATGTTTTTGCATTTTACATCTATTGGTACTCACAAACCCCTACTTGACCTAGTACCCGGTAAATTCGGATGTTTTTTACCGGATACTGGTACACTATCATCCCGTTGCACCGAAACCCGTTATTGTATCCTTATTGCTTTGAAATAGGTCTCATTTTCCTTTGAAACTGTAGTTTATATTAAATATTTTCTGCCGGATACTGGGACATGCATTAACAGTTGCATTTAAATCCGTCACGGTTCTTATTGCCTTGAGTTAAGTATTATTTTCCGTTGACTCAATAGAATGTAGTTACTAGGTGTCTGGTTTGTTTTGGCTGCAGGTCTGCTTCTCTTCTGAAAGTCCGTCGAGCTGTGGGGATGCTATATCCAATGTGATACTTCAAGTTATGGAGTATTTCATCCCTTATAGTGACGTAGTCATCGGAGGCTCAGCTCGCCAGTTCAACGCTGATTGCATTCAAGCTGAAGAGCGTAAGCATTCGGCGTTTCTCACCTGGGTTGATGCCGTGACCGCAATGTACCACATCTGAGTTCAAAAAAGAGAGCTGCCAAGTCCTAAAAAAGGCCATATCGGGACAAAGTCTCTGCACAACCATCCGTTAGCAGAGCTTTTTGGTCCCTTGCCAAGTCGGTCGAAGCGAATTTCTGTCGGCCCACACTGCCTCCACTGGATGATGGAACTCTAGCACATACCGCGAGAGAAAAAGCAAGTCTCTTTGCATCTCTCTTCACCCATAATTCTCGTCTTGACACTTGCGGTGCTACTCCACCGACTCTGCCTCTCTGCGACACCACGATGCCTGAGGTTTGTATAAGGAACAAAGAAGTTCTGAGAGCACTGTGTCGTCTTGACGTGAATAAAGCTAGTGGACCAGACGGCATACCAGCAATAGTTCTCAAGGCTTGTGCGCCCGAGTTGTCTCCTGTATGGACGCGCTTGTATCGCCTCTCATTTAGGACTGGTATTGTGCCCAAGTACTGGAAGCTGGCCAACGTGCAACCCTTGCCCAAAAAGGGCAGTCGTGCCGATCCTGCCAACTGTCGGCCGATTTCGGTAACCTTCATACTCTGCAAGATTATGGAGCATGTATTGAACTCGCGCCTCATGGCATACCTGAAAGGTAACGATCTCCTCAGTGACCGACACTACGGGTTTCACCGCAGTCGGTCTACTGGGGACCTACTAGTGTATGCACCCACTTGTGGGGCGAGGCCCTCGAGAGGAATGGGGAAGCGATTGCCGTTTCCATAGACGCCTTTAAGACCTTTGGCAGGGTTTGAGACGCTAGCCTTTTGAGTAAACTTCCAGCGTACGGCATTTCCTCTGGTCCGATTAACTGGTAAACGACTTCCTGAGTAAATAGTCTCTCCGAGTTGTCGATGGATGCTCATAAGAGCCCATGACGAGTCGGGGTTCCTTAGGATTCTGTTCTCTCTGGAACTCTATTCCTCCTGCATACCAACGATCTGCTGGTACCCGGTATCTATAGGTATACAGATGATAGCACAATTATAGAGAGATACTTGCCAGGTGCTCGGGCTAGTAAGGAGCTAATCCAGTCTGAAAGAGAGGCTATGGTAGAGCGTACGACTTTTTCACTTCAGGCAGTCTCCAACTGGGGCGAAGCCAATCTAGTAGGATTCAACGCCGCCAAAACACAAGCGTGTTTGTTCACCGCCAAAAGCCCGTTCACCTTGGCTCCTGCTTTTCACAATGTGGGATGCACCGACTGTCTTCAGCTTTTGGGAGTCGAAATTTCCTCCGACCTTAACTTTGGGCGGTTCATTGATTTCAAAGCCAAGGTAGCTTTTTTATGGTAGGTAAAATCATCCAATGACAAATCCCGCCAGTGTGCTGACTAAAAACCTCCCTGTTCCTTCTTTGCCTTGGTTCCACGCCCCTGGTATGCATCGTCCTTATCATAGACCCTACTGCGCCCCTATGTTTGTTGACAACTCCTTGAGATGTGCGGGAACAGTGCGCGCCGTAAACGACTTGGGCTCGGTCGAGTCTGTTACCGAACGGACGGACAGCGAGCTACCCATTGCCTGCCGTCCGCAAGCCCGCGCCTACGGTGGCCGGAAATCGGGATCGGAATTACGGCAGCGGCTGCGGCGTGAGCACCGTTACTGATGCGGTCGGCCTCCTCCTTTGCTAGAAATACTGCATCGCAGAAGGAGGCGTCCGCTTGCCACTCCTCCTTGCTCCGGAGCATAGCCTGTACCAAGGCCCGGCGCGAGAGATCGTCGCCGCCGTTCACCTCCACAAGGACATAGTGATGCTCTTTCCAAGCGGGGCACACCTCTACCGTTGGCTCCACCAAGTCCTCGGGACGGTCCACACAGTGTTGACACCCGAGCGTCACCTCCCCACGAATCTTGTACAGGTACTTCCCGTACTTGCAATGTGCGGTTAGTACCTGCGTCATGCGGAAGGTGATGACGCCGTGAGGTCTTCCCAGCCACGCCTCAAAGACGAGACTTATCGCCTCTTTAGCAAGGTAGCTGCTTGGAAATTCGACGTTCTTGCAAAAGTCCGACGGTACTTCACACCGGGACAGCTTCTAATGTTACATAAAGCACAGGTCCGGTCGTGTGTGGAGTACTGCAGCCACATATGGGCTAGTGCTGCAAAATGTCACCTAGCGGCTTTGGACTCGGTGGAAAGGCGTGCGAAGAGGCTAACTGGTGATCCAGATTTGGTTAAGTCCAATCTTTAAAGCATCAAGCATCGTGTAAAATGTGTTTTTCGGTTCTTTTTTTTTCAGGACGCACATTTGAGTGTGCGCGGGAACTGCATGACTTAATCCCGCTATCTCCGTTCTACCATCGGACAGTCCGAAGTACGGCGAATATCCACCCTCACGTTGTCGGAACACCTGGAGGACATGGTGGAGCAAACAGTAGAGGTGTGCCCCGCCTGGGCAGAGCATCGCCCTCGTGGGGGTGATCGGCGGCAGCGATCTCTCGCGCCGGGTCTTGGTTCAGGCCATGGTTCGGAGTGAGGAGGGATGGTAGGCGGTCGCCTCCTTCTGCGAAGCAGTAATGCTAGCAAAGGAGGAGGCCGACCTCATTAGGCAAAGGCAACGGGGCGCGTTTGCCCCAGCCGCCGCCGGGATTCCAATCCCGATTTCTGGCCACTGTAGGCGCGGGCTTGCGGGCGGCGTGCAATGGGTAGCACGCTGTCCAATCGTCTGGTAACCGACCAGACCGAGCCCAAGTCGTCGACGGCGGGTACTGTTCCTGCTCGCCTCAAGGAGCTGTCAGCAAACCATAGGCCCAGCCTGCTAGCTGCAGGCAGGCATGGTCGAAGCCTGCTTGGGTCATGGGTCAGTTTCTGAAAGGAAGGCCCGGCCCCGGCACGATAGGCAACGAAGGAACGGGGTAGGTTTTTAGTCAGTAAGAGCCTGACACTATTTCCCGCTCCGCCCAAGGGCGGGATTTGTCATTGGATGATTTTACCTACCTTTAAAAAAACCCTTACGTTGTTGAAACTTCTATGGTCCGGACTAAGCGTTTTACTTCGTCGTTTATACCGCGTACAGTGAGGGACTGGAACAGTTTGCCTGCTGCGGTTTTCCCGTCCAATTATAATTTAGGTGACTCCAAGGGAGTGAATAGGTTCTTAATATACTAGTGCGCCTCACCATCAACGATTGCATCCCTTTTACCATCAGGTGGGATCGCAGTCAAGCACTAGTTTATATATATTAAAAAAGAGGTTCCTGGTTTTACCTATTCATAATGACTGATTAAGAAAATATTTAGGCTCAAATAAAAACTTATGTTTGTTTTTAAACGACTGTTTCTAATTAAAAGTTGTAAATATATTTATGTTAGTTATATTTTTTATACCAAAGGTTAGTCAAGATGATAAAAATATTACTAGTGTTAACCTATAATTTGTACAACATAAATTAAAAAAAGAAACATTAAAAGTTACAACGAATCATGTTTTTTTTTTTTTGTTAAATACAGACCCTTATTATTTTCACCTCTTTTTATTTGAAAATATTTTATTTCTGTGAACTTTAACGTAAAGGAATAGAGTTCAAATTCGCGGTTAAAATTACCGGATTCCGGGACAATTTAACGTTAACTAGTACAACTCTACCGGGTACTGGTACAAACAGCCCTTTTTGATTTATTTTTGGTTTATTGATAATAACATTTACACTAATTTAATAGAAGTATAATATACTAAAAGTATATTAAATTATCTAACTAGTCATATAAAATTTATTTATATAAGTCCACTAGTTTTAGCCTAGCACGCATGCAAAGTCAAGGAAGTTCAAAACTTCACGGTTATTGGGCCCTTTACCTTACCGCTAACTTGAGATGGCCGGCCTGCGCAGTCACGCGCCGTCACGCATGATGATGTAGAGACACGTAGAACACACCTACCACGTATCCAGACCCTACGGCACCTGTAGCCGAGTAATATAAGTCCTTAGAAAAAAACAGAAATATTATAACCCAATAGTTCAACCATGATTATGTTCCTTGCACGGGTAAGAGAACGGGACAAGCTGGAGATGAAGATGGAGCTACTTTCTAAGTGTGCGATACCGATAGTGAAAAATAATGAAATGTGAATTGTGAATTCTATTTTTGGAATCATCCCCTCAAACTTTTTCTTACCTAATAAAGGCAGTTGCCATATTATTTTTTTGCAAATCAACTTAAAAATCAATCAACAGTTTAGAGCTAGCTTCTGACGGTTTATAAGGCCTATGTAAAATAATCGATTTTGTGTTTGAGCGGTAAGATCGACTTGACTTACCACTTACGATTCAATTTACTGGCTGTTTGAAAGAAATTCCACGATATCTATACACCGTAAAACTTTGGTCGTTTTAATCCCGTGGGGGGTCGATTTGATACATGAAACACTATCGATTTGTAAAGAGAAAATATAAAAAATAAAGATTTTTTTTTTAAACTCGAATTAATTCATGCATGTACGAAATTAATTTCTTTTAGTAAATCTCAGCTGAGTGAGGTCAATGAACTTTCGGTAGTTACTACGTAACAACCGACAACTACCTACAAGATCATTGACTCGTTTACCTTAAGAAATTAATTTCGTACGTGCGTATATTAATACGAGTTTTAGAAAAAAATGTACTTTATTTTTTTACGTACCTGATCGACCCTCTTCAGGATTAAAACGATCAAAATTTAACGGTGTATACAAAACAGTGGTTGTAAGCAGCGGTGGTGAGAGAGTAACGGCCCCGATCTACGAGTCGTAGGTCGCGGGTTCAAACCCAGCCAGGCGCATTACTTTGCGTAATTTATTTCATCACTACTGCTCTCAAAAACGGTGAAGGAAAACATCGTGAGGAAACAGGCATGTCCTAGAACCAAAAATTCGAAGACATGTGACATCCACCAACCCGCACTGGGCCCGCGTGGTGGATTACAACCCATTCCCTCTCCTAGAGAGGAGGCCTGAGTCCCAGCACATTAAAAGGCTGATGATGATGATGATATACAGAACAAATTACAACAAGTCCTGTCGTTTGGACTAATGATACTCAGCTATGGGGATGCGCCAAACCGACCAATAAGAGTAATTAATCTTCCAACGATTCCAGAACAAAGTGGTAAGAGAAGTTATCAATCCACCTTGATACCTACATAAGAAATGATGACCTCCATCGGGACCTAAATATTGAGGACATCGAAAAAGTTATTAAAAGCTCACGAACAGAGACGAGAAACTGGATTGCCGATCAAGACTTGAAGATAACAAAACCGTTCGATGTAGTGCTTAGTACTAATTAATAGTGTACCTAATATAAAGTTTAGAAGACGCGCAAGCCGCTAGCTTGCAGAGAGCCGTTATCTCATAGATATTCGCACTTGCAGGCATGTAGAAGGGTCGTCAACAACAGAACGTCGCTTGTTTTTGCGACCTCCGCCCAACCACGTCTGTTGTTCCACTCGATACGACAAGCAATTAACTGTTAGGGATCAGACACACGATAGACCTAGGTGTCGTTCCCAAATAGCAGTTGCCATTAATCCCCATATATCAACACGTAACATTAACATGGCCACGCCGCCGCCGCCAGAGGATTTCCGTATATGTTCTCTGATAACATTCATCCAGTTTGAATCATAGAAATAATGGTTTATTGAAATGGCGATATCCTCCATAATAGGATATCCTCTCTGTTGTTTAATTCATTCTTCGGGTCGACTCTCCCCGTTGTTCTTCGCCACATGTCCGCGCAGGATGGTCGAAACAAGCGAATTGCCTGCTTTTAAATCGTTGTTCACAACGGATGTCGTTTTGGGACTAGACGGGGTTTTCTACGGACCAGTGTCGATGCCCAAAACTCTTCTGGTCTTATTATGTTCTTCATGTCTTCTAATGACATGTCATTAGAAGGCCTTTACCATCTCAGCCGTGTTTCGGAGAGCTTTTGTTGGAAGGCGTTGATCTCAAACACTGACCAAATATTTCTACTTTGTGACAGGTTTGCTTATAAAACAGTTCTACAGACTCTCTCTGTCAAGTTGATGTTAAGTAGCTTTAAAATTGGCCAAAAGGTTTATATTATCAAGTGTTTCAGTATCGAGTGTGCATAAACCCTAAGCGTTGCGTTAGTTTCCGAACAGCCGGCGCTCAATCAAATATAATTGGTCGTCTGATGCGCCGTATTTATGACGTCACTTCCTGCTCTATGACTTCTTTACTGAGCCTCTCATTTATTGAGAACACAATGCGCCCCTGCAGCTTGCTCTACATGGCAGCTTCTTGCATCTTAGACCAGTTCGACGAACCTATGCATATACAACCGTTTATAATTATAGAGTGGAAGCAGTAAAACTGTTTTTGCATAATCCGAATTTAGGCAAACGAAACATTTTTTTTTTTTAATCTTAATTAGGGAGCTTGGTCACTATAATGACTATGACGCTCCATCAAAGCCAAACTTTGAATTTTAACTTATTTAAAATGATTATAATACATTTTATATAAAATTTTTGCTTCGTCTGACGTAGGTTTCGATAGAATACTGGTTAAACGAAACATTGGTTTATGTAACAATTATAAAATCACAGCATCAAGAACAGTCGTAGATATTACTTATTCTGTGGGTTTTTTTTTAAAGGGGTTCACTTTCGCACAACCCCATGACCCCAATAGCCTTCGACCCTGCTGGTAGGGTTGCAAACTAGTTTTTACAAGAAATAAAGTATTTTTTGATCAGAGAAGAATTTATATAGTATTTTAGAAAAAAAATAACAGTATTTTATTTATTTTACACTTTATTGTAAGCACTAAAAAATGCAAAAAAAAATCTGGCTCTGTCGTTATTCTCACGCCGCTATGCATTCATTACTGAAAAAACTCTTTCAGTGTAAATGCTGGGGTGGCGGGAACAGAAAGTTAATATGAGACAATTTTAGTAATATTTTAAAATTCTTCTAAGGTAATAAATGGCTCCACTTTTAGCCAGTACTTATTTCAAGAAAACACACATTTGTTCGGACTGATTCGTTCTGAAACTCCATTATTGTCATTTTAAAAATTGTTTAGGCGTAACATAGAATAGGCATTTTGATGCTGAAAACAGTATTTTGTCATCGATATATATGTATATATATAGGTCGATGTATTTTGTACACTTTATTTTTGTTCGACAGTAAAAATGGGGACACGGTGGTACTCTTCCCAAGCGGGGCACATCTCAACCGTGTGCTCCACCGTGTCCTCCGGGCGTTCCACGCAGTGGTAACACCCGGGCGTTTCTTTTCCACGAATCCGGTGCAAAAACCTCCCGAATTAGCCATGTCTGTTGAGGACCTGCGACATGCGGAAGGTGAGGACGCCGTGTTGCTGCTCCAGCCACTCTTCAAAGAGGAGACTTACCGCCGTGATTATGGCGTGCCCAGCTTATTCTGTGGCTAATAGCTAGATAGTGATGATGTGTAGCCGGTGCAGGTCACGTCTCACCGCGCATTCATCAGGATGGCATTTTATCTAATCGTTTTCTGCACAATGATTTGGTGATTATTTCGTAACGCCGAGTAGGTAACTGCGCAAGCGCAGTATATCGCAATTTGATTGCTCATTAATTTTGTCTCTCATAGAAGCTGATCGTTGATTAAATATTAAGCTAATGGCTTCGAAAACATGGGAACGTGATATATAGATAAAATAATTGATAAATATGGATATGTTTTTATTGAATACCGATTGCGCAAACGTAACGTAATAAGAAGGTATCCCGTACCGTACGAAACGTAACACTACTTCCCGCTCCGCCCAAGGACGGGATTTGTCATTGGATGATTTTACCTACCATAAAATAAAATATATGTAGCGTCAGGGGTCTAAAGTACAGTTGCACTCTACCGGTGCTAAAATGTCTAAAATTTCTTTTTACTAGAAGTTTAGTGACCGATTACTAGTTTGATACAATGCTTTAGATTGTATGCTACAGTAAATCTGTCATACACCATTGACTTTTCTACAAATAAATTTTAGACACTATAAGCAACTGCTACTACACTTTTCACCTGTTACTGTACCTCGATAAGTGACTTTAAGAAAAAAAAAGGCTGTCAAAACTGCAACCTTAGACGAGCATTATGCCTGTCTGGGTCCGGACTGACAGTACTTCTCCAATTCTTCTATTAGGATAGGGATCCAATTTCCATCTTACCTAAGAAATAAACCTTGTTAATTTTTACGACGATGTCTAAAACTGAACCTATAGGAACCTCCAGTCCAATCGTCAGTCAGTACAATGCGGTCCAAATGAGAATAGGATCGATTGCCATGTTGTGACGTCACGTCGAACTGTCAAATTGAAGAAATTGGGTACGGCGAGCAAAAATAGATTTTTTTAAAATTTAATTTATTAACGAATCGTGAACGAATTTTTTTTTATCAGAATTCAGTTCTTCAATTTTTCTCATCTCAGCGTCACTGTGTGAAGTGTCTGATTAGTGGCAAATGGAAGAAGAAGGCGAATTGTTCCTAACAATGGAAATAAGAAAGAAAATAGTTTTTATTTTTAACTAATTATGACTTAAAACCAATATAATTAGCTAATTTATATTAAACAATAACTTTTTTACTTCACCTAGACTTAACTAAGACTACGTAATACAAAGCAAAAAAACACTTTATTGGTACGCAAATAAGATTTTTTTGCAAACCGTACTTTTCACTCAACATTTGACAGATCGAGGTTATTGGCTTTCCTATTCTTATTTGGAACTCATAGTACATAAAAAATGTGTAGTTATAAGAAGCTGAACGAACGATTACCAGCGCAAAGCCCGCGCCGGCGCGCGGCGGCCCCACCAGCGGCATAAGTTAACACCAGTTTATAAACTAGCGACAGTTCTATAAATAGGTTATATTGTTCATCTAGCTGTCCTCTCGACGGTGACATCTGCCCATTTTTATTGTTGCCCCTCTCTAGGTTGCCCCAAAAACTTGGGTACAGTAACAAAATTTAAACTGGCATACACAACAACGCGACACCCAGACCTTGAAGGCCACGCCATAACATATTTAAAGGCCATACCGCCAATCGTGCCGTCTTCTGGGCTTCAACATAAAACACAATCGAAGGTAACTTTGTTGCTCTATCGAAGCCACAGATCGAAGACTAGCTATAACAAATTCACGAGTATAGTATGTTTTTCTGCTTTCTGACATCTTGCCAATTGGACATTATGTTTCAAGTGCTTTTGCATATTTGTAAGTAGCGTCGTGCGGGAGTGGGAGCGATCCTTGCATAGCATACCGCACACGGCGGCGGCGGCGACATCAAACGATATGATTAACGCTAATTATGCGGTTAATTGCCGCGGCCCCCTCCCGCACCACGCGCCCCGCCCGCGTCCCGCGCGCTCGCAACACACACCAAATATTTTAATTACCTTTTATAGAGAGCATTCATCAGTTTATAGCGCACACGGAGCCTCTGTAATACTTAAGTATTAATTGATTTTATGACCTTTTAATTAATTTTATAACCTTTCTAAACGCACTTCAATTAATGTTTTAGATTATTTGCGGCGATATCGCTACACGTGATTCATTTACTTTAATTTTTATTTAGTTTTGTGCGCCGCTGTTCAATTAAACCGTAAAATAACAATAGGTTTCCGTTTGTAATTTCATTTCTACGCGACGCTACAGTAGGTATCCACATCAATCAAATGTTTTGTTATAAATGCCTGGCAGCAGTTTGTCACGAGACGTCGACGTCTTCCTCGTCGCAGGATATCGGAGTACCCCCACCAGTTTTTAATCTTGGAGACATTCCGTATATTCTATCTGATAGTGCAGAAGTTAATATTTTCCGATTAAATCATTACATCTAAAGCTTGATAGAAGAAATCAGGCAAATGCCTAACTGTGACCGTTGTTTAAAAGTTTGCTTAATCGTTAAACACTACAAAAAAAAAGTAAGGCAATGGATGTTCAGAGCAAGGTAAGTTGGCAGTGGCTTGCGGCGCGCATGCTTCAAATGGCACAACACTTCGCATGACACCTCCAAGTAGTAACTTCGGTGTCGCCGAGTCCTGCCCGAGCCGCGCAGCTGGTCACACGGCTCAGTCGCATCCTGGCTGCTATCACAAGCAGCAGTTATTTATGTTATTAGCCGAGTCAGTAAACGAGCGCCGTGCGGATCAGAGGACCACCCGCGACTGCAGGCGCCCGCGCCGCTCGCTGCACACTCGGGACCACTCTATTTCACGACTACATCTGCATGCCTTAATGTCATACGTATTACATTAATACATTTATATTAGAATAGATTTGAGGAGAGATTATTATCGTCTCGTTCATATCTTCTCAATGAGCTGAGGTACGGTATGAAAGACATTGATGGAATGTGTGTCTGTACCTAGGTAGTAGCTACATAGTAAATCGGACAAATTTCTTTCTACGTGATCTCGTAGTCCTAATTTACTGTAAGGATCTACCTATGTAGGATCTACCTTTTACTTCGATGCCCTCTCATGTGATTTCAATTCATCACTTACCTAACTCATTCAGGGTGCTTACTCTCGTGTTTAATTCCGATCGGCTGACATTGGAGGTGTGACGTTAGGTACTCTTGAATTCGATGCTAGGGCCAAATTGCGTGACCTTTTTTGGAAAACTAAGTAAAATGGGGATAGGGCTTGGCATGTGGTCACGCTATTTTAAACCAATTTGGCGCTAGCCTCAAATTCAAGAGTACCTAAAATCACAATTCCAATATCGACCAAGCGGAATTAAACTCAAGAGTAAGCCCCCAGCACGGCATATTCTCGCCGCAAGTCATAAAGTACACATTTAGCTGTAGTGTAGTCAGCAGCTACAACTGGCTTATTTCCAGTTTCCCCGCTTACCTGCGCCTGCGCCGGATCGACTTGCAAATGTTCTGCTAATTAGTGTGCTGACCCCGGAGATCAATTAAGTAAAATTTTAATGCATCGCCCAGTCGCGGGCTGTGCGAACTAAACTGTCACGTTTGTGGTGAACGCCGACGCTCCGCGGTGATGGCAAAACTATCTCGTTACTTGGTCCAATAAACAACAGATCCTTTACATCACATAGGGCTAACTCGTCCGCTGGTGCTGGGCGCGCACAGCTTCGCTTGTTGCCGCACTCTGCCTGCCAGCTTCTCGAGCGGCTTGTAGGAAAAACTCGAACACAATATTCTCAAGAACCGTAGTTAGATATAACGCATGCGCGGAACCTGTCCGTGGTGTTTGTCTACGTATGCAATTAACGTTCTAATATAAAACAGATCATGGCGTCGCATTCTTATTGCAAATAATTACCCGTTAGCCCCGGCTGCGGAGTTACTCTGTTCATGAATAGTCGAGATAGTGCCGTAAGCAGGAGGAGTGGGCGGGGGGAGGGCGTGCAGACTCGCGCAATTCTGCGCAGATCTCACGAGCGCTGCGAACCTGTCCCGACGCTTTAAGACAACAATTTACAAAAATAAAATTATTGACCTTACCCGTCTGTGAAGATGAGCATTCTGTACGGTGTTGCATTTCTGCACGATTGGAAAATACAACAGTACAAATACAACAAATTCATTTCTCTGCATTGGAATCAAATAAGTAAAGACTTCCAGACATAGGTGCACAAATTTTGTACAAACCACATCCACATGAGTAGATTTCTACCCATGTACCACAGCTGCGCAATTTTTAACCAGTTTAATAATTCCGGGCGAAGTGTAATGAGAAAGGTGGAAATGGCACAAAGTCGCAACATGACACCTGATCACTTCGCGTGGCACTCTACTGTCCATCTCACCAGATGTAACAGCGAGTCAGCGGTAATTGTTAGTTACACAGTAACTACTCCTGAGCCATATACGTGCAAATTTTAAAGCTATGGAAGCAAATCTGCGCGGGCGCAGCGGGCGTGCCGATCGTGCGCCGTGGTGGCGTGCTGGCGTACTCATTATTTACTTAGCGAAGGAACAGGTGGACCCAATAATAACAATAACATCACTCAAAACACAGAATAACTGGCTATTATAGGTTAGGTATATCTTAAAAGGGATCTCAATGCGAATTACATGGTTTCTATAATTCTATCTAAGTTAAAGAATATTCAGTTTGTCTCCATTTTAATTAAAACTATTAACGGAGTTTAGTACCCATAAGCTATACTTATAATAATCAAACCATAATTATTTAGGTATGGTAATCTTAATCTCCTCACCAAGATGTTTCTAAAAGTTGTCGCTTCACAAACAACGATACATTTTTACAGATAGATTAATAATATTTATTTGTTATCAGAGGTTTTATTAATAACCGATTTAATAGTTTAATTTAAAACATAGTTTTGTATTTTAAATTCATTATAGTATTCAGGTTGGCAACACTGGTGTCGTGCTGCTATGGGTCCGTTGCAAACTTCAGGAGTAGCTATATAGCTATAATAGTGAGTCGACACTAGCTGGGCATACGGTGATCGAATGATCACCTTGTTCAATCCAACCCATCCCCTTTTGTGCCTCAGCGAGGCCATAAGCCGAGGTCCGTACCCCACAGGGGTGTCCGCGAGCGTGTAATCGCTTAGTTTGTCAGTCCTGGCTGGAGGCTTTCATTTATTAAGGCCACCACCGGCAGCTCTGATTAAGCAGGAGGCGACAACCTCGTAGGATGAACTGCGAGAGACTACTCAAATAAAAAGATACACCATCATTGGGTGACCTGAGATCCCGAGCATATCGGCGACATTGGCAGTGCATCGTGCGGCAGCGCTCGGGGCGTGGTGGCCGGACCAGCGGCCGGAGCCGTAATTAGCGCTGTTACTGGCTCAGCCGTGCCGTGCGCGCCGCATCCGGCCCGGATCGTGGCCGCGTTCACACGCATCGGACTCAGATCAACTGGCTAAATTAACATACCCCTACGACGTGGAAGCACGCGCTTGGCACGTTGAGAAATAGCTTCGTGTAGGTCTAGAATATATTCCTAGTCCTAACCGCTAAGGCGGGCTGCACGCATCCGGCTCGAAGGCTACGTCAAATCTGAACATGTAGAGAAACTACAACTGCAGCCATTGCTGGCACAAGATTCATTTGCCTGCGATTTTAACTTTCACCAAGTAGTATTACTTTATTGAATTATTCGGTTAATTTCACATAACAAAAGGCATCAAAAGGAAGAAGAATGAAATACCTAGTATAGATAGCTATAGAGGGGTACTAGTGCAGCGGGCACTTGAGAAAAAAACAGCCGCTCAACTCGATCGAAAATTCAGCAGCGCTTGCGGACCGGGCCCTGTACCTCTACCATGAGTTTTAAGCAATAGTATTCGTCGCTACTCGATATCGACGCCGTAAATATTTTGTATGGCAAATTTTGCAGCGCCTCTAGCGGTTACTTGCAGAACCAAAATTTGCCATACAAAATATTTACGGCGTCGATATCGAGTAGCGACGAATACTATTGCTTAAAATTCATGGTAGAGGTACTGGATGGGTGACCGTCCAGTATACACGGCTAAATTTTACTCGGTTTTAATCTCGTGGAGGATGGATCCGGTACATGAAACACTATCGATTTGTAAACTAATAAAGTACTTTTTTTTCTAAAAATCGAATTAATATACGCATGTACGAAATTAATTTCTTTAAGTAGCCGTGGTTGGAGCCGGCTGTCATTTGTTTTGTTTTTGGTAGTCGTTACGGATAGTAAGAAGTGCGGTAAGAATCCTCCGATAAAAAGTTAAAATGCTGCAGTGGTGTAACTAGACAAGAAAATGGATCGGAAAAAATAGAACCCATAAGGGATCACTTTGTTGTCCGTCTGTCAAGTCAAGACCCTTTTTTTAAGAACACGTGTCGATGTTACGCTATAATTGATATCAAATACTGCGACCCCTTGGAACAGTGAAGACATCAGACTTCTAAGTCGTCGCACTCTAAAGACAAGACCGTTTTTGCTTCGTGTATTGCGCATATTTTAAACACGTGTGTTCGATTCTTTCGATTGTTGTTCGATTTTTATTATTACATAGGTTTGCGTTTGACCACTATCTCACCTGATGGTAAGCGATGATGTGGCCGGCGATGGAGCTCGCTTGCCTACAAGCAAATTATTCACACTTGACTTAAAGATCCCTAGGTTGTAGCTATAAGGAAACACAGGCTCCGGCAGGAAACGACTGCAACAGCGGTAGTTTTGCCCTGGCTTCATGTAGGTATAATACTGGTATTCAGCCTGGAAGACGACCAATCGAACTTGGGATGGACCGTGCTCCGGAATACCGGTTATCAATGAAGATGAACGAAGATTATGATCTACCTAATTAGTTTACAATTAGACTTGCAAAAAGGTTCAATTTATATAAATTACTCAATATACACATGATAGTATCTGTATATTGAGTAATTTATATAAATAAAAATTAATTAAAATTATTTTTCATAAATAAATAAATTGAACTCAATATACCTACACACCAAAATGAAATTCTAGTAATGGGATCACGGAGTTATAACTTAATCCAACAAAAAAAAACAGCAAATTCAGTTTGAATAGGTAGCGAGGATACGTCGCCTAAGATAGTTCTTGCTCCTCATCTCCGGCTTGCCTTTATTGGTCGGCCGCAGCGCACACTGATGAGGAACAGAGATCCCACCTCTGTCTGTTTTTGTTGGATATATTCCATGAAAAATGTCTACCGGGCGATTCGCACAAGCAATGGTGACAGCGGGGCGTTTTTTCCCTGTGAATTCACTGGACTCAGGAACCCCCGAAACAACGATGTCCAGTAAGGATCTGCGACGGGTGGAAAGTGAGGATGTCGTGGCGTATCTACAGCCACTCCTCAAAGAGAGGACTTGTTGCCTCGATAGTGGCATACCGGATCCCAGGACTCTGAGAACCACAATACCATAGCAATAGATGTCTTATTGCATATACATATAATAATATTGTAAAGAGGACAGATTTGTATTTTTGTTTGTATTAAACGTACTATGAGACCCATTTTAACAGTTCTTTCACTAGTTTATCGCTTAGGTATATTTTATACTTTCCCTCACTGGCAGAAGTTAGAACTTTATCAAGACATAAATAACAACGACGTCGAGTCGACTTGAGAACCTCCTCTTTTTTGGAACTCGGTCAAAGAGTACCTAATTATGTATTATTTTACCAAATACAAGGATAGGCTGAATAGGTTGATAATTGAGTAATTACTTGATAAATTGAGTAATTAGGTACTTACATGTGTAAATACATAAGTAGGTAGTACGCAACATTGTAACGTACAGACACAAATCAAGAAGTACTGTGGACCATGAAGCTCCGCATGAATGACAGGTTATCATAAAAACGCTCAATTGTTAGCTGAACTGGCTGATGAGGGCTAATTACCGCCGCTAATGAGCGGGCATCCTAACGATGTCCCCGTCGTGCCTACGTCGCCTGTGTAAACACTACGTAGGTACGTTGGTACGCCACAAAAGTATTACATTGACCAAACTTTATCTACGTTATTATTAAACACATAACATAAATAGCGGCAACGACTAGATTTATTTTAAATCTTAGTTAGGGTGCTTTGTACGAGATTTACTATGTTGCTCCATCGTAGATTTTAATGAACTTAAAATATATGTGAAAATTTAAAAAAAATGATAAGGCCCAATAAAAGAATACAGTCGACAAAAAATGTGTGTGTGTAGAAATGTGGAATATCTCGCTCGGAAGACAACGATGCGAGTTAGATCCTGTGCACACTAACCTTTTAATGGATAGTTTGGTCACGAGAACAACTTGTTGCTATCATAGTCGAGCAGGCGTCAAAACTCAACAGGAAGACAACTGTATCAACAAAGTATGTCCTCGTTCACAACCACACAAACCATTAACTAAGTACAAGCTTACAATGTAAAAAAAAAACAAACTAGCAATGTATGTGCGGGTGCCACCCACCTGATGACAGACATTAGACGCACGCGTCGGCCGCAGTACGCAGGTGGTGGCCGGCTATATGAGCGCGCGCGACGAGGCAGCCGCAGTGACAGTGAGGAGCCATGACACAGATGGTGCTGCTGACGCTGGTGCTTCTGGTGGCGGCTGCGTGCGCCGACGTCAACGTCATGAAGGACGTCACACTTGGGTTCGGCCAGGCGCTCGACAAATGTCGCCAGGAGGTGAGACCTATACTGCCCCCGATAGTAAAAAAGACGCATCTAACATTTTTTCCGGATTTGAGTTATATACATTTCCGGAATCAGAAAAAAAAGGCGATTCTGCCTGTATTTTTAACTCAAATCCGGAAAAAATGTTAGATGCGTCTTTTTTACTATCGGGGGCAGTATATTGTTTAAAAACACACTATATTCATAAATCTCTGATTAGCAGCACCTCTTCATTTTCACAGTTTTTTGGTCTCTTTTCTAACCAAGAAGTTCCGGTTTTACAATGACTAGCTACCGCTTGCCTAAACGAGCTCCGTTTCTATTAGAGGTGGCTCTTTTATTTTAATTCCTTCTCTTACAACATTCAAAGAAGTGAGTAGATTTCAATTACTAGGTTCGCAGGGTTCTTGTTACTGCTAGCGAAATTTGTCAAATTTGGTTGTATGTTCTTCTTTTCTCAAATTATTATCTGAGACATGGTCATGGACACTTACCATTACCAAGATAATATCGGGACTTGAAAAGAGACTCAATTTGTTCCGGTGTTTCTTCTCATAGTCAGAAAACACTGTATTATGCTTAGGAAACCTTATCTAGTTCAAATTGACAACGAAAACTTCCGTGTAAATGTGTTTATTCAACTAATTTACAATTATAAACATAATCTGTGATTATTCTACCAAACGATCTCAAAGCGTGATACGTTGTTTATACCAGAGTGACTTGACGGAGGAAAAGATGGAGGAATTCTTCCACTTCTGGCGCGACGACTTCAAGTTCGAGCACCGCGAGCTGGGCTGCGCCATCCAGTGCATGTCGCGCCACTTCAACCTGCTCACCGACTCCTCGCGCATGCACCACGACAACACCGAGCAGTTCATACAGAGCTTCCCCAACGGCAAGTCACGACGCTTACTTACTCATCCCGACTTAGACGTAGTCGTGTAAAGAGCTGTACTATTATATTTTATTCTAGCTTCTGCCAGCGGTTTCGCCCGTGTGAAAGTCGGTTTAACCCCTTAGGTGTAAAGTAAAATCCGTTCTTAGCTTAGTTCTTAATTAATCTAGCTGACTAGCTGACCCAGCAAACTTCATACCGCCTAATGAGGATAACGCCATCTACGGATATTCAAAGAACCTGCAATAATTCATTTCAAAATGATATTTTAATAAGAGATTCAAATTAAAAGAGATTCAAAAGCATTTATTTCAAATAAACCATTTACAAGCACTTTTGAAAAGTCAAGAGGTCGGTCTGTCAGAAAAAAAAAATGATGCTAATTGCACATTCTAAAACATAGATCTCTATGGAGGAAAATGTGCAAGAAACTCCATGGACACTCTTTTCAAACAAGTTATGTATTACAAATATCTCGGTTATATGTGTCTTGTCGCTGCTATTATGTGAGAACAATGTAAAAAAATATAAAGAAAAAAAAAATCTACTTATAGATATTAAAATAAACCTCTGGCAGCTAAGAGTTGACAAGTCTCAACTGACAGCGCCCGTTCACGAACATGACGCATATATCAGCACCACTCAGCTCAACCATTTTGAAAGGAACCGAATTTATTTTCGCCGCGTATTTTTCCATTTTTACTCACTGTTTAAACCTTCCCTGGACTATCACGAATATTTCAACACCAAGATTAGCCAAATCGATCTGGTCGTTCAAGAATTTTAGCAAGACTACCGAACAGCTAATCATTTTTATATACACCGTAAAGTTTTGGTCGTTTTAATCCCGCGAAGGGTTGATTTGGTGCATGAAATACTATCGATTTGTGAAAACTAAAGTACTTTTTTTTAAACTCGAATTAATTTAGGCATGTACGAAATTATTTTCTGTAGGTAAACGTCAGCTGAGCGAGGCCAATGAACTGTAGGTAGTTAGTACGCAACGACAGACAACTACCTATAAGGTCATTGACTCGTTTGCGGATATTAATTCGAGTTTTTGAAAAAAGTAGGTACTTTATTTTTTCTTTAAAAATTGATAGTATTTTATATACCGAGCCGACCCTCCGCGGGGTTAAAACTACTAAAATTTAACGGTGAGAAGACTATAGAAAAAATTTTGGCCTTCGGCACGCTAAGATGAAGACCACAGAATATTGAGATATTCTCCTATACAAGACTATGGTGTTTCCACGTTCTATTTGTGAGCGGTGTCAGATAAAATTATATAAAGGCTTCGATTTCCTGAAATCTTTTAATTACGTGATAGTACTAAATATATCTAGTTTTACAAAATTGTCGCAACAGACTATTAGGTCTAACGTTCCAATTCACAATGACCGCCGTCGCTTCGAATATCTGACAAAATCGACAATAATAATATAGACTTAAAATTATTTATCAAATGTAGGTATCGCTAATATATTGTAATGAGTCGGCTCGTGTGTGCAGGCCAGGTGCTGGCGCGGCAGATGGTATCGCTGATCCACGGCTGCGAGAAGCAGTTCGACCACGAGGACGACCACTGCTGGCGCATCCTGCACGTGGCCGAGTGCTTCAAGCAAGCCTGCGTGCAGCACGGTGTGGCGCCCTCCATGGAGATGATGATGACCGAGTTCATCATGGAGGCGGAGGCGCGGTGAGCTCCACCGCCTCGCCTCACAACAACTGCAGCAGGAACAGTTAACACTTGCTCGTCACGCGGGTTCTGTCCACGGAACACGCCCATCAATATTAAGTCATAAGTAAATTCCGGTATTCAACTTGATGGACGAGGCTGATAACGAAGATAAGATGATGAAGGAAAAATTAAAACATCGAATACAAAGGGGACGGAAAGTGAAATATTGGTTTGAAACCTAGAAGGAAAGCATGTGAAGAAAGATCATTAGTAGACATAAGGTTGATTGGTTGAGAATGCCTTGTTGCATTAACTCCGCCTATATACCACAACTGAAGCAAGCAGGAATCTACATAATAATATTATCGTACTAACTTGACTTGGTCATGGTTAGGTTAGTGACAAATGATGAGCAAGCGAGTTAACTGCGCCAGCGCAACGCGACGCAGCAGGTTTTATTGTTGTAAAATTATTGAATAAGTAACACTACGCAGAAGTGTCCCTCAGGCAACGCGGATGACAGGTGCATGTTTCTATTTCTTCTGATAAAATTACTTTATATATTGCATTCCGCAGTGTTCGGGGAATAACTCGAGGTGTCATTTGTACGTAGTGATCCACATTTTAGTTAGTTCGTTATAGTAAAGTAAGTACTTAATATTTTGTTAATTACATAAAGTAATCGACAGCGACGACTTCTGCATGAAAACGGTTAAAGATTATTACAAAAGGTACCTCTTTATTCATAGTCTGTAAGAGTAACATTATTGAAAATAACAAAAAAAAACGTTGGTTCAGGAAATAAACTATTTAAATACATACATAACAAATGCATTTGTTTTATTTTGGCAAGGTGCTATGGTAAGCCAGGCTTATGCGGCCCAGTCGGCGTCGTGTCTCGTTTGCAAAACTAAAACACGTATCTATTTAAAATTAAGTGCTTATTTGAGCCGATCCGGTTAGTTGACAAGTACAACGGCGATGTAACTACACGACTCAAGATTATGACATTTTAAATGCGTATCTTAGTTTGGCAAGTGGGTCACGTTACCGACTGGGGCACGTGTGGCTGGTTTACCCTAATTTAATAAAGATTATCATCAGAAGTCATCCTCACGGTATAAAAAATTCACATCCCACAAAAATATTGAAGTAATAGGTAGACAGATTCGATTGACTAAATTATCTAAATTTCAGATCTATATTCTGAGGTTGCGGGTTTATTAAGAGCTCCCGCGGCCCTGGAATGCAAAACGCAACAGAAGAAACACAGGTTTTTTTTAGTCAGTAAAAGTCTGACACCGCCCCTGTCGCTCCACCTAATGCGTTTACAGTTACGGAATCCAATAGGTAATTTCAAACTTCGGATTATTAGGGGATGTAGCTCAGTGGTAGAGCGTTCGCTTTGCATGTGAAAGGCCCCGGGTTCGATCCCCGGCATCTCCAAAGTTTTATTCTGTCATTTTACTGCAGGATTTTTTATAAATACATAAAAAAAGAAGTAAAATAAATTCCACAAGCGAATGTGAACTAAAAAGGTGGAGACTAGATAATTATCCAAAAAAGCACTGTGACCCCGACGTGATTTGAACACGCAACCTTCTGATCTGGAGTCAGACGCGCTACCGTTGCGCCACGGAGTCGATGAAGGGTTTGTTTAAATTATAGCTCTATTCAAATTTATGGCTCTTTCATTAATTAAATATGGCTTGAATTATGTAATTAAACAAAAGTTTGTAATTAAACAAAAGTTTTTAAATTTTTACAAGTTTTTTATAGGACAAAAAAAATCTTATAACAATAAACAGAATGCCAAATCACATTAATTTACTTATAAATCTACTCTACACTGCCCAAATAAAAAGGATACAGTCATTTTACAAAATACTGATACAATTTATAGGTATTATATTAGTTTATTACTTAATATATAATTGTATTTATTAACATAAACATATTAAATATAAAATAGACTAAAAATGACAGAGAAAAATTTCTTATCAATGTTAAGTCAGTATTTCCCATAACAATGAGAAATATTGCAATACGAAAACAAATATATATTTAACATAAACATATTAAATATAAAATAGACTAAAAATGACAGAGAAAAATTTCTTATCAATGTTAAGTCAGTATTTCCCATAATAATGAGAAATATTGCAATACGAAAACAAATACTACTAGTGTCATCTAGCGGTGAGTAGCGAAACGAGAATTATGAACCGTACCTATGGTATGTAGTATATGGTCCATAATATATGATCTAGATATATATAATATATTCATCGTCTAGAAAACAAGTTATTCAACCTTATCTGAATCTGAACCGTTTTCTCGGTATCCAAAATAATTTCGTTACAATTTTCAGAATAGTGTTGCCTGGTTCGATTGGATGAAAATCTGGACAGATGGTAAAACAAAGTGGGATTTAGGGTTTTAGATCTGGACAAATTTTTTTTTTTATAAGTACAAGTATTTTTGAGGAGGGAAATCATCCATTGAAATCTCCCGCTCTAGGGTGGAACAAGAGGACGTGTCACACTTTTACTGACTAAAACTCAGTCTTCTTCGAAAATCGGTACGTCACGCGCATATGCTCATGCCTGCTGCTGCATACTGCGCTCATGCCTGCCCTGCGCTCAATTTTATAGTAGTTAACTCTAATGAAGTCATGGGGCATACTCTACACTCGCATTTTTGAACGCGAATGTAGAGTTCAACTGTCAATGTCATTTATATACATATATTACACCAACCTACCCTGCTCGGAGCTAGAGTTAGTTATGTTAACTCTAGGGTAGCTACTCGAGTTATAAAAGAACGACCCTGGATCGCTACTCTACCCTACTCTGGTTATTTTTGAACGCAGGGCTGGCAATACTGCTACCTACCTACGTTTCGTTGTACGTGGAGCAGTCAGGTATTATTTATACCGGTGCTGGTTCACGCCACTGTCCAGAGCAGGGAATCCAATCCCACAAGTCTGTTATGCTATGCTATGTTAGAGCTTGACCCCTTCAGTTATCAAGACGAATGCAAATGTAACGCAACTGCAGATAAAAAGTCCCAAATTCTGTGGAAAGTTATGAAATCACTTAATAATGACGCTGTGTGGGGTCTCTAATAAATTAAACAGAACGGCGGCGGAGTATCGTCGCAGCCACGGATATGTCAACAGTCGCAGCACATTTTTCTTCTAAAATAAATTCAACCCCGAACACACGCGGCAATTCTGACACAACAAAAATAGGTGTGGGATCCCGCGTTTGCAGGATTGGAAGAAGAAGTTTAATTGTAATATGTACTTAATATTTCAAGTATTCATTATGAAGAACAATTTTTAATAGATTATATTCTATTCCTTTTATTTATTAAATAGATAGATATACCTACTTACTATGCAGTCTTGTATCTGTACTCGTATATATATATATTATGTGTGTGAGTTACCCACTATATTGTGGAGAGCTAAGGTTAGGCCACAGTCACTGTGAATATTTTCAAACTCTCGGTACGTACTTTTTAATGAATTCCACACACACGTCAAGGAAAACCTCAGGGTTTTCCTAGAAACTAGTGTTTCCAATAAACAACAAACGAAAGGCATTGGCTCCAAGATTTTGTACAAGTTTGATAGCTTAGTTTCTACTGCAGCACTGTAGAAGTGAACTGCTTCGAATGATAACCACACCGTTTGCCGGCTCCTAAATAATTATTTAATTAAATTTCCTAATCATAATTGCTCAATTCGTTTCTTTAACGGTTCATTTCAATAAACACAACAAAGTCGCCTATATTACGTCGTCGAGCGTATCGAATGTGAATCTTAGAGCTGTGTGCACCGTTTGATTTTCCTCATAGTGGGTATTCCCTCGCTCCGAAAGGACGTATAATAAGGAGCAGAGTCAACGCGGGTTCATTGTACACGCAGGTAAACTGGGCAAACGGCACGTACCTACTACTGACTTAAGTCTTCTTAATCTTCTGCATCCTGAAGTGATGTCAATAAATTCAATAAACATCAGCGACGACTAGTGCAGTAATGAAGTACAACATGTTGCTGAAGGCGCTAATGCTGGCGGCGCTGCTGGGCGCGGCGCGCGCGCAGCTGGAGCTGGGCGTGCTGTCCGCGCTGTACTACCCGCCGCCCGCGCACCCCGCGCCGCCGCCCCGCACCACCGCGCCTCACAACCGCCGCGTGTTGCGCAGCAACTTCAACTGCGACACGGCGACAGCGGACGGCAACGACGCCGACCTGTGCCGCGTGAAGCACAGGATGGCCGACCCGAACTGGACGCCCGAAGTAGGCTCGCGTCCTGGACGAGATGCGCGCTACTCCCGACAAGCAGCACCGAAGTTTGCGCGACTTTCCTGACGATCAGTCATCTGCAGCCATAATGCCGTCATAATTCCGTTGTTAGAAAGAAAAGGAACTATCTATGACGAACATACATTATACATATTATCCTTTCATAACGGAATCATTAAGGCAGCGACACTCATATTAGGCTGATTGATCAGAGCTTAAACCTATTTTAAAGTTTTAATTCTAGCTCTAACAATGATCTTAAAAATAAGTTTATTGGTTATTAACACGTTTTATCTAAAGACGACTATAATAAAATAAAAATATATAACACCTTTCAAAATAATGTAATGTAACGCATGTCTATATATTCTAGATGTCCTTTGTCATTAACGTAAAATAATTTAATTAAGAGTAATTACATACGGTGAAAGCTGCGGGCTCGGTCGTGGCCTCGTTCCCGCTAGATGGCGCTGACGGCAACATTCCTAGTTTATTTTGTTTTTAGTTTATGGGAAATCGAACATCGCAAAAAAGCCGAAATCAAACATTCTAAAATCCCGAATCGCTGAAATCTCCGTGGAAATCTCCAACCACCGCCTTTTGGTTTTTACTTAATTCTCACACTGTACTCAGAATCTCCAGGGTATTTTGTACTTTTGCGTGCCTTCAGTTTAAATATGGCCGATTTGGCCGATACCCTGTACTATTTCTTATTCCGTGCCGATACCTACATATTTTGATGTTATCGTGTTTTGTACCCACATTTGCAGAATAAATATCTCATCTTATCTAAGTTATAGTTACGAACAGTTATGTCACTATATACTTAAACACTAGAGTGCTTCAAGATAGCACCAGGTACACTTGAGCACTGTAGCTACATCTGCTACAACAGTCGGAAGAGGTTAATTTTGAAATCATTTTGAAAAAGTACATAAACGCACAAACTTTTTTTGACTATTGATAATATAAAAAAAAAACTATACAAAAAAACAAAACTTTATACAAAGACTGGCCTGTTGGTCGAGTGGTTAGTGGCCCCGAAAGCTATGCAGGAGGTCGTGGGTTCGTTTCCCATTCGGGACAAATGTTTTTCTTTCATTCTTTATTGTACACCATAACATCTTATACAATAAATGAATAACCAAGGTCATGTACAAAGGCGAGCTTAACTCAAAGTTGAGTTTTCTTCCAGAAAATCATTGAGAGATAGAGAGCGATTACAATAGAGGCTAGAATCCAGTGTACAGTTTTAAAATTTCAAATAATACGAATAAACTAATACATAAATATACCAACATACTTAAATATAAAATAAAGATACTTATTTATATACATCTATATATATAGATACTATTTCATTGTGAAAGGAAATACTCTTCAATTTTTCTCTTGAAAACATCCAAAGAAGGGCTGTCACGTAGGGAGTGTGGAAGGGAGTTCCACAGTCGCACTGCAGTGACCACGGATATCTATGGCAGTGACAGAGAAGGAGCCATCGTAAAGACTAGAAGTGTGGAAAGGAGTGCGAAGAAGAAGCGAATTTTTTGTGTGATGGGCATGGTCATTTGTTCTGTCTGGGTTTTTTTTTTTTCCTCTGTGTCTGGGTATGGTATGGATCTATAATATGTATATATTTAGCAATATATAAGTAGGTATGTTTATCAGTTGTCTAGTAACCATAACATAAGCTCTGCTAAGCTTGGGACTATACGAAGTAGTGTGATAGTTGTGGAATACTATTATTTATATTATTAAAATAAAGTATAAAAAAATTATTCTCGATATTGTGAATCAAACATTTTCTTTAACACCGACTTCGATACACTTATAACCAGAGTGCCTATTTTTCATGACAATTTCAACTAACCCAAACACTGCTAGGATATATTTATTTCATTATAAAGTTCCCGTGTCTACCTTCCACCTTGCGGCTCCGTCATCAGATCAGTCCGTTAGTACCTTATGTCCAAAGCATATCTCATGGGAATTCTAATAAGCCCGAACACGACTACCGGAACCGGAGCAGAACTCCGTAATTAATCAATGATGTTCGGAGTTCCGGTGCCGACCTTCCGGCTCCATCATCATCATCATCAAATCACTTCAATAATACCATTTTAGACATTCTACACAACTATTCACAACCATTTAGTTATTACTATGGTCATAGTCGCTTAACTATACACCGGTCGTTTTAATCCCGTGGAGGGTCGATTCGGTACATGAAACACTATCGATTTGTAAAGAGAAAATTAAAAAATAAAGTACTTTTTTTTAATTTTAATTTACGCACGTACAAAATTAATTTCTCTAAGTAAACGTCAGCTGAGCAAGTCAATGAACTGTAAGGAGTTAGTACGCAAGGACTGACAAGTACCTACAAGGTCATTCGACTCGGTGACCCGGTGGCCCAGATACTTGAACTGCGATACTCTTTTAAGGACACTACCATTGCGCATGACCTGTGGGACAGTGTCATAAGTTTTAGACCCCGCTTTAAACACCATGAACTTGCTTTTAGTGGCGTTATATCTAGGAGTTAACATAGATGACAATTTCAACTTCAAGGAGCACGTTAGACTTCTTTGCGGAAGAATACGTAAACTTATATATATTTTGAAAAATCTGAGGCACATCGCAGATTTTAAGCTGCTAAAGCAGATATACTATGCTCTGTGTCAATCGCTTCTAACATATTGCCTCTCTTCTTGGGGAGGGACATCAAAAACAACCTTGAAGTCTATCGAGGTCGCTCAGCGTGCAATACTGAAAGTTGCTACTTTTAAGCCTGTCCGATACTCTACAACAGCGGTATACGAAGCATGGGGGTCTTGACCGTGAGACAGTTATACATATTAAGCGTTGTCCTCCTACAGCACAGTAAACTTAAATACAATCCACTACTCCTCCAAAAACGTAGAAAAAACATAGTATGCCAAAATACTAAACATTTTAAAACTAAATTTAGTCAACGTTTTGCTCACTCTATTGGTCCATTAATTTACAATAGGTTAAACCGATTACTTAACATATACCCATTAACAAAAATGCAATGCAAGAAGAAACTTACTGAATACCTAGAAAGCCTTACCTATGAACAGACTGAACTTCTTCTGTACGTAGGTTCCTAAAAAAAAAATATATATTTTAATACAAAATGAAACACACACTTCTCATAATATCCACTAAAATACGCGCACGCTCACTCACACTACAACAAACAACAGAACACTACACTACAACACACTACACACATCCTCTTATACACCAGACACGTACATTTTCATCTCACACAAATAAGAGGGTATGCAAACACTTTTATATTTTTTGATCTTTTTCTAATATCGGAGTAAAATAGCGATATTATAAATTGTCAAAATGTTTCTAGGTACAAGATAAAATTAAATATTACAGGCAATTATATAATGTAAAATTTTCATATGGATTTGGCACTGATAGTCCAAATACAGGCTCTGCCTAGTTCGACTACAGATGACTACAGCACATAATACTTATCTAAATTAGCCTGTCAAAATATTTTGTAACTTATGTCTAAGTTTTTCTAAATAAACTATTATTATTATTATTTTAGTATTATGGCCTAGCATGTTTCGCCATTTATTGACATAAGTACAGATCTGAGCCCATGGGCCCCCGCATACCGCTCGCAGATAGAGGTCATTCACATTCTTATTTGAATCGCATTGTATTGTGCTTTTAAGATTTTCCCAAAGAGATTTAAAGAGAAGAAAAGTCTCAGAAAAACTGTCATCCAAAAGCCTTAGTGGCGCCATCTAACTTTGAATAGCTAACACACAAATTAAATTTTTGAAAATTTATATAAATTTAACTATCGCTTGATAACGGGTCACTGTGGTCAGTCGTACGTACGAGCGAAGAGTGATGAAGCTATACACCCTATAGGTCTACACAACCTGCATAACTACTAACAACTAGCACGACTAACCTAACCTAACCTTTAACAGTTCAGTTTAGGTAGCTTCAATGTGTCCTAGGTAAAGTTAAGCTTTTCAGCAATTTATGACGCTACTGCCAAATCTATAAATTTATGGTATATTTTCTAAAACTATTTCTATTGGTAGTACTTATACAATTAATATCTTTGATAGGTACTTATATTATAAAGAGTTATTAAAAATATTATAAAGAGCAAAAATGGACGACGCCGCCGAGGTCGGCCTAGGAAGAGGTGGCAAGACGACCTGGACGACTACTGCAAGAACTGGTTTGAGGTGGCCCAAGAGAAAAGTACCTGGAAGGAATTGGGGGAGGCCTTTGCCCAGCAGTGGGAAAGTATGGGCTAATTTAAAAAAAAAAAAAAAAAGAGCAAAAAAAAAAAAAGTTTAGTAATTAATAAATTCAAAAACTACTGGACCGATTTCAAAAAATACTTTCTCCAGTAGAATGCAACTTTACCACTAAGTGTCATCCTTTTACGAGAACGAAGCCGCAGGCAGAAACTAGTATATTTTATTTAAGAACCTACTGATGGGAGGCCAACAGTACCTTCAGGTAAGACATGTTATGCTATGGAGGAGCTCGACGCAAACACAGCGGCAGTTAGTTGGTACACAGCAGTTCAAAGGGAGACGTATATTGCAGTAACCCAAGTTATAACCGTTACGTAAAATTAAATGAAAATATAACTAATCTGTAACAACCCAAAACATTTTCTCTGATTGAGATGTCGGTAGGTATTCATATAGGTATCTGGAACATTTAAATTAATGCCAATTGGCTTGTGGCGTATAATTTACTATATTATTTTGTGTTATGAACGACCCGACATCGTAATAAAGACAAGTTACGGAATTCCCACTTTGTACCACCACTGAAAAGTTCCGTTTGGATGAGGAATCCTATAACGATTGTGTGTTTCTCAATCCTACCCGGCAGGCTGGATGAAAATAAAAAATATTTCGTGGTAATTAGCAGCTATCCTTTTATTGAGTTAGGAAAACATCAAGTGACTTCTTCCGCGCTAGGGTGGAGCGAAAAGGCGTGTCAGACTTTTTACTGACTAAAACCACACCTGTATCCTTCAGTTGCCCTTAGCGTGCTAGGGCCACGGGTTTTCAAACATCGGTTAAAAGGAATGGTTCTTAAAATTGAAGAAGCAGAGGTACTTAGGCCACACGCTGCCGCAGGTTTGGAGATCCCCCTACCGTACTTACAACCACCGCACATCAATGATGAATACTGGCTTTCAGAAAATCTGCATAAGTAGTCTTTAAAAATGTCAAATTGTAACCATTGACGTGCGGCTCACTGTACCATCCGCTGGAATACATGAATAAAAACATGAAATTTTGTACCTGTGATGCAACTGTATTGGGCATTCTGCGCGCGTGGTGGATTATGGCCCATTTCCTCTCATAGAGAGGAGGCCTGAGTCTCAGCAGTGGGAAAATTATAAGGCTGATGCTACGCTATGCAACTGTATGACCCATTGCAGTCGGGGTGAATCGTAGTGCCTCTAAGGTATACACTAGTAGTAGTCAGGCATACACTAATCAAATGAATCTATTATGGCCTTCGTCACTTCACAAAGAGTTTTGTAACCAATTGATTCCATGACACCACACTACACAGTAATGTGCCCCAAACTTTAACTTGCCCTGTATATTACCCACCTTGCCAATGATCAATAAGTACTAGGTCTCGGTCTGTACAGCAGCCTGACTATTCTGTAAACATAACGCAAGTTTTTGGTCATCATTCATGCTAAGTCTTTACAGCTCACTTTTTCTTTTTTTTCATTGTGAGATTTTTACAGATAAGCATTTCTGCTCGTGCGTGTGCAGTGGCGGGTTTCCCGCGCAGCCCGCGCCCGCATGGCGCTCACACACATGTCATCCACACGACCCAAGTGTGGCAACAATTATTATGTGAGCGAGACCACACGTGGCCGCTGCGCTGCTACCACGAAACAACAAGCCAGAACCGCCCGGCGCCCGGAGGTACGACTAGAGATGGGTTTCTAAATACCCAAAATACCCAAATACAGGGTTTTTACCCGGGTAAATACCCAAATGGTGGGTATTTTCCTTTCCATTATTGTTTTAAGTCTTTTATACACTTTAAGCAATAAAAAATGTTTATCAAATGTGTTTTATGCATGAAGTGTAAATGGTGTCAGCAAATAATAGTTTTCTACCAACAAATCATATAAAAATTGTACGTCTGTATTTTTACGTATTATATTAGGTGGTTTATATTACATTTGATTATAGTAGTTTTAAATTAAAGACTATTTGAATATCACAGCATGTCGTAACAAATATTTATTGATAAAATACATTAAATAAACGTGAAACATCAAACTCTTGAGTATGTAAGATGAATAACTAAAATCTGGCAAACTCGCGTATATTCTCAGAACTAGTGACGATGAAGATACTTTGTTATTAACTAAAAATCTACTACATGAGCGTATGAGATTGAAATTAATATTAAAAAAATGCTGACGTGGTGCAGCTCACGGAATTTCAACCTTATGTTAAAGTTTCTAAACTTTCAATTGATAAAATAAGTCCGTCAGTAGGCGCATTTAGCTGGCCAGCGGTCCCTCAATCCTTACAAATATACACATCAACCGTTCCCGCTTCTTCGCCTTCTCTCCACGTATACGTATTATGCTTACTACTTCCACTTGTTTTTGAATTACTAAAGATTGCGCACGTAGAAGTGATATCTCATACTGTTTCATTTTGGATCAGGATTCAAAATTTTGCTGGTGCTAACGACTAAAACTGGTTTTGGAAATATTAATATATTGTATTCATATACTATGTATATTTAATTGAATGCAATACAATTTACGTTAAACCTTAGAAAATATACTCGTACTAAATTACAGTAGATATACCAAAGAAAGTAATTTAAGTATTTTGTAATAGAAGTACGTCATTAACACTTTGAAGCTTTTTTTTTCTCAGGGTCTCATTCTGTAATCATGATGAAAAAATATAGAAATATATATTTTATGTCATATAAAACAATAAAAACACTGAATATTTCTTAGATGTACCTAATCAAGACAAAAAATATAGAACCGTGTAAATTAAGCAAAAAAAGAAAAACAAATTGCTAGCGATAAAAATCATCTTCGTTTAGTAGTGTTAAAAAATTAAGCAAATTCATATTATTCATTTTTGAGTATTAAAATGCGTGTTTATAAATTGATATAACAACATTGATTACTATGATACCTATTTACCTGTTATTTTTTAAACCATAAAAAAAATTAACCCCCAAAACCCCCAAAATTTATTGTTTTTTTTTCTATTTTTGTGTGAAAATCCTAATGCTGTTTACAGAATACATCTACTTACCAAGTTTCAACAGTATAGTTCTTATAGTTTCGGAAAAAAAACTAGCTGTGACATACGGACGAACGGAGAGACATGACGAATCCATAAGGGTTCCGTTTTTTGGCCATTTTGCTATGGAACCCTAAAAAGGGAGTTCCGATTCCAAATTAAATGAAAGGACATTATATAAGGAGGAAAATCAGCCAAGTTTAGTACATTTTGACCAGTTACGCTAACACAAATGTACTGACCAGCAGATTTTTTTTCGCGATTTCAGGTTTGGTCCCATAGTAAAAGTTGTTTGCTTTTCATGACTACAATCACGTGTTTAAGTGTCGTTCACTAATTACCAGTCACCCTATATTATGTCATTTACTATATAGAAACTTTATCAAATCAGTTAAGAAATTTAACATTTATGCTAAAATTACAGTTATTATCAGTTAATAAAGCAATTTAATCAGGCTATGAAACGAAAAACATATGAAAGTAGCCGAACTTATAACATGGATGTGTTAAAAATATCTAAACGGGCTAAAATTCACCTAAACTTTATTAAATAAAACGTTCCACAAAGTGTTTATAGTTTATACCCATGCTTTTGGGTATTTACCGGGTAAAAACCCTGTTTATACCCAAATTGGGTATTTACCCACCGCCCATCTCTAGGTACGACTTGACTGCTGATTATTTTACAGCTACCAGGCAATGCCTAAAAGTTGCAAAACAAAGTTTATTCTTATGTACCCCTATTGTTCCTGACTAGCCCATATATTACGTCTGCAGGGCAAAAGCCTCCCTCTTCTTTGTAGGCACAAACTACTGGAAATACAAAAGTGATTTTTTATCGAGTCGTGTGCCGCGTGAGTTGCGATGGTAGCGGCTGTTCCGTTGTGCACTCTGGGCTTTCCCGCACATTCCGTGACATACACTCGCGGCCACGAATATTTGAATTATTGCGTGAAACTTATTTGTGCATTACATAACAAAGGCTTCCCACTCCCACAACCAAGGTATTATTATACACTCTGAGGGATAAAAGGATGGGTCGCCCTACTCGGCCGTCGTACCATCAATAAATACAAACAAATATGCAGAGAGTCTATGGAGAATTAAATAATTATCCGTAACAAGGACTAATGACACTCGTTTTTATTTTGGAATCTCCCAATTCGTCCGCAAATGGCGGAAAAACACTGCATCACGTCACCAGTCAGATTACCTTGAGCTGTTTCTTAGTGGACAATGTTAGGAATTGATCAGTAGGCCACATCAGCGGTCAAACTTGGGCACATAAAGGACTAAATTAGGACTCACCTTTATGGAAACGTTTTTTTGAATTTAGACAAAACCTTGGATCGAAAAACTATGTCTCTCTCCGTCATTGTATCTAGGTACCTTTAAGTACCAGCTTTATGTACCAGTAGGTACGTAGGTACCGCATCAAAATTGTATAATTTTGATGCGGTATAGAATATCTAGTACATACACTTCTGTACCTATATTTAGATACTTCTCATGCTCTGTCGATTGTAAAAAACCCAAACAAAAGCTGCAACGATCTACACTGTCTTGCAGATGAAGCAGGAAAGTTTAATCTTTATAATAATTTTATTTTTATCTCATTATAGATTAAACTTTTCCTGCTTTGTCTGCAAGACAGTGTAGACGGAAAGTACGGGCTCACCCACATATATAGCGACGCACGAATCGCAGGAAAACCAGTCGCACTGTCGCATCCGTAATCGCTTCATCATGATACGCGTCGCCTGCCTCCTACTGCTGAGTGTGCATGCTCTCGCCGCGCCCGCCAGCCTGCCCGCAGACGAGCTGCTGTCGCCCGGCGGAGAGCTCCACCGCGGTGACACGCCCGGGGACCTGCTCGCCAGGACCATGTGGAAGTTCAAGAGGAATGCTCCAGTGGAAGTCGTCGATAGTGATCACGTTAGCAGAAAGCAGTTTATTGTGAAATTACTCTGCCAGAAAGACGACAAGTGCGCGCACACACAAGTGTATGAGTTCGACCTGCTGGAAGTGAAGCCAAGCACGAGCAGGAAAGGAGTCTACTATTGACAGGGACTCATTCAGCGGATATTGATGTGACCGACACGAGGTGACGGCGGCGAGTGAGGCCGCCAGGTCTCACGGGAACTGGAGCACGACTGTGCCTTCGGCTGCCCCGCCTCGCGTCCAGAGAACGTGGTAAACGTGTACGAGCAGCTACACGTAAGAGGAAGTGCCGAACGCTGTGACTAAAAAAAAAATATTTATCAGTGCAAGTAGAATTAAGAGTATTGTACACCAGTTCGTAGGTATAGAGGCCTGCAGCGTAATGTGTCGCCTTCTGCGGTTTGATCGTTCTTTGCCGGTGGCCGCACCGTAACTGCTGATCCTTCCCCACTCCGGTCAACTTACAGGCATCCTCTTTGTTATACATTGTTTTACTTAATATTTATGTTCCTAATATAGGTACCTACTCTAAGAGGAAAGTCTAAAATAAAATTATCTTTTAGTTTTTGTAAATGTTTATTTAATCCCACTAATCACACAAACATTATAAAGAAAGCCGAAAGTTTGCGTATCTGTATGTTGGTTATTAGTTCTCGCTCGAACGGCTGAAAAGATTTCGATGAAACTTGGAACACGAGTAGATTATGTCCTGGAATAGCACATAGGATACTTTTACCCCGGGAGTTTGTTCCCGTGAGATCATGTTCTACTACCAGGCCGGCGAAGCCGCTGGCGACAGCTAGTGTTGTATAAAAGTAGCTAGTATTGTATTGCAGCTACTAGTGTAATAATTGTAATTTATTTATTATTATTTATTTATTTCTTTATTGCACACCTTAACTTATAAAATTAATAAGTAATTAAGTAATATTATAGTTTTAAAAGTACCAAATCTATTATGTTTATTACCTACAATTATACAGGTAAGCACTACCTACATAATTATGTACATTATGGATCAAAGGGCGTGCCTCCTATTTTGATTAAGTATGTAGGTACTTAATTAGTTAGATAGCATGTTACTCAAGTTTCAAATTGAAGTACATTTCGTTTTTCACTACAAAATATATCTTTTTAACCGACTTCGAAAAAAGGAGGAGGTTCTATGTTCCGCTGTATGTATTTTTTTTTTAAGTATTTTCACCGATAACTCGGTCAATTGTGGACCGTTTTCGAAAATTGTTGTTTTAATTGAAAGATTATCAAGTGAGATGGTCAGATTAATAAAGTGTGCGGAAAATTGGGAAACTGTGCATGTTTTGCTCTTGGCAGAATATCGCGCGTCTTACCCGAACGCGATGTGCGGTCATGTTATTTCGCGACGGTGCACTCGCTACTCCAATACGGCGCTGAGCTATGGGGACGTGCTGCTGATTGGCAGCGCGCCTTCCGAATGCAGAAGCGTGCTGTGCGGGCCATCGTCGGGATACGGACATGTCCGCTAAACCCCACTTTGTTAGGCTAGGCATCCTTACGTTACCTGCTATACTTATATATCAGGTCGCATTGTACGTGAGGATTAACCTAGACCTTTACCCAAAAGTAGGCAGCCGAATTATCGACGGTCTCGAGAACGCTTGCCAAATCCTCCAAGACGACTCATGTTATGGGCCCGACCGTGTATAATAAACTACCTGAGGCTATCTCTGGTGCCCCGACTATAGGCAGCTTCAAAGCTCGTTTGAAAAAATGGCTTATCGAGCAAGCTTTTTATTCTTTTGACGAATTTATGATTTAATTTAATTTGACTTTGAATATTAATTTGGACTTATTTTATTGTAACTTGACTTTTTATTTATTTGTTTTCTTGTATTTTCTTTTTGGTTTGACATTGTAATTTTTTATTAATTGACATTGTAATGGAACTTAGTTGTATTCATTTGTTGACATCACGGATATCTATGGTTGACATAAATGTAAAATTCTGTATATGACGTGTAAGGATCCCTTATCAATAAAGTACTATGACTATTATGACTATGACTACTATACTTCCAAATTGGTCCCATAAAAATATCTTTTTGATCTGATGATGAACTTCGAAGATATGGAACGGAACTCTTTAAAAAATCATAGCAGAACTGTCGTAACAAGTAGAATTGCTTTGTTTATACATGTAGTCGGTGAGTGACTGAAGGAAGAAGGAGAGGGGATACATAGAACTGATCTTACTTATAACTAAATGTATAAAATTTTCACTACCGAATGTCCCTCAAGTTGGCGTCAGTTTAATTCTTGACGGCAAAAAAACTTGATGTCATTACGAAAACTCTTTTCTTAGGTGTAACTATCGATTCTAAATTGCAATGGGGCGCTCATATAAGAACTCTCTCAGCTAGACTAAGCTGAGCTGCGTACACAGTAAGAAAAATAAGACAATTGACGGACGTAGCCACAGCTAGGTTATTCTACTATGCTTATTTCCACAGTATTTTGTCTTATGGCATTTTATTGTGGGGATCTGCAGCTGATGTAGACTCAATTTTCATATTACAAAAGAGAGCGATCCGGGCTATTTATAAAATGGGTCCTCGCGAGTCCCTCAGAGATAAATTCAAAGAAATCGATATACTGACTCTGCCTTCTCTTTATATCTTAGAAAGTATTCTGTATAATTATTGGTAAAAATTTAGGACTTTTTAAAATTAGAAGCGATCTTCATAACAAAAATACGCGCATTAAACACGAAATTGTTTTACCCAAATGGAGGTTAGCTAAGACCAGCAAGTCATTTTTAGTAAACAGTATGCGCTTCTATAACAAGCTGCTAAAAGCAGTAACTGAACTTAGTGAGGGAAAGTTCAAATATTAAGCGTGTCCTAACCAAAAAAGCATATTATAAGGTTAAGGACTATGTCGAAGATACGCTTGTTTGGCAATGACTGCACATGTGCCCCCCTGGTAACTTACTCATATTGTGTCTATTAACTGCTCCATCTTTGTTTCAATACATACATTGTTTTTTATTTTTTTGACACATTGCTTTTGCAATATTATTTAGACCTCAACTATCACAAATTCATTAGTAATTTATTTTATTAGCATCTCATAGTGTAGGTAATTGGTGATAGTTGTAATTATTTTTTATCCTGTTTTGTTTTCGTTTCTTTATACATATAGATTTTCATTTCATTGTTCAAAGTAAAAAAGTGTGAAAGTGTGAAGTCGGTTGTATAAGTATTTTTTGTAAAAAGTTTTATATTTATCACTTTTTTACTTTGAACAATTAAAGTAGCTACAACCCGTAACAATTTTATGCTGAGGTACATACTGCTATAATGTAACAAATATAACACGCAATGAAAGAATTTGCTGGCCACATTGTCGCAACCTATCATGCAAGTAGCAGATTATCTTCTTGTGGAGTGAGGACGCATGCGCGCGCGAGCCGTGCACACTACGCGCGCGAAGAGCATTCAACCATCCATGGATATAATGATTTCAACTATGTGAGTGGGTGTAGCTCGGTGCGAGAGCGCGCTGCGTCCATACTTATGAAATGACATTTCAAGACGCCCGAACACACTACACCTGAGAACGTGTGTATGATAGCCGAGCTGCTAGCTGCTACACAGAAGCATAGCAGCTCGCGACCTGGAGAAGTCCGGCAAGTCCACAACTCCACAGCGAACTACTCGTAGTTCATCAGCTCCTGTCTCGAATCAGAAAAAAGCAGATCGTTCGTTCGTTCAAATGTATGATCTTTTGTTAGTTATTTGTTCATTGGTGCCTATTTAAATTACACTCGTAGTCATTTTACTCCGAAACAATCTTCTCTGTACCTATTCGAAATGTATTAATCCTATATTACTCCTCTCAGTGAGTTGGTTTAGTAAAATCGTTCAGTTCAATTCCTAGAAAATAACTACCAGAAGCGTTATCGCAACAGGCAAGAAATTGCAAAATGAAAACTTCTTCTCAAAGACCGGGAAAAAGAAAAAGGATAGCGTCGGTGATAGTCCAAGAACGCGTAATTAACATTGTCAAAAATCGCGTATGTACAAAAAAAGCAAAAATGAGATTTCACAGCTGTAGGTTACTGATTGTGATTGGCATCGACCTGTAAAACAATTTTTTTAATCGACCCATGGAAATGAGAGTAAGCAAAAAAAATAATAATACCGCGGATCCGTTGAAGAACAATATTACGATCCGAAAACCGCGTATCTATTCCCATTGATATTATAATTCTGCTGACTGAATTTTGATTATGATGGACAATTTTAAAAGAAATTACACAAGTACGCAGGAGATATACTACAATATTTCCTGCGTACTTGGCTCTCTGTTCCTGCGGCTCAAGTGCGTGCGCAAACAAAATTTGCACTCTTTGTTCCTTTACTCTCATAGTCCGACGGGATGGTAGTTCGATACGAACAGAGAAAGATCAGGCACATGACCAGCGGCTTTCCATGCTTTTCGAAGGCACGGAGGTATCACACCACCACCTTCCAAACTCCGGACTGCTACAGAGTAAATCCTAATTTAAAAACATTAAAAAAAAAATGCATTTTCTGCCCGACTCGGAAATCGAACCCAGGACATAATGCTCACTCAGCAGACTCGCTTGTGACCACGAGACTGACGAGACAGTATGGTGTTTCATGTTATCATAGTTGAGAGTCCCCATAGTCAGATAAAACTGAATATCTAGACTATCATCCCGTAATCTACAACAACACAAAGATTCCGTTTAGCCCCGAGGAAAAATCTTTAAATCTTGGTTCGCAATACCCGTTTTGACTTTGACTTTTGGTCTGCTTATCTTGACTTGTACTTACGCGGTATTTAACAATGTTAGTTACGCAGTATTGGACTATCACCGACGATAAGGCCAAGGATAGGCCTTTGTTGCCAGTGGGATCATACAGGAACATAATAGTCCCTAATACATTCCTATTGCTATAAATACATGGTGCTAATTAGAGTAAAGGGCATTAAACAAAAATAGCGACGTTTTTAGGTCACTAAATTTCACCATGAGCTCGCTTTGATTGAGCTCGAAGCTCGGCATACTTTTTATCCATGACCGTACTACGTTCAGAAATCATTCTTGCTGTCATCATCACCCAAATGAGTTAAAAATAGCAGTTAACTTAGTTGGTACTTTCCGTAGCTTAATGTCGATCAAATATTTTAAAATACACTTACTTCAGACATTGTCCTGTTCGAATACAGTGTCACCTACGGAGTACCTATACTTATATATCTATCTATACCATCCAACAATCTGTTTAAACACAAAAATAAATCAAAATTATAATTTCTAATTCTTTAGAATTTTGATCAATTTTTATGTGTACTCATGATATTCTAAACCTCTGTTCTTTTCACTTACCCTTTTGATTGTGTTTTTGGACGAACCATCTGTATTATTTTTCTAATAGCAACACAGGCTATAAAACGTCAACTACATATCTGTCAGTTAGCTGTCATGTCATTGTCATACGTTTCGCACAATAGCTTGCACGAGTGTTGGAATTCGAGAGTAAAATCGTTTTTTATACAAACTTAATCACAGTAATGATGTTGTTGTAGTGTGTTGTCGTGTTGGTACGCTTCCGCCGCGACCATGGGCTACGACATCGGGTGGATCATCCCGCGCCTGCGGAATCCAGGGAGGTTGTGGAACTGCGCGAGTTCCATCACTGTCGCCGTCGTCGGTTTATTTAGCAAAATTATCATTGGTGAGTGAAACTATCAATCTTAAACGCTTTCTTTGTGGCAACTGATATACCCATAATGCAATTTTTGGTTAAAGATATTATCGCGCGATTTTTAATATGTAATTAGCATTTCAAACTGTAGTGGGGACAGATCCCTTACATCAGCGTATTTGTAACTTGTTGCTTACGACGCACACGCGACGTCGTTGTTATATTGGACTGCACGAGTTATAAAGTAGTCTAACAATATACTTTAGCTGAATGGTTTTAAATTTTTACTGTTAACCTTAGTTCAAGTATAATTCATTAGACTCAATGTCAACTTATAAAAACAATGTTTGAATGCTAACTCTCACATCTCTTTGTCAATGCAGAACTCTAGCTTACTGCATTTTTATATTGCATGTTTAATATTTCTTGTTTTGAATGTTACACAGTGCATTGACCTTTCCTATCCACCAGACCAGTTTCTAATTGTAGGTACAGCTTGTTCAAATCATAAAGTACAGTAATTATTCCAATAACAAGTTGCCTGCATAAAGTAGTCATTTAGTACAAATGAAGTGAGGCAACACTCAGCAGCAGACTGGCCCGGTCCTGCTGGAGCATGTGGGGTGAGGTGCACCGAGCTGCCACCTGCCACAGCACTGGTCGCTGACCTCTGCACTGCACCCATCACCCGTTTACCAATGCGCAGATACATAACTGGCCTCACAAAGATTATTTTAAAAACATGTAGTTACCTAATATTATTCAACATATTCTATTGTTTAAAACTCTTAAGGCTACAACAAGATGTGAGCCGACATGATAAGGTTTAGCTGAACCTTGTGTAATTAAATTATATTGTTTTGTGTCAATTGACCTTGAATTAGTTATTCTACAACATAATACATATAATATACATTATTAATGTAAATGTAGAGGTTAAGCAAGTCAAGATCAAACTCCACATACATTGGTTTTCCTAGTTGTAGCTGTGCTCTAAACATATGCTCAGGGACAAATACTTATAATATAAACTTTAAATGTTCACACCTCTCAATATACTGAAAAGTAGTTCATGAAATCAATTGTTGGTTTCTTAAGTAATTATTTATCAAAAATAAATAATAATATCATAAATGGGACTTTATTTGTCTAATAATTTTTTCATGCCTTAATGGCTGATCAGATTTGGATAAAACTTAGTATAGGGGTAGACTGTAACTTAACATGACATACAATATTTTTGTTGTGGCTTTATGTGCCTTTGGAATAATATTGGACTTGAACACAGACAAAGCCACTGGCAAAGCTAGTAATGAATGACATGGTTAGTGAATAGCAGAATGTTTTATCATCTGTGCTGGATCCCGTTGACCTAATTACTCATATTAGGTCATGTTTAGATGCCCAGTTTATCTACTGCTCCATACTTTCTTATCATATCTTGCTCACACACATGAGATTAAGCAATCACTTCGTAAAGTTTTTTAATAGGTATATTATCTATCCACACTTCCATCTATAAAGTTATTGCCTTATCACAAGTACTTTGTTTTCAACCAAAAATTGATAAGTTTTAAATATTTTTAAATCTCAACAATCACACAAATGACTATATATGTAATGCCTTTTCAATAATACTACCTTGTCATTTCAAAGATAATATTGATGACCTTAATTTAAAAACTATGATTTGAGCTCTACATGCCATGAGCAGTTCATTATACTATTTGTGTCTATTCTGGTGTAGGGTGAGGTTGAAACCTGGACGGAGAACATATTCAACGGTGGCCCAGATAGCCCCGAGCCACGAACACCGAGTGACGCGTCAGCTGTGTCGTATGTTACAGAGTTCCTGAACAAGACGACGGTGTACAACCGCGAGGCGCTGACGGCGGCGGTGCGGCGGCCGCGCGGAACGCCGCTGCTCACCGTCTCCAACCACCACTCGTGCTTCGACGACCCCGGCCTGTGGGGTCAGTACACACAACCACTATGAAGCCAGTGGCGATCAGGACTCCTGCTTTGTATTTTCCCACAATCATCCAAACCTGAAGTGCGAGCTCTCGTCGGAATACAAACCTGCTCTACTCTCCATCTAATTGTTTTAGCTGGCCATAGGATCAGTACTTGAGATATTGTAAATGTTGACGATATCTCTAACGACAATCTACGAATTATTAGAATTTGATAACGTTAAGTTTATTGTAATCTATTTTTAAGTTTTAGGAGTTGTAAAAAATATAGTCCTTCACAATTCGTAGATGAGGAGCGCGCTGCTCGTTCTCCATGACTGCCACTTATGTATAGTACTTATATCAAACAAAATGTACACAGTGTGCAAATACAATGCCAAATCAATTAACTTGCCTAGTCACGGGAATCTGAGCAATACAATGATCTCAACGTTTCTCATTGACATAATTATCATCTGCTCTAAGTAGTTAGCACTCGTGTGGAGCTTAAAGCTAAATGTAACCTTCATGTCGCTCACTCCGTCAAGCGTCACGTCAACTAATTGTAAAGGACAAAGCTTCCCCTTTGGCCTTGCCCTTATCATAATAAATAGCGATATAAACGGTCGCACAGCCGCTACGCGCTAGCCGGGGCGCGGCCCCCGCCCGCGGGCGCGACGGGCTCCACCGCCCAGCGCAGCTCGACACGTGTAATACATTCCCGAGACCGAGAGAATTAAAACTGTAAACTTAAAAAAATCGATATGTATTTGTTTGTCATCCTTCTAAAAAGTTCTTTTGGTTTTTTCTTTTTATTTGGAAAATGCGTAGCCATCCTTCTGATAAGCACGCGGATGATTGATAAAATAGTTTATCAGTAAATGAGTCAAGTCAATGACAAAGTTTCTCGTCGGGCGACTGCACGCGTTTTGTTGTCGCCGTGTTGGAATCTTGAACTTATCAGCTTGTATGTACAACGCGAGTCGACCGGCCACAGGCGAGGCCGCGCATCGCTCGCCCTCGCGCGCCGCACACTGTTGCGACGGTACATTATTTAACAGCTATTGTCAGGACGTCACAATGGCCGCGGCTGAAGTCGATGCTAGTCTTACTGCGAACAAAGCTCGGCGGCGGCGATACTCTGTAACACTTTACCGAATGTTATCTTAAGTGCTTGATGGCAGGTGCCACTCAGCATCAGTGCCGAGCTCAAACTGCATGAACTATTGTTCATTCTTCAGGATGCGTACTTAGTTAAAGTTGATTAACTAAATGTGTATGCTGTTAACCATATTTTAACCCTTTTACCGCCTCCGTCGGATTGGTCTGACGAGGGTCGTGTTTGCGACTGGGTCCTCCAGCTAATTTAGCGCTTCAATCCCCATGAAGTCAGAGTAAAGACAGCTGAAGAGATGCTGCAGTATTTGGTCGTGGATATGCGAACGCGAGAGAGTGTTTATCGGATATGCAGACTAAGTCAAACATCAAAATTCAATTTAATTCATTGAATAAATCGACCCTAGTACGTAAATTTCCATAAATGCCTGTTTTTGCACAGCAGTTTGTACAATATAAAGAATATGGGTAAAGCCCGGATGCGGAGAAGGAAGAATTTCGTACGTTGACCTATTATTACCTGTCTCTGTCACTCCCGCGTAAATATAATGCGTCTCGCTCGCACAGTTGCATTGGCCTCCGTCGTCAGGGATTGTAAACCCTTTACTGTAAACTTTTTACTGTTATTGTAAGTTTTGTTCTTTTTTGAATGTGGTTTTTTTTGGTTAGCATTTAGTCACTACAAAAAATCCTTGACGAAATTCATAAATTTAAATAATGAATGACAATGATAATATTTATTTTATGATATTTCTACCGAATTAGTAATTTTAACTCGATTTTTTAAATTGTTATAATATAAAATGTAAAACAATAATTTATTTAATAAATTAGTCATTTTTTTTTCTCCTTCAAATGTTTAATGTAAAACGCACTTAATATAAAAATGTTTGTGACCACTTTCAGTAGGCCCAAAGGTCATTGTACGAAATTCTTCCTGCTCCGCGACCGGGATTTAGTAAGCGATAGCACATGAGTAGAGAAATGGTACAGAGTTAAAGCTTCCTAAGAACGTGAAATATTGTTACCTATTTTGGTAGGGTTGTCACAATAGGTGAAAACAAAATTAAATTAAATAATATTTGATAAATAGACTTATTATTCAGTATAAAACACAAATGTATATCTATATTATGTATATTTTACATTCATCACATAGTAGGTAACCTATTCAGATACCAGAAATGTTTATTAAAAGCTTGTAATAACAATAAAAAAAATATACCGTGTATTAAGCTCTTCTTATTAAAAAGGTACTTACTTGAAAAAGTAATAATTACATATTTATTTATCTATTGTATTTCGTGGGATAATTAAAGTATGATATATTTTTATTTATCTAGTATTGTTTATATACACAGTACGATAAGTTACTTTTATTAATAATAAAATACCATGTTTTTCTTCTTTTTGTGCGTCGCGAAAACCCTAGACATCTTCCACTGACTGTGCCCGCGTCAACCGGTTTTTTCCAGTTTCACCGCGTACGCAACAAGCGGCCAGTGGTCTCGCACACATTCCCCGCGTGCTTGTAGAGGTGCAACCGATTCGCGCGGTTGTATGAAGTTTTGTCTCTGTACCATTTCTACTCATGTGGCGATAGCTTCAAGTTAGTTGAGTATCTAAAATTGAATGTAGGTAAGAATTGAATATAAGGTAATATACCTATATATTTATTGTGATTATGAGTAGGTAGGTAGGTAGGTCGTGGATGTCGCCGTAGTTAGATTTTAACTGTGTTATTTCAAGGCTTAGTTATTTCAGCTTGTTCCAAAGTAAACAAATCACAAAGCCTGTATCTAGTATAGGAGTGGGATTATGGAATGGTGAACTATGCTATTGTATCTAAGCAGTTACAAACCTTCCGGAACCATTTGCCTAAGTAGTGGTGAAATCCAGTCGTAGTTTTGAAGGAAAACAGTCGGCGAGCTTTTATAACTTTGACTGGCCTGTTGGCCTAGTTGTTAGTTGTCTTGACTGCTGTGCCGGAGGGCGTGCGTTCGATTCCTATCCAAGACAAATGTTTTGTGTGTTTGTCGATATCTATAATACCAATGCATGTACAATATAAGTTTTTTTATCAGTTGTCATTCATAGCAAAAGCTCTGCTTAGTTTGGGACTAGATATTGATCATTGTGTGAAAGTTGTGGAAAGAAATAAATATCTTAACGCATATTAAAACAAAGTCCTCCACCGCGTCTGTAGCTCTTTGAGGCCGCGACGATACCAACACTACTGAACTCACAAGTAGACAGAATGATTCAGAGAAAAAACAAGAATTTCAATGATTTGTATTAGCCTTGCAAAGTTGGGCGGAGCGCTAGCTTAGACTGAATAATGAGCCCTCGTCGTGTGGGCGTGTTACAGGCGTGCTGAGCATGGGCACGCTGACGTCGCGCGCGCGCATGCGCTGGTCGCTGGCGGCGCACGACATCTGCTTCACCAACGCGCTGCACTCGTGCTTCTTCGCGCTCGGCAAGTGCGTGCCCGTGGTGCGCGGCGCCGGCGTCTACCAGGCAAGTGTGTGTGCGCGCGCGGAGTGAGGTGTGCGAGCGTGTCGTGACCGCTGTGTGTGTGTGCAGCCCGCCATGGACTTCTGCGTGGAGCGGCTGTCGCGCGGCGAGTGGGTGCACATCTTCCCCGAGGGCCGCGTGAACGTCAGCAAGGAGCACATCCGCTTCAAGTGGGGCGTGGGCCGGCTGGTGGCCGAGTGCGACGCGGCGCCGCTCATCGTGCCGGTGTGGCACGAGGGCCTGGACGCCGTGCTGCCCAACAGCGAGCCCTACCTGCTCAAGTTCCGCAAACAAGTGTTCCTCAACGTCGGCGAGCCCATCCAGATCCACCACCTGCTCGACAAGTGAGTGCTGCACTCTAAAATCGAATGTGTTTGCCTTATTTCGCTCTACAGTAGTTCCCGCGCGCGTCGAATGTACAAACACAAAATAAATTATATTTATTTTTCAATACACTTACTTGAAAACCCGCTCGTATCCCACCGCTTTTAGGCACGCAATGTACTGTTTTCCGCACTAGTGCAGTGTTTGTGGTCGCTCCCGCCATAATTTTATAACATTGATCGTACCAAGCGCGTGTTGACCCCCACGAAACGCGCGTGTATTGAAATACGTCGTTTGATACACGTGCACATTTGTCACTGCAGCCCTCAGCTCCATTCCACACTCTGCTACGGCTCGTGCGAATTCCGCCTCGGTCGCAATGACAAAGTTTCTGCACTTGTATCAAAATGTACTTTTGCAAATAAGTTTCAAAAACACACGTCATTTTGTTCGTCCCTTTAAACTAGATGAAACTGGTGTTTTCTAGCTGACTACCCTGAGAAGAAACACCGAAACAAACTCAGAGTCGAGTGTTCAAAGTTTTAAGTCCATACAGTACCTAAAAATGTAATGGTCAAATCATATGAAAACCATGCAGTAGTCTTATTGTCGAGTCATCAGTGTCTGAGATGCTCTTTTATGGAAAAAAGAACACAGATTAGTCAGGTCTACTCCAGTCAGTGCAAGTATTTGTCAGTATTTATGTAGCTCAAGTCTGACACAAGAGGGGGGCCTGAGCTGGAAAGCAATACAATTATAGTGAATCTGGTGTCCGATAAGGCGATAATGAAACTTAGCATGTAAGAAACAAATTGACGGTTGAAAGGCTAATTGATCTAAGCGACATTTTGTAAAACTTGCAGGAGGACGGATGACAGTTTTTTTTTAAATTCATAATAAAATAACTGTGTATTTGATAGACATTTATTTATTTTATACAGTATATCTCTAATTAAGTAAGCAATTTCTTTATGTTATTACTGTTGAAAATTGTGTATTATTCTAAAAAAAAATATGTTCGTTAGCCTAAAATTTATCAAATTTAGTTATTTCTTGAGAAAGGCAAAATTTTGTAAATAATATAACTGAAAGTAAACTGGCTCAAGCATCGAGCTGAAGTAAAATAATACGAGAGAAAATAAGTTTAGCGCCAAGTCAACTGGCAGTTAATATACCCAATAAGTATAAGCAACATGATGGTTTTTCATCAGAGTGAAGTAATTTGATGCTAATGCCCATTACAGATTATAGTAGTTATTGATGCTCAGGTCATCATAATTCAGAAAAGTCCATAAGACATTTTTGAAGTTGGTATGCCACTTTAAACAAATTTTAGACAATAGAATAGAATAAACTTTATTATACACCAAAATAGAAATTTCAATGTCTTGTTTAATTAATAAATAAAACATTTTCAATTTTGTTCATTAAAAAAAAAAACCTTGTAGAGGAATCATTCAAGATTCAATACAAAATGGTTCAAACAACATACAAGGACGTCGACAGGGGGGGGCTACGGCCCCCTAGAGAATTGAGAAAAATATTATTTATTTATATATTTAATCTTCATGCAACACAACGTACAAAGGCGATTTGAAGAAGTAAAACGCGCTTTCACGGGCGGCCATTTTGATTTTGGTGTAGGATTTTACCTTTCACTGGCTTTCTTTTTTTTTGGTGTTGGGTAAAATCATCCAATGACATCTCCCGCCCTTGGGCGGAGCGGGAGTGTCAGACTCTTACTGACTAAAAACCCACCCCGTTCCTTCGTGGCCTTAGATACCAGGGCCGGGCTTTCCTTACGGAAGCAAACCCTTGGCCCCAGTAGGCTTCGACCCTGCCTGCCTGCAGTTAGCAGGCTGGGTCTGTACGGTTTGCTGACAAGTCTTTGAGGCGCGCGGGAACAGTGCGCGCCGTTAACGACCTGGGCTTGGTCCGGATGGTTACCGGACGGTCAGACAGCGAGCTACCCATAGCTCGCCGTCCGCAAGCCCGCGCCTACGTTGGCTGGAAATCAGGATCGGAATCGGAACCCCCGCGGCGGCTGGGCCGTGAGGGCCGTTGCCTCTCGCGTGCGGCCTCCTCCTTTGCTAGCATTACTGCTTCGCAGAAGGAGGCGACCGCCTGCCATCCCTTTTCGCTCCGGACCATGACCCGTACCCGGGGCCTGGACCTTTCACTGGCTGGAACTAAGGAAGGTGGGGGCAGGCAATATGGCACCACGCGCTCAGCGCGAACTCAGCACTTCCAGTGCAAGATTTAGCACTAATGTGGTAAAAATTTTAGTGGTGACTACAGTCCGAGCTTCAAAAGCTCTCGACTGTAACTACAATTCATATTTTTGCCATGGTGACCTGAAATACAGGCCTTGAGATTAGTTTAGGCACCAGTCTCCCACAGTATAATGCCCACCCTATAGTCAAGACAAGACCAAAATGATGACAAAAAAGCTAAATGCCTTAATCGAAACACGTTTTAAAAGTTCGAAAAATCAAAATAGCACAAGTCATCAAGTCCTGAAATTTGTCTAATTTTGTGTCGTATAGATCAATGAGCTTAGAAATGAGGCCTGTTTTGTAGTAGGTGCTAAGCGCCAAAAAAGTAGTAATTTTTTTTTAAAAACATTGCAAAAAATGTCGCTTAGATCAATTGGCCTTTCAACAATCGAAATGAAAATAAGGTTGTTGAATAAACGCTATTATTATTATTACATCGTCAAATTTTGGTCGTTTGAATCCCGCGGAGGATCGATTAGGTACATGGAACACTATCGATTTGTAAAGAGAAAATTAAAAAATTAAGTACTTTTTTTAAAACTCGAATTAATTTACGAATGTACGAAATTAATTTCTTTAAGTAAACGTCAGCGGAGCGAGGCCAATGAACTGTAGGTAGTTAGTACTCAACGACCGAAAACTACCTACAAGGTAATTGACTCTACTTAAAAAAAATAATTTGCATGCGTATATTACCTCGACTTTTAGAAAAAAAGTACTATATTTTTTATCTTTACAAATCGATAGTGTTTCATGTACCGAATCGACCCTCCACGGGATTAAAACGATTAAAATTTAACGGTGTATATAGATACATATTCAATACATTTTTAAATATTTCTTTACAAGAACATATAAAAATATAATATACTAGCGACCCGCCCCAGCTTCACACGGGTGCAATGGTGATATTAAATATATGATGCTTGTATTATACATATAAACCTTCCTCTTGAATTACTCTATCTATTAAAAAAACCGCATCAAACTCCGTTGCAAATTTTTAAAGATCTAAGCATACAAAGAGAGTAGCATACAGACAGCGGGAAGCGACTTTGTTTTATACTATGTAGTGATATAGTGAACCTCTCACGGACACGATAACTCAAAACGGTTGAGACCAGTTCGAGCACGAGTGCCTTCCTTTAAGAGCGGCCAACACGATGAACATTTTCATACAACCGCTCTTACGTGATTATGATGTTATTACACATCTTTCTTCAAATATTTTGGATATACTGATATTCTTGTGAATTTGTGTAAAACTAATTCAGTAAAGACTTCTGAAAATCTGCTATTTTACTTGAACTTTGGCCCTCCAAAATGTACTCGTATATTAAAAATGTAAAAAAGTACTTCTATCAGGCCTGGCGCACTTGTCACTATAGGCATAAATCTATATCTACGCTTCCCGGCCATTCTGGAGGAGTTAAATTCAATATTGTTTCAGATAGGTAAGTAGGTATTTGCTTGTATTTTGATACTTTGTTTTAACGCAATGAAGAACAGTTAGATAGGTACCTCAGTGGCCCCCGGTGACGCGCCGAGAAACGAACATGACTTTGTGCCACTGTAATATTTATACAATTTATCGCCGCACCCGGACACGCTCGGACAGAGCAGTGCCGACCGGGCGAGCGTAGTATGAAAAACAAAGAGATTTAAAGAGCTACAATAGATAAACTGTCATCCTTTGCCGCAGTGACGCCATCTAGCTTTGAATAGTTAACACCCGAATTAAATTTGTTAAAATTTATATAAATTTTAGTATCGCTCGGTACACAGAACACAGAAAGACACTAGAAGTAGCTTGAGAAAATGTTTGTACCAGAACCGGTGTCGCCAAACTCACACATTTACGATTTACTCTTACTGCAAACCGGAAGATACGATTGGCTAAAACAAAAATTGGGCGTAAACAAATTAAAAAAAAAATGTTATACGAAATGCAACTTTAATGTCAACGATCTATAAATCAAATTGACAAAAACAAGAAAGAAATACATCTTGGACTACCAAGTACCGCCACTCGTCGCTAGATGGCGTTGTACAGTATGAACTGTAATGTTATAAAAATAAGGGTGGTATTTGAATGGCGTATCACTGACACAAATGCAGGTCGCTACTCAAATAGTGACGTACCCTTATTCGATCGTAATAATATCGATAGTATGAAAACAAACATAAAATATAAAGCGAAAAAATATCATATGCGATAGTATTAAAATAATGAAATTAATATGTAGTAGGGAAATTTCTAAACGTAGTAAAAAGGGTATTTATTTGCATGTAAATCAAATGCCTTTTTGTTTGTATTTGTTCATTTTATACTGGGTAAATGAAAAAAAATGCTGAAAACCTCGCAATGTTTTATTATTACATTGCTATTTGAGTTTAAGACAATATAAAACAGTGAAAAGATTATTATATTTGTATAATAATCTTTTCACTGTTTTATATTTATTTGATTTTGATCAAAGATTTTAATTAAAATATTAACGAGCACTTTTAAATGATCAAGTTAGTTGCCCGTTTTAAAATTTAGGTTATGTTATTTATGTTGAATATTACGGACATATAGGTGTAACAATGTAACAAGTATTGCAATTTCACAAATAAGAACTTAGTATAAATACGTAGTGAAAAAGTAATTTATTTTCATTGTGTGTTTAATATTGAAAATACAAAAAAAAAACTCTTTTACAAAAAAATACAACTGACTTCAAAAAAACTAAATAATGTAAAATAACTTTGATTGCGGACGTCGGTGTTTACGGTTTGGTTTCTTCATTTTTTGACATTGACTTCCGAAATTAAAGTTATTATGCATTCGTTACGAAAAGTGTGATCGGACGAAGCCGGCGACGACATTTTATTTTTTCATTTTATTAAAATAAATTCGAAAATAATACTTACCGGTGGTATGATACACCTCCATGAGTTAGATTTTTAGTCCGACTATGGTTTTTACAGTCCAGAATGGCACAATAAGGCATTTTAATATTATTTTATGTAAATTGTATGTTGACGTAGTCTAGTTTGCGAATGAGAGCGCTTGAACAGCAAGTGCGTATTGCAGTACTCACTAGCGGCGACAGTGCCACGCCTACTTACTATTTCCAGGTTCTTTCTGTGTTCCGTGGCTCGGTAAATGGCCAGTGGCCTCCTCCTACCATCATGATAATATGTTAAAATGTCAGTCATACGAGCAAAACAGAGTGATGGATTCGCATAAGGAACAATGAAGTTCTGAGAGCACTGTGTCGTCTAGACGTGAATAAAGCTAGTGGACCAGATGGTATACCAGCGATAGTTCTCAAGGCTTGTGCGCCCGAGTTGTCTCCTGTATTGACTCGCTTGTATCGCCTCTCATTTAGGACTGGAATAGTGCCCAAGTCCTGGAAGCTTGCCAATGTACAACCCGTGCCCAAAAAGGGCAGTCGTGCCGATCCTAACAACTATCGGCCGATTTCGGTAACCTCCATACTCTGCAAGATTATGGAGCGTGTATTGAACTCGCGCCTCATGGCATACCTGGAAGGTAACGATCTCCTCAGTGACCGACAGTACGGGTTTCGCCGCAATCGATCTACTGGGGACCTACTAGTTTATGCCACCCACTTGTGGGGCCAGGCCCTCGAGAGGAATGGGGAAGCGATTGCGGTTTCTCTAGACGTCTCGAAGGCCTTCGACAGGGTATGGCACGCTAGCCTTTTGAGTAAGCTTCCAGCGTACGGCATTTCCCCTGGCCTGATTAGTTGGGTAAAAGACTTCCTGAGTGAACGGTCTCTCCGAGTTGTTGTCAACGGATGCTCATCAGAGCCCATGACGACTAATGCCGGAGTTCCTCAGGGGTCTGTTCTCTCTGCAACTCTCTTCCTCCTGCATATCAACGATCTGCTGATGCCCGGTATCTATGGGTATGCAGATGATAGCACAGTTGTAGACAGATACCTGCCAACTCCTCGGGCTAGTAAAGAGCTAATCCAGGCTGAAAGGGAGGCTATGGTGGAGCGGACGAATGCTTCACTTCAGGCAGTCTCCAAATGGGGCGAAGCCAATATTGTGGGATTCAACGCCACCAAAACACAAGCGTGTCTGTTCACCGCCAAAAGGAGCCCGTTCACCTTGGCTCCTGCTTTCCAGAATGTATCCCTGGAGTGCACCGACCGCCTTCAGCTCTTGGGGGTAGAAATTTCCTCAGACCTCAACTTTGGGCGGTTCATTGAGTCCAAAGCTAAGGTAGCTGCTAGGAAACTCGGCGTTCTAGCAAAAGTCCGGCGGTACTTCACACCGGAACAGCTTCTAATCTTATACAAAGCACAAGTCCGTTCGTGTGTGGAGTACTGCGGCCACATATGGGCTGGTGCTGCAAAATGCCACCGAGCAGCTTTGGACTCGGTGGAAAGGCGTGCGAAGAGGCTAATTGGTGATCCAGACTTGGTTAAGTCCAATCTACAAAGCCTCGAGCACAGGCGTAGAGTAGCCAGCCTTTCGGTGTTTTACAGGATGCATTTTGGAGAGTGTGCGCGGGAATTGCATGACTTGATACCGCCATCTCCTTTCTACCATCGAACAACCCGGCGTACGGCGAATATCCACCCTTACGTTGTTGAAACTTCCACGGTCCGGACTAAGCGTTTTGCCTCGTCGTTTATACCGCGTACATCGAGGGACTGGAACAATTTGCCTGCTGCGGTTTTCCCGGCCAATTATAATTTAGGCGTCTTCAAGGCTAGAGTGAATAGGCTCTTAATAAACTAGTGCGCTTTACCATCGACGATTGCATCACTGCTTACCATCAGGTAGGATTGCAGTCAAGTGCTAGTTTATAAAAAAAAAAAAAAAAAAAAATTGAGCTATACACCCGATTATAGCCCTTAACAGTTCGATATAGGTCGTAAAATCGGATCACGTGGTAGAGCTTCAGCGTGTGCTAGGTAAGGTTAAAAGCTTTTCAGCAATAGTTGGCGTTATCACAAAATCACTTATGACCTCTAGGTAATATGTATCGGATTACGATTTTGTTTGCTATGTCCTGTCTATTGGTAGTATAAATATTGAATGTCTTTGATAATAAGTGAAGTACTTTTTTTGTAACAATTTATGGACACACATAAAAAAAAGAAGGAAACAGAAATATAGGTACAGAGGTGATGCTTATTTCTAAAGAAATCTCGTCTATAATCCATTAGAAGAAGTACCTTCCCTCATAAGTTTTTTGATTAGGATAAATATTATATGCTAGATAATGCATTTATTTATACATTGCGAATAGGTTGTCTAGCTAAATCTGATGCCAATGATGTCAAACAATTAAATTTGTAGTTACATTTTTTTCATCAACTACTCTGATTGGATATTTCAGAAAATCGAGTATCAGCTGAAAGAATGCGCTCCAAGGAACTAAAAAAATATAAGTTGCCTACTTTTCCTCGGGGCAAATATAGGAGTTGCCTCGTTTAAAAAGGTAGGGAAATGTTCAAAATATACCCTCATCTGTTATTTAATTGAATTATTTAACAAATGAAAGGTTATTTTATTCCTAATACAATCGTATTAGGTTGCCTTAGCAAAAATGGTGCGGATCCATAGTTGCCTAGATTTAAGATGTACAATTTTCTGCGCTGGATCTGGTATTAGAAATATATTCTCTCATCTGTCTACTTTTTCTCAGTGCAACTATAGGAGTTTAAACGTTAGTTGGCCTTAATTTATCAAAACTTCTACATGTGATAGTGAGAGCATAGGTACACTTGATTCCCGGACCTTCTAACATACAAACTACTTTTTAGATTTTTTTTTCTTATTTAGAGCCAAAACAGAAAAAAAAATCGTGAAAATACTGGCTTTAATACGTTTTCTTTCGAGAAAATAGAGGAACAGTCTTATCTTTATTTACGTTCATTAAAGGCGCGTGGTAAGAATGACTGAAATTTTAAATTATTTTTTCAAAAATCCCGAAGAGGTAAAACGAGTAAAGGACTTTATTTTTCATAAAGTCCTTTACTCGTTTCGGAATAAAAATCATAATGCGTTCGTTACCCCTTAATAATGACTAAATGGCAATATAATACTATGAGAAAATGTATTAAGAGGAAGGCGTAGTTTCACTATTCTCTTATTTTTCTATGCAGAAGGCAAAACATGAATATTATCCATCAAAAAATTACATGGAAATAACAGATATTTCTGCGTAAATAAAATTGCAGTCTCTTTGTATGTGTGTGTAGTTTTAATTACAATTCGATAACTCCACGCGTTCCCGAGATAAAGGCTCTTGAAAAAACAAAGTGATCCTAGGGTTCCGTGTTTCCTTTTAAAGTACGGAATTAAAAAAAAGCACTTGGTTCTTAACCTTTAAGGTAATGAGGAATAATGAAAATAGTCATTATGTATAATATTACATAATAAGTACTGAATTTTTACTTATTTCTAAGCACAATACAAGAATTAATCAACTATCTCACATAGTAACTTCAATACCGTGTAACTTTTAAAATATTAAGTTTTCGAATTTGTCACCATAATATAAAATATTGTGGACACAAAAGCAAACCCTTTCTGTAGTTTTTTCTCCCTAATTCCACAAAAAGATATTTCAGCCCACCGTGCGACGCCCCCATCCGGTGCGGTAATGTGTTCGCTGGCTGGCTTACATGACAGAAATCACGATTCAATATGGCGGCAACCAACCAGACGTATTGTGCAAAAGGAAAAATAAAATAAAACGACTTACTATGTTAACAACCAAGAATATAATATTTCTCAATACACTTACTCGAAAACTGACGTATCGCACAATTAGGCTCATTAAGCTATCTATATCGCCCTCGTGTTTTTTTTTAATTTATCACAAGTTTTTTTTTTAATTTATCACATCAATTTTTTTCTCTCCCATTTCGTCACGGTCAAGGGCTATATTTCTTTTTTAAAACGAAAGGCGCAAATTAAATATTTTAGTGTTTATGAACAGAAAAACTATAAATAAAATTATTATTTAGGTACACAATAATTTGTTATTATCAAAAAATTTCTAAATGTTCTAATTTTAAAAATATTTGAATTTCTGTTTTTAATATTAAGTAGGATGTATAACCGTTTGATACCTTTGCCTTTCCTTTAACCTACAAAGAATAAGCGTGGGGAAAAAAGTCTATGAAACAAAAAAAATCTTTTTACAAAAAAAAATACAACCGACTTCAAAAAAACACTAAAAAGTGCAAAATAACTTTAATTTCGGAAGTCGGTGTTTCTATATTAGTTTGGTCTCTTTGTTATTAAACACCTTCTTCTTCCTGCTCTTATCCCATATTACTTGGGGTCGGCGCAACACTATTTTTCTTCCACTTTATCTTGTCACCCGTCACACTATCACTAACTCCCTTTTACTAAACACCGTCTTCCGAAATTAAAGTTATTTTGCACTTTTTATTTTTTTTCTTTTAAATCTGTTGAATTTTTTTTTTTTTTGTAAAAAGTTTTTTATTTTACACTTTTTAGTTGTAGTAAGTATCCCTCAACCAAACTTAAATAGATACCTTCCGCCATTCGGTTCCATCACGACAATGTTAATAATATCAAACACGTCTAACATATCTATACTGATTCATTACAGGATTCTCCCTTCTTCTTTCAGTCAGTCACCGACATGTATAAACAAAGCAATTTTACTTGTTACGACAGTTCTGCTGATTTTTTGAAGAGTTCCGTTCTATATCTTCGAAGTTCATCATCAGATCAAAAAAAAAAATCCTATGGGACCAATTCTGGAGTAATCTTTCAATCAAAACAAAAATTTTCATAATCGGTCCGCAATTGACCGAGATATCGGTGAACCTACCATAAAAAAAAAACATGCAGCTGAACATAGAACTTCCTTCTTTCCGAAGTCGGTTAACTAGTTTACAGCTTATTTATTTGTTATTTGTGAAAAAAATGTTGAATTTAAGAATTGAAGAGCGTTCTTTAGTTGCTCCACCGCCGCCGCCAGATATTGTGATTCAAGTAAAAAACCGGGCAAGTGCGAGTCGGACTCGCGCACTGAAGGTTCCGTTCCGTACAAACTTGGTAAATTGTGGTTTATTATTTAGAACGTAAATAAATTATATTAGAAAGCTCAACATCATTTTTGAAGACCTATCCATATACGTATGGCTTTGAAGAAAAAAAAAATCGAGTTTCAGTTCTAAGTATATCCCAATTTTTTTTTTCAATTTTGTGTGAAAATCTTAACGCGGTTCACAGAATACATCTACTTACTATGTTTCAACAGTATAGTTAGACGGACAGACAGACAGACATGACGAATCCATAAGGGTTCCATGTTTTGCCATTTGGCTACGGAACCCTAAAAATAGTTGCGATAAAATTAAAATTAAAATTCATTTAATTCAGATAACTTAGATCCATAGTAACAGTAAAAAATACATGTCGAAAACTTAAAATTATATTACCAACATAATCACAATTTGAATAAACAATAAAATTAAACAATTCAAAATTAAAATTAAAAATAAAATCAAAATCATTCACAATTAGCATTACAATTTAAATTACAATAAAGTTATATTCTATTCTATTCTATTCTAAAATAAATAAAATAAATAAAATACAAATTCAATTAAAACTTTTTTTTAAATCTCTCCATAGTGGCGAGGAGACCCCGTCAGCCACAGTCTTCAGAATTTGGTTGCAGCTGCCACGCATTCTGCAGATCAGGGAAACAGTTTTTTGCGAATGACGGCATGAAAGCCATCCGTTCGATATAGCGCAAACATCCCCGACGCACTACAGAAGCGAGGCAGCCCCAACATCATCCTGAAGATGTTATTATACTGGACGCGCAAGGCATCCAGCAATCTTTTGGTGTGACTAACCCACAGATTCCCCGCATAGAAACTTTGACAATACGCCCTAAACAACGTAATCTTCACGTGTTCAGAACAGCGGGAAAATCTGCGGACCAGCATGTTACCTCTGACCGCCAGAGCCCTGCGCTCCCTCTCGATATCCTGGTCGTCTTCAAGACCTTCGGTAATTAAATGCCCCAGGTATTTAAATTTCGTCACACGATTTACGACCATGCCATTTAGGGTAATATTGTGTGAATACTCCTAAAGACCATATATTCGGTTTTAAGGCCATTGTATACAAGACCATGTACACCAGCATATGCCTCACACACCCTTAACAACTCTCCAAGACCTCTCACTGTCGGGCTTAGCAGCGCCATGTCATCTGCGTGGTTAAGGTTATTGACGCAGACGCCATCTATCGAGCAACCGACACGCTTGCTGCTAAGCTCGACGATGAGGTCATTTACATATCAAGTTGAAAAGCTTTGGTGACGTCAAACCTCCCTGTCTCACCCCACTTTGCAACGTATATGCATCAGAGAGTATGTTATTCAACCTCACAAAGTTAGTTTGCTGAGTATACCAATACCTTAGCATATTGAGCACCTCCACCGGTACACCCGCGTCTCCCAACTTTCTCCAGAGCACATCATATGATACATGATCCTTTGAGATGATACAGTCTGCCAGGCAGACAATGATACGACACAGTGGTCCAGCCATCGCCTGCTCGCTAACAAACGTATAGGTATTAGTCAGTGTGCCTAACTTTTCCATGTCCACACAGATCTATGACTGGTCTGAGCAAAAGTTTAACATTTCATTACAAAATAGTTCATGCGGATGTGCATTTAATTACTTAAAATATACAATGTCTCAATATTCTCACTAGCCACAATAGCACTTATTTCGCCCAGAACCTCTGTCATAATTGGCAGATTATCCGGTGAGTTAGTCGGCATATACACCGAAAAAACAATAATGGAGCGACCGCCAACATAAGCTCGTATAGCTGCCAGTCATACGAGCTTATGTTGGTTGATAAATCAATCAATCAAGTCGAGTGCTGGCACACGGCACTACAGCAACACTATCAAATATACCCTTCCTCCAGAGTATGGCAACTCCCCCATGAGGTCTCCCTTTTAGCAAGCCCACAGACGTATCTACTACAGACTTACCTGTATAGTCAAAATCACAACACACACACAATCACAATGAAACAGTACCCAATAATGGTATGTCATGGGGAAGCAACCACGTCTCCTGGAGTGCTACCAGATCAGCCATTTCACAAATGTCTCTTATATCGTCAATAGTACTCTTGACCGATTTACAATTAAAGCTACTCGTACATAAATTTAAATGATTTAAATCCATACTGGTAGATACAATACTTAGCTTGCGACCGGTTTTGTTTTGTACATAAATTGCACAAAACGCCTAAACGTAATTCCGTCAGGCCAAAAATTATCGTCTAAGAATAATTCTAAGTTACATTTGGAAACATACACTTTATAAGCATTATACTTTTTAGTCTGCCTCATATTTATCTTTGTTAGAGATATAATAGTTTTTTTTTTCCTTTATATAATTAACAATGTCATTTTCACACGTTTCTTTACTAACGGTCGAGATAAACAGTGGGACTTTTATCTCCGCCGCTCTAAACTTACCCTCAGGCACCGCAGCACAACCTCTCTGCCCTATAAGCTTATAATTACGTTTAGACGCCTTGTTTCGAACTATTTGCCATTCTGAGTCACTGGGGCCGACCATAAACTTTGAGAAAACAATCTTATTACAGGAGAGTTTTGTTTCAATCTTAAAGTAATATTACTTCATTTTGTACCATAAGCTTAATCGCTCAGTATGATTGTATTCCTGCTAAGGGCAGGGAAAGAATGAACGATTCTAAAAATTTTGTCTATTCCCTGCTAAAACAGAAAAGATACGCGCTATACTGATGATCTGTATTGCGTTGTCTCTTTCAGATGTTTGTTGTTCGAATCGCTATATAAAGTTCATCGTGAACTAATAGAATACATTTAACTAAAAAGATGCCTTGTTAAAATATATTTTTAAAAGGATCTATGTAACTTTCATAAAAAAGGACGTAATAACTTTCAAGATTTTACATTAATAAAGTAGAAAAACCAAAAAAGCTGCGAGCGACAACGTCGACATTTAGTTGCACGTTGGTGTGAATTACAACATTCGGAATTCGGAACGTTTGTTTACATTAACAAAATTATTATCAGTGTTTATTTGTTTAGTGCGAACGAAGTTTGATTTTTTGAATTAAAATAGTTTTCAAGTGATTTAGAGTAATCTGTCTTTAAGTGTTTGGTGTTCGAAGCGGATAATGAACTATGCTTGAAACTGTACATTCGATGGTGTTCGAAGCGGATAATGATGAAATTGTACATTGACATCATGGAATTAAGGTAAAGTTAAACGGTGTATTCCAGTGAAATACGTAACTTGTTGTTCGTATTGTTTTTCGTGCACTATTGAATTCAGTGTTATCTGCTTCCAAAAACTCAAAAAATTCACATATGTTCCCCATCTAGAATATAATAATAAATTAATAACCCACATAAGTGCTAAAAACAATTAACTTGGCACGTTTAGGCATCGAAATAAGTTTTAAACACTTTGTATGTCACGAAAAACACTTTAAATAGTATATATTTGGAAAACAATAATAAATCCGCTGCGTCCGAGCAACTTTTTTAAGCCTGCTAATTTGACGTAAAAACAATACTGCTAGCGGTCAAAAATCGCCTTATAGTACAAAATTAGTGAAGTTTTATAACATTGACGTCACAAAATCGCTAAGAAAACATTCTTGTTTTAATATTGTAATAAGATTGTTTTGAAGACCACATGGTACGTAAAACATAAGTAAGGTTAAAACAATACTGCTATAAGAGCTTGTGGTCGCCCCCACTGTCCTTTACCACTTGTTTATTTTTCTCACTCACCCGCGGCACTGATAAAATACTATCGCAAGCACTCAGTTGTTTATCCTCTGCCTCTCTCTCGATAGCCTGCTGTCATCTAAATCAAAACAAAAATGTATGCATCGTAATTTTCATAGAAAGTATTTCTTCGTAAGTGTATTGAAAAACGTCGTTTAATACATACACTTGCAAATTTGTCACTGCAGCCCTCGGCTCCATACCACACTCGCCTACGGCTCGAGCAAATTCCGCCTCAGTCGCAATGACTAACTTTCTGCACTTGTATCAAAATGTACTTACACTGTTAAATTTTGATTGTTTTAATCCCGTGGAGGGTCGATCCGATATATGGAACACTATCAATTTGTAAAGATAAAATTAAAAAATAAAGTACTTTTTTTTGTAAAACTCGAATTAATATACGCACGGAATTAATTTCTTTAAGTAAACGTCAGCTGAGCGAGTCCAATGACCTGTATGTAGGTAGTTAGTACGCTACCGACAACTACCTACAGGTCGTTTGTTTTCCATTTAGATTTTGTGTGAATCGTCAGAAAGAAGGGTTAGCAATCGTGGTGTGTATCTGTGTGCAGGTTGCGAAGCGCCAACGCGAGCGAAGAGGAGACGCGCAAAGCGATCACCGACCGCATCCAGGAGGAGCTGCTGCGGCTGCGCGACCACACGCACAAGCTCATCCGCCGCGCCACCGGCGCCGACCTGCTGCGGCCGCGCGCGCCCGAGCGCGACCTCTAGCGCCCGAGCGCGACCTCTAGCGCCCGAGCGCGACCTCTAGCGCCCGAGCGCGACCTCTAGCGACCTCTAGCGCACCAGCCTGCCCTCATTTGCGAACAAGTCGTTTGTGAATCAATTTAAACACTTTTTTCCGGCCGAGGAACTTGAGGACTCCCTCCCTGCAGTGTCGGCTAGTTAAGTATTCGTTAGTATTACGCGGCCGCGCCCGGCGCGACCTCTGCTTAGTTTTGTTGTAAGTTTTATTACGTGGGAATGTTTATCGGTAAGGTTATAGATGTACTCACAGGATGAGACTACGGTGTCGTGCATGTATGTCGTGACAGTGTTGTGTGCGTGTGTCCGTGTTCCTAGTGGTGTAGCTCATCCGACGCTGTTGAATGTAGTCGTTGTCGGTCACAAACAATCAGAAGCACGTAGTCTGCCGCGCCCGCTGCGCCGGCTTCACGTTATACCGTTGACGTCATAGGAGCTTCTATTTTGTACTCACTAACTTCTGAAAATCATTTTTATAACGAGTTTTTTAGATATTCTTTTACACCAGTTTACCTAGTCTGTATCATTTGTATCCCGTAGGATAGCGACTTGTACCGGTGTCTCCCGCGTACCGACGCGACGCGCGAGCCGCCTCGTGCGACGCGTCGACACAGATATCATAATTATATTGTGATGAGATATAACTTAACGGCTACCGCCATCTCGACAACCAAAGACTGTTGCACACAAAGTGGAAACAATATTTTATATCCAAAATATTTTTTAACGTGTTTATTAAAAGATACCCTTTCAAATAAATATTTTTCTCAAAAAAATTATTGAATATTGTAGTAGGTATAAGTTGGCGAGCCGTCGGTCGCATATCTTAGGAGCTCAGCTGCGAGGGAGCGCACATCCACGTGGCCCCGACAGCTGGCACCTACTCACCTATGATTGTATCAAGCCAAGGAATTCAACTGTTAACTATATTATTTAGCAGCGTTACAGCCATAGAAATTGTGCGCGAGCACAGTGCGGCGGAGTCGCTGGTGAGGTAGGTACCGGTGTTACTTTGTTACCAGAGTGGAAGCTAATCAATGTAAATAGTAATGGAAGCGAACTGTTCCGACATGATCGTCTGCTGTCTGTAACGCGAGTCTTCCGTACAATTATTTATGTATTTATTGTTAATTTGTAAATATCGTGCGCCGCGACAGTGACGCCACTTGTATATAAGGATGTAACGTAGGTGCGATAGTGTTGTTGTGTTAAGCCATAACATAATCATGTTCTGTTGTCCAAATAAGTATGATGTGCTTTTTAAGGAACTTTTTTTTTTCAAATTAAATCGATGGACTTACTTACTTAGCTTGTTTTATTATTACTTACGCGTGCGTTAAACCCACTCTGTTACCGTCTTTGATACTACCTGATGTCTCCGACACTTGTTAACATCGTTTACGGTTATGCATCTGATCTAATTTTATTATACAACTGCTCAGTTTATTTTTATCCCTAGGTTAGTCCTAGGGATAAAAATAAACTTTACATAGGTAGGTACTAGTTTAGTCAACAAAGGTGAGAATCTAAGTCTTATCAATTCATTTGTTTTTATAATTAATCAGTTTCTATTTAATTCAGTATAAATTAACTTAACTTTCTCCTTATTGGTTTTTGGAAAAAAGATAGACATATTCTTTATTGTACACCAAAACTAAGATTAAAACAGGAATTTGGAATTAATAGGGTTTTTTTTTTTATGGTAGGTAAAATCATCCAATGACAAATCCCGCCCTTGGGCGGAGCGGGAAGTAGTGTCGGACTCTTACTGACTAAAAACCTACCCCGTTCCTTCGTAGCCTATCGTGCCGGGGCCGAGCATTCCTTTCGGAACTAACCCATGACCCCAGTAGGCTTCGACCCTGCCTGCCTTCAGTTAGCAGGCTGGGCCTCTCCGGTGTGCTGACAGCTCCTTGAGGCGCGCGGGAACAGAACTCGCCGTCGACGACTTGGGCTCGGTCCGGTCGGTTACCGGACGATCGGACAGCGTGCTACCCATTGCACGCCGTCCGCAAGCCCGCGCCTACGGTGGCCGGAAATCGGGATCGGAATCCCGGCGGCGGCTGGGGCGAGCGCCCCGTTGCCTCTGCCTGATGCGGTCGGCCTCCTCCTTTGCTAGCATTACTGCTTCGCAGAAGAAGGCGACCGCCTGCCATCCCTCCTCACTACGGACCATGGCCTGAACCAAGGCCCGGCGAGAGAGATCGCTGCCGCCGATCGCCCTCACGAGGACACGGCGATGCTCCGCCCAGGCAGGGCACACCTCTACAGTGTGCTCCACCGTGTCCTCCGGATGTTCCGCACAGTGGCGACACCCGGGCGAATCCTCCGCACGAATCCGGAACAGGTACTTAGCGAACTTTCCGTGTTCGGTAAGCACCTGCGTCGTGCGGAAGTTGAGAACGCCGTGAGGTCTTTCCAACCACGCCCCAAGGATGGGCCTTATCGCCCCAATTGTGGCGCGCCCCGAACGAGGTTGCGATAGTCGCTGACGCCATTTCGCCATGAGATCCCGCCGGAGCTCTGTCCGCCATGCCTCGACTTGTCGTGGCAGCGGAATTTCGTCCCGGCGTTGCATCTCCATGCGCTTGTCGTGCATGTGTGCAAGGACTGTTGCCTCCAGATCCCACGGCGGTTGGCCAGCAAGGAGGGTCGCCGCCTCGCGGGAGATCGTTCGGTACCCTCGCACCATGCGTATTGCCATGACCCTCTGGCACGCATTCAGCTGGGCCCTCGGTTGCTGTGTCAACGTCGGTGCCCACACCGGAGCCCCGTAGAGAGCCATGGACCGAACGATTCCCGCGTAGAGCTTCCGGCAGGAGGCGTCTGGTCCCCTGAGGTTGGGCAGGAGCCGCCAGAGAGCAGCCCCAGTCCGATTCAGTTTTGGAGCCAGACGTCGGAAGTGCTCCTTGAAGTTCCACCAGCTGTCGAGGACGAGTCCCAGGTACTTCATCGTCGACCCGACGCTGATGTGAACCCCTCCTACCGTTAGCTGGGAACGCGGCGGCGGCGCACCCCGAGGGCCGTGGAAACACATGGCCTCGGACTTGTGCAGTGCCACCTCGAGTCCCAACTGCTGGATCCTGTCAACGACCATCGCAACCCCGCGTGTCGCTAATTCGACCGCCGTCCGGTACGACTCTCCCCGATCCCTGTGGAACACCGCACGACATCTCTCGACGTTTCCACTCTCCCTGGTGACCGGGGTAGATGATATACCTCTCCGATAGGTAGGCCTCGATCACACGACAGAGGTAGTCGGGCACCCGGTGGTACCGGAGTGCCGTTCCAATGCAACTCCAGGGCAGGGAGTTGAAGGCGTTGGCAATGTCCAAAGACACTGCCACGACACACCTGCCCTGGGACACCGCATCCCCCGTCGTGAGGGCTCGCACGCGCATGATGGCGTCCACCGTGGAGCGCATCCTGCGAAAACCGAACTGTCCGTCCGACAGGTCCGGCCCCACCCTTGCAAGGCGCGCGACGAGGCGGTTTGCAATGACTCTTTCAAAGAGCTTGCCCACCTCGTCGAGCAGCACAATGGGCCGGTACGCGGACGGAGAGTCCGCAGGGCGCCCAGGCTTCGCTATGAGGACCAGTTTCCCCGTCTTCCAGCGAAGTGGGAACTGGCCCCTCTCCAGACATGCGCTAAAGAGCCCCCTCAATCGAGGCCCGAGAGCCTCCATAGCCAGGACCCAGGCCCTCCCAGGCAGGCCGTCAGGTCCTGGGGCGGTATTCTTGGCACTCAGCCTTCGTACCGCCACTCTCATCTCTACCTCGGTCACCTCTGGAACATCGTCGTCGTCGGCGTGGTCCGCGTCAGGTACTGCCGGTGTTGGCGGAGCCATAGACGGGGGGGAGTGTACCCCCCGCGTAGGGAAGAATTAATAGGGTGTCACAATGGACGGTCTTATCGCTAAAAGCGATTTCCCTAAGCGGCTTCTTTTTAAACAACTGGTTAGAATAAAAATATCGAGCTCCATAAAGTGAATGTTGTGTTTGAACAAGGCGATGAAGAGATGCTTGCGAGCCAGGGTTAGTTTGCCACACAAAAAAATGATGATGGTGAGACGCACTGGTTTTACAAATTATAATCGGATGTGAAGATCGCAGCAGGTAAATTGTTCTAGTCCTGCGATTTACCTACGCGGTATAAACGACGAGGCGAAACGCCTAGTCCGGACCGTAGTGGTTTCATCAACGTAAGGGTGGATACTCGCCGTAAGTCGGGTTGCCCGATGGTAGAATTGAGAAGGTGGAATGAAGTCATGCAGTTCCCGCGCACACTTGTAGCGACATTTATGGCTTCACATACAGTCTGTCACTGTCAGGAAAGTCATGAAAAAGAAAGGAGGGCGCCACCATCATTGATTTTATTTTATTTATTTACTAGCTGTGCCCGCGACTTCGTTCGCGTGGACGACGAAACTTATCAATGAGTCTTTTGTGTAAAGTGCTATTTGTGTAGAACGTTATCTATCGAGCATACCGGTATTAATACTTCTGTCCCGGCGCGGGTCCTTTGTGGCTAATTACAATAGAAAACCAATTGTGTCTCATTAGCGGTGATTAAGAGGGTATACGATACCTTTGCTCGCGACATCGCTCGCGTTCTGTAAGTTTTTTGTAGTAGATTTCTACTTTGGTTCCTGTTGAGCAGGATAACCGATAGCGAAGCTGACGTTCATTGCATCGAATGCTCACAAAGATAATGGTAACGACAGATAGTCACCGTACGACATAAATTGAGAGCTTCAGCATACACGACATTGTCAGTGAGCCTGTCCGGAATATGAACATAAAGGTTCCTTGGACTACTCACACGGGAAAGAACGACGTAAAGCTGACCATGTGAAAAACAACTCACGCTAAGATCGGCGCCAGCAACGCCTCGAGTCTGACCTTGTGCCTTATTTATTGCCATAGCGTAACATAAAGCTACTGGAAACTGTACTCTCTTATACTGAAATGGGAATTTGTTGGGAATCAAAGGAATTCTAGGAATCAAAACACTTTCCCCGGCACCACAACCGGTTAAAATTTTAAAGTTGTAGATTTATAACCTTTTATCGAGTACCATAGCACAGTTTAGGAGGACTTAATTGTATCTTATGATAAAATATTATAGTATCTGTACCTCTAACCATGAGTTTTAAGCAATAGTATTCGTCGCTACTCGATATCGACGCCGTAAATATTTTGTATGGCAAATTTTGCAGCGCCTCTAGCGGTCACTTGTACAACCAAAATTTGCCATACAAAATATTTACGGTGTCGATATCAAGTAGCGACGAATACTATTGCTTAAAACTCATGTAGAGGTACTGAACTCCACTGCGGGTGACGTAACCTACGACAAACTTATTATTTGCGGTTGGTACAGTAATCGGGTCTAGGTATCGTACCGCAAAATTAAGTTTGTTTTTTATTGTATATACTTTTCCGGGATAAAAAGTACCCAGTGTGGTGCCCAGGATATTAAAGAATAATTATACCAAGTTTCATCGTAATCGAACCGGTAGTTTTTGCGTGATGGCTGAACAAACAGAGAGACAAAAATTTTTTTAATCACTTTTTTGGGTTCGGTGTCGGTCTAGTAACACCCCCTGCCATTTTTTTTTTTATATATATTTCAATGTACAGAAATTTTACTTCTACAGATTTATTATAATAATGTCATGGCAATTATTGCTTACGATTATTGCGTACAAAACTCGTACCTTCTAGTTTACCTACGCTTAAGACTGAAACTACGCGTCACGCTCATGACTAGACCTAGTTTATAACATGCAATTGAAATTTATCTTTTGCCTGCTAAACATCAAGACACCAATAACATTTAAATTCCCTGACGGTGCAACCGAGGCACAATTAATACAACACATAAGAAACTAACAATTTTATTAAAATTTATTTAAATGCAATTTACAAAATTTAATCACATTCATGTTCAATGTTTAAATTTCTATCATGACCCGAGCCACAGCAGTCGTCTCCTCCGTGGCGGGCCCTAATACTGACGTCAACTAGTCGGGCCGATGGCGGCACATCATTACAAGTTACATATTTACAAATGTCACAGCTTTCAGACAAATACAAAACAATTGTTGGTGTCATGGCTGCCCAGCCGTGCGCGGTCCGACACGTGCGCCCGCAGCCGACCCGCACGTGCGCCCGCAGCCGACCCGCACGAGCGCCCGCAGCCCGCCCGCACGAGCGCTCACTCGGACCAAGTCTCCAAGTGTTGCACGTGCTTTGATGAAATCTATTGTACCCAGTACTAACATTCTAATATTATTATTCAGCAACTTGACAGTTTAAAGCAATACAATGATAATGCTTGGCATTAGCAACGTTATGTACAAATAATAAAACATTTAATTTAGACGTTTCACAAACTCACAACCCTTAAATCGAACATTACTCGTTGTTTATACTATTTTAAAAAAAAAAAACTTTAATATATAAATACATTCTTACGTCCAATATTATTTCTCATCTTATGATACCTACGTCTTTTTTCTTTTATAAGTTATTATGCAGTCAATGTACTAAAAATATGAGGTATAAAAGTGATGTTCGGTACGTATTCATAAATAACAAGCATTAACAAGTATTTGAGTATAACTATACTCCCATCAACAATTGGGAACAACTGTCGACTTATCGGAGTAGTCCCGCATGCGGCCACGACCGCGTGCGGAGAGCTCCCGCAGCATCTGCTGACTTGCGTCACTCGGACCAGGCTCCGCTGCACCATTCAGTATACAGTTTCTAATAACATTTCACAACCGAAACACTAATAACGTCAAAATGTACAATTATTATAACAGACGAAAATAATGAATTTAGCAAATAACTGTCACCAGCCTCACCGTCCACAGCGCGGGCGCACTCGCGCGGCACCGACACAACACAGCTATTAGCGTTCACCTTCAGTCGCATCGAAGCCCTCGGCGCCTTCACGCCGAGCTCGGGCTCGCACTGACCGATCACAATTACCTATCATTTATAAGTACACACATAATTGAAAATCTTGACAATGAAGCCAAACACACTTTGGATAGGTACGAGTGATTTGTCCAAATTTTACTTGTCGCGCACGAATGACTCCGACAGACCGGGGGCGTGTAGTTCTTAGTTCTGACGTAAAAAACAATCTGAATTTGTTCGGATTGAACAAATCGTCAATTGTAATACGGTTGCCAACCCTGTTAAATAATGTTATTAGTGATGCATATTTTTTCCACTTTAACTTTAAAAACGGCACCCCGCCGTTTTGTAAAATATTATTCAAAATAATCAGGTTTATATTAATCAAAAAGTTCAAATATTTTATTATGTTAGGCTCAAGCCTCATATATTTATTGAGCGTCTCCTTTGTGTCGTGTGCGCCTCACGGTGGACGTGATGTCTCGGTTGAGCTAGTACTGGGATGCTATGAAATGTTCAATTTTAGTTGCGGGTCAGTAAATTTCTCACTATTACAAACGCTTTGAAAGTCAAGATTGTCGCTTTCGTCTTTTTAATTAATCTATGCAGTAGAAGTGGGTTTTAACTGATGAAAACCTGAGATACCTTTAATCTCAAAAGTAACACAGTTACATCATTAGTCATAGTCTAGGGCTGAGGCATATTGGACAAATTTCGAATGTGGCTTCATCTTTACAGTGCACCATTCTGTAAGGCGGTCGGATTACAGTATAGACACATTTACAAGTTCGTTGAGGGAAGAATATCGAAAGAGCGGCGCTCGGGCGCACTAGTCGTCGGGCGTGGCGCGGTGCAGCGGCAGCACCGAGGCGGCGCCGAAGGGCGGCCGGTACGTCACGTGCAGCTCCGCGAACACGGCCGCCGGCACGCACACGTCGGCCAGGTACTGCAGCCCCAGCGCCGCCGGCAGCGCGGCCGGCAGCGCGCCCAGCACGGCGGCGCGCGCCCGCAGCGCCCCCGCCCCCTCGCCCCCCTCCCCCGCGCCCGCCCAGCCCGCGCCCGGCGGCTCCAGCGCCACGACGCAGCCGCGCGCGCCCCGCGCCCACTCCAGCACCGGCCTGCGGGACACGCACCACACTGCAGCACCGACCCCCACCCACGCCCACCACGCACCCGCGCCATGGGCTCGACCGACTGCTCTCAAAATACAACCATTTTATATTCAAACTTGTATTTACTCATTATTTTACTAATTGCATAAATATAATATTTTTTGAGTAATTACTGTCTGTCGACTCCATGGCGGCCTCGTCTTCGGCTCGGGCGTCTTATAAAACCTCAGCTACAATGATAAAGTTTTCAAAAAATAACTGGCAACGATTCGATAACTGGAAAAGAACCCAAGCAATAACTTAAGTTATCGGAAAAATCGTTACAAAAATTCATTCATTCATTTCAAGAGATATACCGAATTACTGATCACTCATTATACTGCAAATCTTAAGACTGCGGAAAACGTTGAAGTCCTCGCTAGCTACGACGTAAGGCTTTTCATAATACAGCTAAAGACTTCGCATACTCGTTTAAAAGTTACTATTTAGCCAAGCGCTTTTAAGTCTATCGCCGGCTTATAAGACCACCGTGCACACAAACAGACTACGCGCGTATGAGCTACATTAAAGTAGAATGAAATTATATACGAACATTAGAAGAATTGCTTATGATCTGCTAGAAATTCGGAATATGATTTGGTCTAGATGAATTTCTCATGTTTTTAGGCCCACTGGTCACACGTAGGAAATGAAATATAAAGCATAGTTACTGGTATTGGTCCTGCGGGTCGTCCAGCACGGGGTCGTAGAGCGCCAGCAGCACCAGGTCGGCGCTCGGCAGCGCCGCCACGCTGGGCGCCAGCAGCACGCCCGCGGGCGCCGCCGCCGCCAGCTCGGCCGCCAGCGCGGGCGCCGGCGCGGCCGCCAGCGGCGCCGCCAGCAGCGCGGCCGCGCGCGCGCCGTGCGACGCCAGCAGGCGCGCCGCCTGCAGCCCCACCGCGCCCGCGTCGTGCGGCCCCACCAGCGCCACCACGGTGGGCGTCTGGTGCGCGTTGCGCGGGTCCAGGCGCCGGCCGCCGCCCACCAGGCGCAGCGCCACGTCGGCGGCGGCGCGCGCCAGCAGCGTGTGCGCCTGGCCGCGCAGGCCGCGCCGCGCCAGCGCCGCCCACACGCGCGCCCGCAGGCGCGCCTGCACGGCGGGCACGCTGAGCCCGTCGTCGGTCACGTAGTCGACGTCGGCGCGCAGCTCGTCGGGCACGACGATGGCGCGGCGCGGCGCGGGCGCGGCCCCCAGCACGTTCTCGTCGTGGCGGAACTTGCCGACGTCGTCGGCGTGGCGCACGACGTCGGGCTTGTGCGCGTTGCGTAGCTCCTCCCAGAGCGCGCGCTTGTTGAAGAGCGCGAGGTTGCCCTCGAAGTCGAAGTCGTTGTCAAGCTCGGCGTCGGCGAGGTCGCCGAAGCACGCCTCGTTGCGGCGCCGCGCCTTGTCGTACACGTTGCTGAAGCCTCCGCCCGCGCCGCGGCTCTTTGGCGTGGAGCTGGTGTTGCCATAACTACCTACAACATCAACATTTTCCAAAGAACTTGATGAACAAAACACTATGTGTATTTTGCTTCTATGTACCTAATTTCGTGTCGTCTATCACTATCCATCATTCACTTCTTGACTTTTCTTTGTTCGCTTCCATTTAATTGTGCAACACATAATTATATATGACGGCGCGTGACATTATTAAATAATGAAAATCGGTTAATTTGGAGAATCGTAATTTGTTTTGTTACTTTTTTAATCATTTTTCATTATTTTGTTATTTTTAGCGATTAGTCGATTTGATTTTGAGATACTGGTAATTTTAATTAAGAGCGGGTAACACCGAATGGAGTTGCGTCTGTCATGACGGGCGAACGTGATGTCAATTTTTCGTAGGGTAGTTGACAACCGTTGCGTGTTTTTGAGCACTCGCAATTATTGTTGTAATCGTCTATTGTTTACGTAATTTAAGTGTCTATACTTAAAGTAGTGAACAGTCATCGCTATAGTGTATTAATTTCAAAGTTTCCTGAAGTTTAACGCCCAATATGGATTACCGCACTGACGAAGTCAAGAATCAGCAATCAGATGCAACAGCCCGGTCTCCCGATTTCCCGTTATATATATGTATATTATATACTAGCTGTGCCCGCGACTTCGTTCGCGTGGACGACGAAACTTATCAATGAGTTTTTTGTGTAAAGTGCTATTTGTGTAGAACGTTATTTATCGAGCATACCGGTATTAATACTTCTGTCCCGGCGCGGGCCCTTTGTGGCTAATTACAATAGAAAACCAATTGTGTATCATTAGCGGTGATTAAGAGGGTATATGATACCTTTGCTCGCGACATCGCTCGCGTTCTGTAAGTTTTTTGTAGTAGATTTCTACTTTGGTTCCTGTTGAGCAGGATAACCGATAGCGAAGCTGACGTTCATTGCAACGAATGCTCACAAAGATAATGGTAACGACAGATAGTCACCGTACGACATAAATAGAGAGCTTCAGCATACACGACATTGTCAGTGAGCCTGTCCGGAATATGAACATAAAGGTTCCTTGGACTACTCACACGGGAAAGAACGACGTAAAGCTGACCATGTGAAAAACAACTCACGCTAAGGCGCCAGCAACGCCTCGAGTCTGACCTTCTGCCTTATTTATTGTCATAGCGTAACATAAAGCTACTGGAAACTGTACTCTCTTATACTGAAATGGTAAATTGTTCGGAATCAAAGGAATTCTAGGAATCAAAACACTTTCCCCGGCACCACAACCGGTTAAAATTTCTGCCTCAATTGTGTTAGGTTGTTGATTTATACCCTTTTATCGAGTACCATTGCACAGTTTAGGAGGACTTAAATTAATTGTATCTTATGATAAAATATTATGGTATCTTAGCCGTGTGCTGCGCCCCTTAGTGAAATCCACTGCGGGTGACGTAACCTACGACAAACTTATTATTTACGGTTGGTACAGTAATCGGGTCTAGGTATCAAACCGCAAAATTAAGTTTATTGTTTTATTGTATATACTTTTCCTGGATAAAAAGTACCCAGTGTGGTGCCCAGGATATTAAAGAATAATTATACCAAGTTTCATCGTAATCGAACCGGTAGTTTTTGCGTGATGGCTGGACAGACAGACAAAAATTTTTTTAATCACATTTTTGGGTTCGGTGACGGTCTAGTACCACCCTGCCATTTATTATTTTGATATTTTCAATGTACAGAAATTTTACTTCTACAGATTTATTATAAGTATAGATAGATTTATTTTATATACACGTACTGATATGTAAATTAAGATTATGTATTATTTTTCTATAGGTTTATTTTATCTATTTATCGTATTGTTATTTTATTTCTTTGATTTATATTTGCTAGAAGTACACCGCAGACTACCCCCTTTTAGTTTGAGTTCTTATAATCCATCCTAAGGTTGTCTGGTAGATATCGCTGTCAGCGATAAGACCGCCATTGTACCCATACATTTAAGTTCCTGTGAATTGTTACTATTTTGGTGTACAATAAAGTTTATTCTATTCTATTCTATGTTTTGTGCCAAGTGCCGGAATTCCGAAAGTAGAAAGAAGTCGATTTATTCATGAATGAATAACGCCTAATGACCTCGCTATTGTATTGTATTTCGGGCTGGTCCGCAACTCCATGACTAAAGCGCGTCAACGACGACCTCGCTAAAATATATACAAACAAAAATCACATACAGTCATATGCGTAATGAGTTCGGAAGTTCACAGCCCTGTCAAAGAACTCCACAATCAATCAACATATAACTTCACTTGAAATATTAACAAGTTACAGATTTTTATTCTTTGATAAAAGAATATCATAATATAGTGTTGTTCGCAGACGACACTTCACTTTTATTTAAAATTAAACGTCAGCAGCCGGTAACTGATGACATAAATCTAGCTCTTTCCAAAATAGTACACTGGTTTAATGTAAATAACCTACTACTTAATGAAAAAAAAACAAAATGTATTAAGTTTACCATGCCTAATGTTAGGCAAATGGAAAGTAGTGTGCTAATCAAAGATAAAGAGTTGAGTCCTGAAGATAGTACTGTGTTCTTAGGCATAACTTTAGATGCTAAGCTTCAATGGGGCCCACATATAGACAAATTATCGAAGAAACTTAGCTCCGCAGCATACGCTGTTAGACAAATTAGAAATTTAACCGATGTAGAGACAGCCCGTCTAGTTTATTTTAGCTACTTCCATAGTGTCATGTCGTACGGTATTCTACTGTGGGGAAAGGCCGCCGATATCCAGACAATTTTTATTTTGCAGAAAAGGGCTATTCGCTCGATTTATAAATTAAGTCCTAGATACTCCCTCAGAGATAAATTTAAAGATATCAATATAATGACCGTACCTTCGCAGTATATTTACGAGAATATTTTGTATGCCCACAAAAATAAAAACATGTTTAAGAAATTCAGTGATATTCATAATTTTAATACTAGGAATAAACACAAATTTGTAGTTCCTGCTACCAGGCTCAAAAAAATAGGGGGCTCATTTAGATGCCAATGTATACACTTCTATAATAAACTTCCTAGTCATATTCAGCAACTAAGCCTAAATAAATTCAAATCATTTGTAAAGCGAAAACTTTGCGAAAAGGCTTTTTACACTGTAAAGGACTACGTTGAGGACAAAAAGGCTTGGGATTGACCTGCTCCAGTACGCTCTGCAATTCTTTTGTTTTTTTCTTTTGTGCAATTATTTTCATTTTTATTTTATTTATCTCAGGACCCTGAGGTCCTGGACCTTTGGAAGGCGTACGAGGAGCCGAAACCAACTCGCAGAGGCCTTTTAGGTACTTTTGATGGAACGTGATGCCAACCGACGATTGTCCCTGTACGCGCAATGGTGGACAACCCCCGGTTGGTGAAAACTATTGTGACATATGGAAAATAAAGACAATACGGCTATGGTTTTTGGAGTCTTAAGTGGACTGGTTACCAAGAACTATGTGAAAACTATGGCCCCTGCCTAAACAATGTTATTAATATCCATCGGTAAACAGGCAGGGGGTCACTTGCACACTCAATAAATGGGCCCCCAAAAACGGCCGCTAGCACGAGGTGACGTAGCAACAAGAGGGCAACATATCCTGAGGTGCTTGAGGAGTGGAGAGGTATACCACGGCTATCAAGACAATCCCGGAAGTGCGGTCAAGATCCCTACCAGCACCTTACTGGATTATACATCCTTCTCCCGAGCACGATTGCTCTTGCGAATCTTCACTCAAACCAGCCAATAAAGGCAAGAGAGAGGTGGGAGCTCTGTTCCTCGTCAGTGTTTACTACGGCCGGCCAATAAAGGCAAGCCGGAGATGAAGAACGAGAATTCTCCCGGGAGATCGGGTCCGTGGGGTCGCTAATGCCCAACAGTTCGCCACAAAACTGCCCTGCGGATTGTATATCTCTTAGTCTGGCCCCTCACCCTAGGCAAGTTACAACCTAGGGTTTATTGGAGCACGCAAGTCCCATCACGACGTCAACGTAGAGATACAATAATTATTTTATTTTTTTTACCATTTGATATTTATGTTCATCTTTTACAATTTGACATTGTAGATTATTTTAATTTTATAATTAGATGTGTATATATATATATATATAAATTTAAATAATGTTTGACATAAATACTTTGCTAAGTATTACATTTTGTAAACTATTTTTTTTTCTTTTAATATTGTGAACGTGAGGACAATGTGGATTAGTTTTTATTATTATTATTTTTTCTCTTCTCTTCTCTCTTTTCTTTTCAGTAATTTTTAGCATATGTCTGGCAATTTGAGTATTTTCTGCGGCCTACCCAAATGTCCTTTCCTTGGTATTGTTCGTCAAATCGTTGAGCTCCTTAGTGTCCTGAGTTGAGCTTTGCGAATACTGACAAATGCTTGCACTGACTGGACAGGTCCACTCAAATCTGTATGGTTCTTTCTTCAAAAGGCCATTTCAGACAAATCTGCATGGTCCTTATGTGATTTGACCAATACATATTTACTGTATGGACTTTAAAAGAGACTTTGACCCCTGAGTTTGTTTCGGTGTTTCTTCTCAGGGTAGTCAGCTAGGAAACACCGGCCTCATCTAGATTAAAATGACAAAAAAAATTTTGACGTGTAAAAGTGTTTTTAAAAACCTACTTACAAAATAAATATCATTTATCATTTACAAACTAATAAATTAACTATGTTCTAGCAAGTACAGAATAATTCAATTTGTAAAATTAGCCAAAACAAAATCAAAATATACAACGAAATTAAAGTGAACAGAACAATTATATTTTTATAAATGATATTATATAATATACACGTAATTTTTTTTGTCAGTTTAAACGAGATGAGGCTGGTGATTCCTAGCTGATTACTCTGAGAAGAAACACCGAAACAAACTCAGTGGTCAGTCTGTTGTAATCATGTAATAATTAAATCATATGAGAATCATTCTGATGGTTCTTAGATCTGTCCAGGTGTTTAAGGTCACCAGCTCGTTTGTTAACTGCGGTAGGGCTTTTAATCACTTAATGGGTATTTATTTTAAACGTATGTGTGACCTAATATTTGAAATACTCGTGTACAATCGGGTGTCATTGAGCTGGTCTGATGATGGAGCTCGAAGGGCAGGACCCTGGATTGCTTGTTAACATAGTAAACCTATCGAGTTTGGGCTCATTAGATTCCCCTTAACCAATGCTATACATTTCTAATAATGACAAGGACCTGATGCTAGAACTGGGAGGTAGCTGATGGAACTTTGAAATGCCTACTTAGATTCGTCTTAACCAGTTCTATACATTTTATATTGATGACAAGGACTGTCGGGGGTTATTTTTTTTTTTTTAATTTTATAATTATTGTTTCTAGGAATACAAAATATTATCATACTCGTAGATATACTGAGAAGCTATAGTCAATATATTAATGTTTTTAACCGACTTCGAAACAGAGGAAGTTCTATGTTCGTATGTATTTTTTTTTATGTTTGTTCACCGATATATCGGTAAATTGTAGACCGATTTCGACAATTTTTGTATTGATTGAAAGATTATACTTCCGAGTTGGTCCCATAGAAATATTGTTTTGATCTGATGATAAACTTCGAAGATATAGAAAAAATCAAACCAGTACTATCGTAACAAGTAAAATTGCTTTGTTTATATATGTAGTCGGTGACTGACTGAGGGGTGTACATAGAACTGATCTGATGATGAAGACGGAAGGTAGGTACTGGAATTGAGTAATAAATCAGTGTATCCTAACCGTGTTTGGTAGGTACCTATTATATACACAAATACTAGCATGATTGACGTTTTTATTACTGCAAGTGGACCGTATCTTTATAGGCCTGTTGCCACACTTACCAGCGTGATTGACGTTCTTATTGCTGCAGGTGGACTGTATGTCTATGGGCTTGTTGTTACCCTTACCAGCGTGATTGACGTTCTTATTGCTGCAGGTGGACTGTATGTCTATGGGCTTGTTGTTACCCTTACCAGCGTGATTGACGTTCTTATTGCTGCAGGTGGACTGTATGTCTATGGGCTTGTTGTTACCCTTACCAGCGTGATTGACGTTCTTATTGCTGCAGGTGGACTGTATGTCTATGGGCTTGTTGTTACCCTTACCAGCGTGATTGACGTTCTTATTGCTGCAGGTGGACTGTATGTCTATGGGCTTGTTGTTACCCTTACCAGCGTGATTGACGTTCTTATTGCTGCAGGTGGACTGTATGTCTATGGGCTTGTTGTCACCCTTACCAGTGTGATTGACGTTCTTATTGCTGCAGGTGGACTGTATGTCTATGGGCTTGTTGTTACCCTTACCAGCGTGATTGACTTTCTTATTGCTGCAGGTGGACTGTATGTCTATGGGCTTGTTGTCAACCTTACCAGCGTGATTAACGTTCTTATTGCTGCAGGTGGACTGTATGTCTATAGGCTTGTTGTCACCCTTACCAGCGTGATTGACGTTCTTATTGCTGCAGGTGGACTGTATCTATATAGGCCTGTTGCCACACTTAACAGCGTGATTGACGTTCTTATTGCTGCAGGTGGACTGTATGTCTATGGGCTTGTTGTTACCCTTACCAGCGTGATTGACGTTCTTATTGCTGCAGGTGGACTGTATGTCTATGGGCTTGTTGTCACCCTTACCAGTGTGATTGACGTTCTTATTGCTGCAGGTGGACTGTATGTCTATGGGCTTGTTGTTACCCTTACCAGCGTGATTGACTTTCTTATTGCTGCAGGTGGACTGTATGTCTATGGGCTTGTTGTCAACCTTACCAGCGTGATTAACGTTCTTATTGCTGCAGGTGGACTGTATGTCTATAGGCTTGTTGTCACCCTTACCAGCGTGATTGACGTTCTTATTGCTGCAGGTGGACTGTATCTATATAGGCCTGTTGCCACACTTAACAGCGTGATTGACGTTCTTATTGCTGCAGGTGGACTGTATGTCTATGGGCTTGTTGTCACCCTTACCAGCGTGATTGACGTTCTTATTGCTGCAGGTGGACTGTATCTTTATATCCCTGTTGCCACACTTACCAGCGTGATTGACGTTCTTATTGCTGCAGGTGGACTATATGTCTATGGGCTTGTTGTCACCCTTACCAGCGTGATTGACGTTCTTATTTCTGCAGGTGGACTGTATCTTTATAGGCCTGTTGCAACACTTACCAGCGTGATTGACGTTCTTATTGCTGCAGGTGGACTGTATGTCTATGGGCTTGTTGTCACCCTTACCAGCGTGATTGACATTCTTATTGCTGCAGGTGGACTGTATCTTTATAGGCCTGTTGCCACACTTACCAGCGTGATTGACGTTCTTATTGCTGCAGGTGGACTGTTTGTCATGGGCTTGTTGTCACCCTTACCAGCGTGATTGACGTTCTTATTGCTGCAGGTGGACTGTATCTTTATGGGCCTGTTGCCACACTTACCAGCGTGATTAACGTTCTTATTGCTGCAGGTGGACTGTATGTATATGGGCTTGTTGCCACACTTACCAGCTTGATTAACGTTCTTATTGCTGCGGGTGGGCTGTATGTCTATAGGCTTGCTGCGCGTGGCGGGTGGGGGAGCGGTGCGGTTGTTGCCACTGTTGCCGCTCTTGTTGCTGCTGCTGGTGACGCCAGGAGGAGCCTGGTTACCTAAATCACATAAGACCAGAGTACGCCAACAATCCAACACTTTTTTATACTCTAAATAATAACAATACATATATATAGGGTGACTGGTAAATAGTGACCGATACTTAAACACGTGATTGTAGTCATGATAACAAACAACTTTTACTATGGCACCAAACTTAAAATCGCGAAAAAAATCTGCTGGTCAGTACATTTATGTTCGCCTAACTGGTCAAAATGTACTGAACTTGCTGATTTTTTATGACTACAATCACGACAAAAGTTTTTTGTTATCATGACTACAATCACGAAGTGTCGTTCACTAATTACCAGTCACCCTATATACACCCCTATTTTTTACTTAGTGCACAAAAAAATGGAGCTCAATCAGTACCCGTTACTGATCATATTTGTGTAGTCAAAAATACAAAAAACGAAATCCCAAAATTGACCACGATAATTTGTCATTATTGGCAAATTCATTATTGAATCATCATTCATAACAACTCCTACTAGGAAATACTAAGCGCAGTGTTTTCCCATTTTTATTGACATTCTTTCATTTATAAACAATAACCTGTACAATGTTTCCATAAATTGAGTGAGATTTTGGGATATAAACAAAAGCTCATAACTTTGCTGTTTACGAATATTATTTATTGAGACTTTACTTAAATAAACAAGATCTTTTCTAATAAGCCCTTTAAGTATTTGCACTAATTAAAAAATAGTGTTGTATATACACCGTTAAATTTTAGTCGTTTTAATAACGCGGAGGATCGATGCGGTACATGAAACACTATCGATTTGTAAAGAGAAAATTAAAAATAAAGTACTTTTTTTAACTCGAATTGATGATGAATGTATTGGCCAATGAACTGTAGGTAGTAAGTACACAACGACCGACAACTACCTACAAGGCCACTGACTGGTTTACTTGAAGAAATTAATTTCATACATGCTTATATCGACTCGAGTTTTAGAAAAAAGTACAGACGCCAGCACGTCTATCTACCCCAATCTGTGAAATTTTACCAATCGAACATTAACCTTCCAATATTGTGATAAGGTTGAAAATCTATTAAATAAATTTGACAGATTAAGGTATGTTGATGTGCTGGCGTCTGTACTTTATTTTTTAATTTTATCTTTAGAAATCGACAGTGTTTCATGTTTGATTGACCCTCCACGGGATACTGGGGCTGCTCTCGGGCGGCTCCTGCCCAACCTCAGGGGACCAGACGCCTCCTGCCGGAAGCTCTACGCGGGAATCGTTCGGTCCATGGCCCTCTACGGGGTTCCGGTGTGGGCACCAACGTTGCAACAGCAACCGAAGGCCCAACTGAATGCGTGCCAGAGGGTCATGGCAATACGCATGGTGCGAGGGTACCGAACGATTTCCCGCGAGGCGGCGACCCACCTTACTGGCCAACCGCCATGGGATCTGGAGGCAACAGTCCTTACACATGCACGATAAGCGCATGGAGATGCAACGCCGGGGCGACATTCCGCTGCCGGACAAGTCGAGGCTTGGCGGACAGAGCTCCGGCGGGATCTCATGGCGAAATGGCTTCAGCGATTATCGCAACCTCGTTCGGGGCGCGCCACAATCGAGGCGATAAGGCCGATCCTTGAGGAGTGGCTGGAAAAACCTCACGGCGTTCTAAACTTCCGCACGACGCAGGTCCTTACCGAACACGACAAGTTCGCTAAGTTCCTGTTCCAGATTCGTGCGGAGGATTCGCCCGGGTGTCGCCACTGTGCGGAACACCCAGAGCACACGGTGGAGCACACTGTAGAGGTGTGCCCCGCCTGGACGGAGCATCGCCGTGTCCTCGTGGGGGCGATCGGCGGCAGCGATCTCTCTCGCCGAGCCTTGGTTCAGGCTATGGTCCGTAGTGAGGAGGGATGGCAGGCGGTCGCCTCCTTCTGCGAAGCAGTAATGCTAGCAAAGAAGGAGGCCGACCGCATCAGGCAGAGGCAACGGGGCGCTCGCCCCAGCCGCCGCCGGGATCCCGATCCCGATTTCCGGCCACCGTAGGCGCGGGCTTGCGGACGGCGTGCAATGGTTAGCACGCTGTCCGATCGTCCGGTAACGGACCGGACCGAGCCCAAGTCGTCGACGGCGCGTTCTGTTCCCGCGCGCCTCAAGGAGCTGTCAGCACACCGAAGAGGCCCAGCCTGCTAACTGCAGGCAGACAGGGTCGAAGCCTACTGGGGTCATGGGGTTAACTTCCGAAAGGAATACCCGGCCTCGGCACTATAGGCTACGAAGGAACGAGGTAGGTTTTTAGTCAGTAAGAGTCTGACACTACTTCCCGCTCCGCCCAAGGGCGAGATTTGTCATTGGATGATTTTACCTACCATAAAAAAAACCCTCCACGGGATTAAAATGACCAAAATTTATCGGTGTATATATAAATATATTACGATATCCGCAGGAGAACCAAGATCGCCGACATAACACAAAGATTCGCCAAACTTAAGTGGCAGTGGGTAGGGCACATTGCTCGCAGAACAGATTGCCGTTGGGTCCCAAAGGTTCTGGAGTGGCGACCGCGTACCGGAAGAAGCAGTGTTAGAAGGCGTCCTACAAGGTAGACCGATGAACTGGCAAGAGTTGCGGGAATCCAATGGATGATCTTCTGACATTTTATAAGTGCCCATGTAGGCCTATATAAAATAAACGATTTTGAGTTTGATGCGAGATGCACTGTGGCGACACTTGGGGGAGGCCTATGTCCAACAGTGGACGTCTTTCGGCTGATATGATGATGATGATGATATTAGTATTAATTATTACGAATAGGTTGCCTAGCTGAATCTGGTGCCAAAACAATACAATTTGTTGTAATAATTTTTTCATCATCTAAGGAGCTGTACCAGCCGTTTCCTTCGAAATTTCAGCTACTTATATCTGTAATCTTATTATGATACCCGGCGCCTCCACCAACTTGTCACGCCACGTTGTACTGGGATCGGTCTATCATCACTGACCGGACTATTGTAGCCAATAAGCCGGATATAGTGGTGATAGACCGATTAGCGCGCCGCGCAATGATAGTCGATGTCACCATCCCACATGACGAGAATCTCGTGAAAGCTGAGAAAGAGAAACAAATCAAATATCTCGACTTAGCACACGAGGTTGTCGACATGTGGAATGTGGACTCGGCTGTCATTGTGCCGATTGTCGTGACCGCTAATGGCCTTATAGCCAAAAGCTTCGACGACCATCTGTCGAAGCTGTCGTTGCGCGGTTGGATCAAGGGCCTGGTACAGAAGGCAGTACTCCTCGATACGGCTCGCATTGTGAGGAGGTTCCTGTCTCTGGAGCCCTAACCACCGGTAGCTTGGACCCTGCTCCCGACACCGGCGGACTACTATTTTTTGTATTTATAAATGTTTTTTTTATATATATATTTGTAATAAGAAATATTTAGAAATATAAGAAAATATGTATGTATAAATAACAAATAAAGAGATAATAATAAAAATATATTTCTATTCATAGCGGCGTAGCTCATATGATATCGAAGGAGATCATTTGCTGCCTTTTTAAATGCTAAAACCCTCAACAACCGTAAGATATGCAGTCTTAGAGAATATTTTTGGCTGCCGACATGGGTATGTATCGAGATGTAGTGGCAGTAAACAATGGACTCACCCCGCTCTCCCTGGCTAACAAGAACATGATGGTAGAGTAAGGAATTTCACGGACGCTTTTTCCGCCCAATGTAGACTAACGCTTTAGCCAGGGTACGTCCGTACCCTGGCTGCGTGCCGGTGACGTCTTTGGGGAAACTGAAGGTTTTTCTATGCAATTGTGGACAATTTATTAGATTTATTGTGAAGGACGGCATGGTTGACATCTGACGGGCATGTCACCGACTAGGTGAATCAATCCGTCACATTTTGGTTGTTCTCGTCTAGCTAACGGCCAATGAAGCGGCGAACCTACTTGCATTGATACAACCTTGTAGCCAGGATTATTCATCAGCAACTTGAATCGGAAGTGCCGTAGTACAGGTATGTGTCTGACCCAGTTCTCAATAATGGCAGTATCACATTGTACTGGAATCGGTCCATCATCACATGACTATTGTAGCCAAAAAGCTTACTACTAGATAGTGGTCGTGGACTGAAGCGAAAGGCGTGCAATGATTTTTGAAACATCTGTTCCGTATAACGAGAACCTCGAGCCGAGAAAGATAAGCAAACAAAGTATATGGGCTCGCGAGATTGTCGATATGCGGGATGTGGTCGATGTGGACTCAGCGATCATTTTACCGTAGATAGTCGTGTCAGCCAATGGCTTAATAGCCAGAAGCCTCTTAAGACGCCTACTAAGGTGTTGGATCAGGCCGTCGGATCAAGGGTCTGATTCAGAGGATGGTACTGTTTTTTTATTAATATAAACTAGTGCTTGACTGCAATCTCACCTGATGGTAAACAGTGATGCAAGCGTTGATGGTGAGGCGCACTAGTTTATTACAGGTCGAGCGGTGAATTAAGATCGCTCAATGAAAGTAATGGGAGCAATTCTTTGTGTTATTTTAAGGGATTTTTTATTTTTATTTCATATGTTTGAACCACTACCGTTCAAACATATGAAATAAATAAATAAATATGAAACTTAACATATAATAACACTAGTTTTTGCTTGTAATTTATCTTGCAATTAGGTAAATTGTTTTTTTTTTTTGTATTGTATTGTATCAGCCTTTTAATGTTCCCACTGCTGGGACTCAGGCCTCCTCTCTAAGAGAGGGAATGGGCCGTAATCCACCACGCGGGCACGGTGCGTATTGGTGGATGTCACATGTCTTCGAATGTTGGTTCTAGGACATGCCGGTTTCCTCACGATGTTTTCCTTCACCGTTTTTGAGAGCAGTGGTGATGAAATAAATTACACAAAGTAATGCGCCTGTCAGGGTTTGAACCCGCGACCTACAACTCGCAAGTCGGGACCGTTACCACTCGGCCACCACTGCTCTCATTAGGTAAATTCAGGAAAATTAAAAACAAAAGTTATGTACCTGCTTTAACTTACCCATGATTTCAATAGTTTCTTTCTTAATAACGTAACAATTCATGTGGTAAAACATTTTTCTGGCTTGCTGTTTTAAAATTTTATTTATTAGCATTTTTTTTTAAATAAAAAATATAATAATATGTATAGTAAACTACGTATTAATAATACACGAGCTGTACGCAACTGTACCCAAAAGGCGTGAGTGACTGATCTACCAATAACGTATCGCCGTTAACGTCACCTACGACGATCTACCATTGGACTTTTGCAAGAACGCCGAGTTTCCTGTTTAGTAAGTGAAATAAAGAGAATAATAATAATATTCCCCAACAAACAGTGTTGCACCATCAATACATGGTAGATATCCCACCCATACGGACAAAGCTTTTCGGAACACATTCATTTCATAAAGCACACATACACGGATTTTCTGATAGCTATACCTAAACCTTGGGATCTTTAAGTCAAGAGTGAATAGGTTCTAGACAAGCATGCTCAATCTTCGGCCGATTGAAAGGCTTATGAGGGGCACAAAACCAACTCACAGAGGCCCTTTATAAAATTTTAATTGATTGTAATAGCATGTTATTTTTATACACTTCATTGTATATACATACAATGGGCAGCCTTATTGCGTTCCATAATCATTGCTTATCATCAGGTTCATGTTGAAACATACTTTATAAAAAACTTGCTATTACTGAACATTCAGTTGTTATCAGCAATTAGGGGGAAAAAACAGACAGACATCCAAATATGTAATTTTTGTTACATATGCACATAGTAAAAAAATTATATATGACACTTCAATGTTATTTATATGTATAGATAATATAGTACACAAAATAATTATACTATGACGCTTTTATAGTTCTGAGGAAACCCTAATTGTAATGTCCAAAGAGCTTTTCTCATAGCCCTGCGGACTAAGCCACATGAGGTTAAAACTGCATTATACCTGAACTTGTGGGATTGGCCTGCAAGTTCTCACAGACTGTCGCTCTCTGGGCCTTTTTCAAATTCTTCGAGACAGCCACTGTACTGTGTGTCTGCTCCGCAGGAGCTGTGCGGGACTCGATTATCTTCAGATCTTTAATGTCAGCAGCGCTGAGCACAACACAAAACAAAAATTGATAAATGCTATACAACAATTAACAACAGCAGACAAAAAGCTGAACCTCCCAAGTTTTTTTTTTATTAATAATAATCTAGTACTTGACTGCGATCCCACTTGATGGTAAGCAATAATGCAACTTACTTTAGAGTGACTTGTGACTTCGGGTATGGAAAGCCATTTCTGAAGGCTTTAGTTAAAGTAATAGTGCTACCATCCGCCTCTAGAATAGTGCCTTGATAGCAACCCAGAGGCTCGCCACAGTTCACCGATATGGCATACCCAACCCAGTTCGACATTTTTAAAACTACTCAGTTGTACAAAGTAAAACTGCTGATAGCTCAGATGAATCTCGACTTTTATCACAGTTAATATCAAGTTAGCTCACGCTACCAAATTCAGATTGTTCAGCATGCATGCACCCTATAATAATAACCATGACGTGCACACATAAAGTTAGTTCAGTTTGGTGTCCATTTGATTGACAATCTGGCGAAGTAGGTCGATAGTTATGTATCAATCCACAGAAAGAAATGATCACAATTCACAATCACACTAATAAAACCACAATTATGAAAATAATCACAAAATTCACAACTATTTATTTGACATTTTTGACAACCTGTTATTTTTTTTTTCAATTTACCCTTTGGGGATGGCTGATGGCTATATTCTTAGATTAATTCGGAACGAGGGGTTTTCATACATAACGGCCCGTTCGCGACCTTGCCGTTGCGACTGCCCATTCACGATCTTGCAGCTGTGAGCGGCAGCAAACAGCTCATAGGCATTTGGTCTACTGCATCACTCGCCACACCGCTCGCTGCTAAAGCCGAAGTCGTGAATGGGCTTGTCTTCACCTCACAAAACTTTAAGTATCTTATGTGGGGATGAATAATATGTTCGGTGTAGGTACGACAAATACGTACTGGCTTGACTAAAACAATTTAATTATTAATATACCGAAGATTACTATTATGAAATTTATCTACGTATGTTATCCACAATCACTAAATTTACATTATAGTGAACAAAAAAACGGTAATTTAAAAAACTAAAAAACCCGACTGCTTTTCTGAGTATTCATAAAAAAGCCCTAAAACAAGAAAGTCATTGTACCCGATTACAATTAACCATATAATATTTTAAATTTAAGATAAATGGTAGCAGTCGGGACCCATTCTAGAAATTAAGGCTTTTTTTTATGGTAGGTAAAATCATCCAATGACAAATCCCGCCCTTGGGCGGAGCGGGACGTAGTGTCAGACTCTTACTGACTAAAAACCTACCCCGTTCCTTCGTGGCCTTAGATACCAGGGCCGGGCTTTCCTTTCGGAAGCAAACCCTTGGCCCCAGTAGGCTTCGATCCTGCCTGCCTGCAATTAGCAGGCTGTTTCTCTACGGTTTGCTGACAACTTTTTGAGGCGCGCGTATTGTCGTCCACCCCCATTCGTTCTCTTCATTCGCTGCCCTCTCTACCTCGTCCGCTGCCAGTAGGTTAGTAAAGCCTGTAATGTTTTCCGCTAATACCGCGAATTTCTTGGCCCCACCTTTGTTTACCTTTTTGACATGGGTATTCTTAAAAGAACCACTTGGTTGATTAGCAACTTCTATATAAGTAGATGCAGAAGTAGAATTGGAAGAAAAAGGAGGGCTTTCAGGTACCACATATATATTCGTTTTTCGGGTTTGCATATCCTGAGAAAGCTTTGAATCCACTTTTTCTTCAAGCACCCTCATGATCTGAACTATGTTGTTCAACTCTGTTTTCGTTTCGAGAAAATTGGTTTAACAATAATGTTACCGCATTTGCCTGGCTATGAATATATTGAACGTTTGTAATCGAATGGGGGTATTCAATATTATTGCACATTAACAATATTGTGATATGTGGCACCTAAGAGTAACTATGTCTGGATGTTTACTCATTCACGCAAAAACTATTTATTATAAAGACAGATGAACTCGTACCCCTTTTTCCGAATGGCACAAAAACGATTATAGTGCGATTCCGACCTTTAATAGTAACAAAATATAAGGGCTATTAAATAATAATCGTGATTCGCGCTATAATCAATTTTAACACAATTCGGAACGAGGGAGGAGATTTTGTAGGATCATAGATTTATAATAAACTAGCTGACCCGGCAAACTTCGTACCGCCTTATAGTCGATTTTTTTCTCACCGTTTATACCTTCCCTGGAATATCACGATTATTTCAAGATCAAAATTACACAAATCGGTCCTGCCGTTCTCGAGTTTTAGCGAGACTAACGAACAGCTATTCATTTTAATAATATATAAGTTCTATAATAAACTTTTTTTTCATTGTCAACTGAGAATAAAGATAGACCTAGGATATACATATAAGATCTTGAGATAGACAGATAGATATATATTTCTTCTACACCAAAAATAAAATTACAATATGAATAAGCTTTTTTATTAGAGGGCTTCTATCTTAGTTTAAATACCTATAGATGTAGCCACCGCGTGGCCACACATGAGATAGCATGCACTATCAGACTTCATTGAAGTTATAACGTAAACTTTTCATTAAATATGACCACTGAAATAAAATAAAAACTTTACAACTGGAGTCTATTTCTCGTACTTACACTAAAACTATTACTTTAATTGCTGAAATTATTCTATAAACATGAAAAATTACTCAATTAAATTCAATTTTTAAAGTTATGGCTCCATCGACGAACGACCGATGATTTTGCCAATGTCAAGGTATGAGGTTTTTTTTTTGGTGGTGGGTAAAATCATCCAATGACATCTCCCGGCCTTGGGCGGAGCGGGAGATAGTGTCAGACTCTTACTGACTAAAAACCCACCCCGTTTCTTCGTGGCCTTAGATACCAGGGCCGGGCTTTCCTTTCGGAAGCAAACCCTTGGCCCCAGTAGGCTTCGACCCTGCCTGCCTGCAGTTAGCAGACTGTTTCTCTACCTCTGTCGGGTGATCGAGGCCTACCTGTCGGACAGGTTCATCATCTACCCCGGTCATCAGGGGGAGTTGAAACGGCGAGAGATGTCGTGCGGTGTTCCGCAGGGATCGGTACTAGGGCCGCCCTTGTGGAACATCGGGTACGACTACGTGCTGCGCGCCGACCTCCCCGACGGGGTCAGCGTGGTCTGTTACGCAGACGACACGCTGGTCCTGGCGCGGGGACGGTCGTACCAGGCGGCGGTCGAACTAGCGACGCGCGGGGTTGCGACAGTCGTGGAGAGGATACAGCAGTTGGGACTCGAGGTGGCATTGCACAAGTCCGAGGCCATGTGTTTTCACGGCCCTCGGAGCGCGCCACCTCCGGGCTCCCAATTAACGGTAGGAGGAGTTCACATCGGCGTCGGGTCGACGATGAAGTACCTGGGACTCGTCCTCGACAGCCGGTGGAACTTCAAGGAGCACTTCCGACGTCTGGCTCCCAGACTGAATGCGACTGGGGCTGCGCTCAAGCGGCTCCTGCCGAACCTAGGGGGTCCAGACGCCTCCTGCCGGAGGCTCTACGCAGGCATCGTTCGGTCCATGGCCCTTTACGGTGCGCCGGTGTGGGCGCCATCGCTACGGAAGCGAGTGGCGGCCCGGCTAACCGCCTGTCAGAGGGTCATGGCCATCCGGATGATCCGCGGATACCGTACGGTGTCCTGCGAAGCGGCGAGCCTCCTTGCTGGCCTACCACCGTGGGATTTGGAGGCAACAGTCCTTGCACACATGCATGACTTACGCGTGGAGATGCAACGTCGGGGCGAAACTCCGCTGCCGCGACAAGTCGCGGCATGGCGGAGAGAGCTCCGACGGGATCTCATGGTGAAATGGCGAGAGCGATTGTCGCAACCTCGTGCTGGGCACGCCACGATCGAGGCGGTAAGGCCCCTCTTTGAGGCGTGGCTGGAAAGGCCCCACGGCGTCGTCACCTTCCGTTTGGCGCAGGTGCTGACCGAACACGGCAAGTTCGGTCCGTACCTGTACAAGATTCGTGCGGAGACGACGCCCGGGTGTCGCCACTGTGCGGACCGCCCGGTGGACACGGTGGAGCACACAGTCGAGGTGTGCCCCGCTTGGGAAGAGCAGCGCCGTGTCCTCGTGGGGGCGATCGGCGGCGATCTCTCGCGCCGGGGCTTGGTTCAAGCCATGCTCCGGAGCGAGGAGGAGTGGCAGGCGGTCGCCTCCTTCTGCGAAGCAGTAATGCTAGTAAAGGAGGAGGCCGACCGCCTTAGGCAAAGGCGGACACGCCGCCGCCGCCGCCGGGTTTCCGATCCCAATTTCCGGCCACCGTAGGCGCGGGCTCGCGGACGGTGGGCAATGGGTAGCTCGCTGTCCGTCCGTCCGGTAACAGACCGGTTCGAGCTCAGGTCGTCTACGGCGCGCACCGTTCCCGCGCGCCTCAAGGAGTTGTCAGCAAACTGTAGGGGTCCAGCAGGGCCGAAGCCTACTGGGGCCAAAGCTCATGCGAGAGTGTCACCACGGGCCCCGGGACAAAGGCGAGGAATGGAAAGGTAGGTTTTTAGTCAGTAAAAGTCTGACACTGTTTCCCGCCCCACCCAAGGGCGGGATTCGTCATTGGATGATTTTACCTACCACAAAAAAAAAAAAAAAAAAACATCTAGAGGTATATAATCTAAGGATTCTATGGATACTCTTTGGTCGGATGTCACGATGGATGTCACTGTCCGTCAGCTGTTAGTGACAGTGACAGGCCTGGCGAGGCAATATCCAATATCGGGCATTGGGCAACATGGGAATGGGAAACACTCCGAAGAACGAAGCAAGTACAAAGACAAGTGAAGGCAGTGAATAAAACAAGAGCTATGTTAATATTATAAAAATAATACTTTAATCTGTGAGTGTAATCGATTTGAACAAATAAGAAGCAATAAAAAAGTTACTACGTGATTTTTTATATGTATGGACACACTCGCATGTTTATTTACGAAAAAAACAAGAAAAATAACTTAGATGTTCATGAAAAAGGTCTCTTAAGATATTCTAAAACCTCATTGTATTTTTTTTTCTGTGGGATAAAATCGAAAAAGGAATCTTGTTCTATTTCATTTATGCAAAATGGTAAGTGAAAAAATGTATTTTATAAACTTAATTAAATTGTAGTTTTTCTTTGAATAAGTATTAGTTGTGAGTTGTTCATTAACTGATAACATCGTTAATTAATTAACAGAGAGACTGATATTTTTATCTAAGTAACAGATAACAGTTTCTAAGACTAAAAAGGTTCTTCATTGGTATTATTCAAATAGTTTTAAATGTACTGGGCAGCAATACTGATTGTGCGCTTGCAGACAGCTGCCAATGTCTAACTTGCTGTCTGTCTGTCTGGTAACAGACCGGACCGAGCCCAAGTCGTCTACGGCGCACTGTTCCCGTTCGCCTCAAGGAGTTGTCAGCAAACTGTAGGGGCCCAGCAGGGCCGAAGCCTACTGGGGCCAAGGGTTAGGTGAAAGTGAACCCTGAGGCCCTGGATCGAAGGCAATCAATGGAACAGGGTAGTTTTTTAGTCAGTAAGGGTCTGACACTATCTCCCGCCCCACCCAAGTGTAGGATTTGTCATTTGATGATTTTACCTACCATAAAAAAAGCAATGTGTTCTGTGAAATTGAATCATCAGTTGCAGCTGAGCTTTTCTCAGAGCTCTATTACTTTTTTTATTGATGTTATGTGAAGATGCTCAAGACCTCAAGTGTTTACAAATCATAAGCATTAGTTATGTGATGATTATTGAATGAAGCAGCTGTCTTTAAACATATAGGTACCTATACTCCATCTGTTTAGATAGTCAACAAAACGTAAACAATCTTGATGTCTTTTTAATTAAAAAAAAAATGTATAGAAGACGTATATAAAGATTATTTAAATTTAGTTAATCGGTTTAGGTAACTAGCTAGTTGTAAACATTTTTAAATAAAAAACGTGAAGATTGTTTACATTTAGTTAATTACCTACACAGATGGAGTATACATTGTTGATACTTGTTAGGGTATTCTTAATGTGCAGTACCTACCTTGTTGCTAGTTTCATGTAAGTATATCCACCATTTGAGGCTCTCCATTACCAGACAATTATATTTTCTCTTTTATTTATTATCATCCACTGACTTCTGCAAGCAGCTTTGCCTGGAACAAAACTCAAAAAAATATCCAAGGGCACAAACTCTAGAGACAGTACACTGTGAGACAAAGTTATATTAACCTTTTGAGTATCGTAATTAGAGACACAATAGAAAGACAATAGGTGGCGGACACCGGTGTGCTCTTGGGGCTTCACAGTTTAAGGACCGAAACACATAAACGCGTTGCGTCGCAGCAACGCTAAAATCGGCGGTGCCACCCAACGCAACGCAGAATTTTGCGGTGTGCAACGCGACGCAAATTCCAGCGTAATGACGTCGTTCTTGGTGACAATGATGCAGTTTGTTTCTTGGCAATTATTTAAATCGCACAATTAATTACATTTTTACTAAGAAAATAAACAAATTTTAGCATAAAAATTACCGAAAAAAGGTATTCCTTCTGAAATTTAAATATTGCGCTTAATTTAAATATTGGTTATTTGTACAATTTTTGAACGCACAGTGCGCCATTTACTCGTGCTAATGTTGGACCAGACTGACTTCAAATATCACCCCACAATTATTTGTTGTGATATTTGTCGGGCCGTTTTTGAAACAGTAATCTAGAACATGTTTCATCGAAGATCCACTCTAAGGCCGTGTTTACGGACACGCGGCGCGTCCGTCGTACATTACCCTAGGAACTGATTACCCTACAGAATGCTCTTTTCGCGGCGCCGCAATGCAACGCTCAAAAACGCGTTGCGTTGCCGCGCGGCTACGCAACGCGTTTATGTGTTTCGGCTCGAACAAGGCGGATTCCGAAAAGGCTTCAGCACCGTAGACCACAAACATACGCTACGGCAGGTTATACAGAAGACCGAGGAGTATAGTCTGACTATATGCTTAGCGTTTGTGGACTACGAGAAGAAAGGCTTTGATTCCATACGGAGAAGATCAGCAAAGCTTCCGAAAGAGTGGGACTTAAAATGAAAACAACCACCCAAGTACCCACTCCTATCAAGAGCGCAGATTCGACACTATAAGTTGTGGACGATTACGTCTACCTCGGGCAGACAGTACGATTGTGTAAATCTAATTTTGAGAAAGAGGTCAATTGTCGAATCCAACTCGGCTGGGCAGCGTTCGGGAAGCTCCGCGGTATCCTCTCGTCCAACATACCACAGTGTCTCAAGACGAAAGGCCAGTGCGTGTTGCCAATGATGATAAATGGCTCCAAAACGTGATCATTCACAATAAGCCCCATAAGAAGGCTTAAAGTCACCCGAAGGGCACTCGGACTTTCCTTGCGTGATCCTATATCCGCAGGGAACCAAGGTTGTTGACATAGCTTGAAGAATCGCGATACATAAAGTATCAATAAGCAGGGCACATTGCTCGCAGAACAAATGGCCGTTGGGGCTGAAAGGTTTTAGAGTAGTGACCGAAGGCCTCCTACAAAATGGATCGATGACCTGGTGATGGTAACATTGTGGGAATCCAATGGATGCGAGACGCACAGGACCGTTCATTCTGGCGACACTTGGGGGAGGCCTATGTCCAACAGTGGACGTCTTTCGGCTAAAATGATGATGACGAAATGCTTGGTAGACAAATTATACCTTATATTGCCATAAAAAAATCTTTACTCCACAAAAACGAATATCTTAGAACGATGTACATAGAGGATCTAAACCAGAAATCAATTCATACTTCTACTCAAAATATTCACCCTGAGTCTTAACATAGACCTTTAAGCATTCAGGCCATGCGTCTATAGCGGCCTCCACATTCGCGCCGCGAACATGCGAAAGCCGCGAACCGCGAATGTGGATGGCTTTCGCGCCCGTTCGCGGGCGTCGCGCCTGTTCGCGCCTTGTTTCCCGTTGAGTGTCGGTATTTTGACCCGCGACAAAGGCGCGAACGTCGCGTCTCGTAAATGTGTGTGTGTGAACTGAGAGATCATACTTGCATTTCGCAAAATAAAAACCTAAGGATTTAGTAAAAGTCTTAAAACAATTGTAAAACAAGTCTGGGAATTTGTAAAAATATACAAAAAAAAAAATACAGCCCTTAACATTTTAAGGGCTCAGGGCTGTATTTTTTTCCCTCAGTCCTCACAGACCATCAGCCAGATTTCGAAAAGTATCTGGAAAATTGAAGTATTGTTGATATCCGTGGTAATTACAGACTTTTAGTAAAGAATTTGTAAAGATATTTACAAATTTTCAAGCCACAAAACACCAAAGATAAAAAAAATATATTGTCTAAACTGGGGTCCCTCAATCCACACAAAAGAGAAAAATATTTTAGCGAATATTGCCGAATCTAATACATAAAATATTTCCTTTTCTGCACCAAGTAAAAGTCGTAATACATTTAGTAAAAATATAATGAAAAAAACATATCGACGCAATTTGAAGATAGCGGTTTTTAAAACGGGTCCCTCAGTTCTCACACTCGGCGAGAGGAATATCAGGAAGTCTTAATGTACTCAACTTTTGGTAAAAAGTTTCTTCTAAATAAAAGGTATCTAAAATTGTGCATTTCTTACCTCTTAGCTGAGAAAATACATTTTCTTTAATCGTATGAAAGTAGACAGAGTAGCGTGCAGTGCCGTAAATAGGACGGTGCCACCGTTGCTTAGGCACATGGTGTAGATAGATTCTGGGGGGCGCAAGAATGGCCAGACTAGGCAGGACTATATTTTTTTTATTTTGCTCCCGATTTCTTCTGACAAGTTCCCGCTGCGCCTTCTTCGTTTTTTAGTTTTCTTTTCCTACTGCATCGGCCTTTTAGTTGTGCTGACACTCTGTGAGGGACGCGCTATATACTACGCACTTTTGATTGGTTTATACCGGATTACCGGACGCAGATCTACCCCACAAGTTTGCACTCACGATGACCATAATTAGCCCTGCGACTCCAACTTACATTATGAAATGGTGTTAATAATAAACACACATGTGATTGCAGCAATTCCGGAAGACTTGCTTATGCAACCAACAATATAAAGGCCGAGTTAATGCCTGTATTCTTTAAAATATTATTTAGAAAACAGGTATTATAAAAGTATATAGCTAAAGAAACATACATACATTTTTAACATAATTTACTTATATGTTATTTATTATATATGTATACATAGCTAAATCGTCTCAAAAACTCCCTTCTTCCTCTTATAGTATATACAAATATATTATATATATATAAATATATTTGTATAACCTTTTGTTTGACCTGATCATAGCTTACTGCATATAGCACACAATATAAGGTTGCTATTCAGACGATTTTGCTATGATCTGGTCTAATTTCAGAAGTTCTTCATTATACTTAATTGATTTATGCATTAGACAAAAGAGGTTCATAAAAGCAAGCAGGTGTGCACAACATGATTTATTCGAGATGAATTCAAACAATTTCTATAAATAAATAAATAAAAAATAGATTTGATTATTGTAAGTATTAAACACTCAGATAGGAAAAAGATTTTTTTTTTTTAATAAACAACTTTATTTCAAACAATTTTGTGTTTTTTTTTTTTAAATAGCGCATCAACAAGTTTCCTCCTTACAAATAATATAAATTGTATACAATACAAGACAACAAGATAATTATTTAACATTCATACAAATAGAAATAGAGTCTGTCTAACGAAAGCGCGACCTGGAGTTTTTTTTTTTAATTAAATTGGCAACATAATCTTGCCGTCAAAAGCACGTCAAAGTCTATGATTGCAATTGTCAGTATTTTGTAACAAAGATTGATTTTAAAAATATAATTGCTTATCATGGGTAAAACAATAAAAAGTTATGTAGGAAAGCTGTGAAATACTATGATCAGTAAGTTTAAAGAAAAACAAGAAGAGAAAGTAGTTGTTTTTGATCTCGGGTTTTTAAGTTAGTACGACATTATAATCTTGATCATTGTTGACTGACTATTAGATATATTTTACGATATGATAATAATTTTTCTTATGTTTATAGATAATCTTGAAGATATTCAAGGACTGCGCGAAATAAATAAAAAAACATTGAATCGTTAAGGAATTTGGAGAAAAAACCTTTACAGTTAAAACTAAGCTTTAAGAAGAAATATCTTCACTACCGCACTTTATACTTTCTTGATAGAATAGTGATATACCAATAAATAAATCTTTACTCGTTTTTGTATTTTATTGGTTATTATAGCTATCCAGTATTGTTCTACTGCTGTGCAAAAGCCATCCACTCTTTCTAATAGTCTCAGTCCCTCACTCACATTCCATTTCTTAGGAAAGACATCCAGGTCGGTTGGCAAACCTTGAGTTAAGACTTTTGGATGTTAGTCAAAGACCAAGTCTGTATACACCATAGGTCAAATGAGGAGATTACACATGTTCATAAGCTTACGCTTTAGCGATATGGGCAAAGTGCCCTTAAATAGTTCCTTGATGGACCAGTAACTTTTTCAGGTATTTTCTGTTCGACACGTTATTTCTTTGTCTTACCTGGCCCAGAAAGAGACTACTTAGCCCAAGTAGACAATAATATATTTTAAGACGTATTGTATATTCTGTCCACCTACGTGTACGTTCCTTTTGGAGCTGCTGGTTATGATTTTAGTCTTCAACATTTTTATATGTAGACCAACCAGCATTTGCTCTAGTCCTGTGGCTGTAGGAGAGAACAGGACAATATTATCAGAGAAACGCAAATTACTTAACTTAGCTTCGCTGATGACAATGCCCTTCTCTTCCCATTCGACTGCTAATGTCTGAAAGAAGTGGTGAATAACTTTCGGGACAACGGGATGCCCTGTTTCACTCATTTCTGTTTGAAACATAGGATCTAATCTCTCTAACTTGCTGGAAGAAGTATGTGTGGATTCTATTTTTTGTTTTGTAAAGGAATTGAATATTTCTGAGTGTGTGATGCTTTTAAAGGCGTATTGGTTGAGTATATTTATTTCTAAACATTTTTTGTTCCTCATATTAGGAATATAGTTCGTCAAAAAGAATTATACGATTGTCGCAAATACAAAAAAAATACTCAAGTATCAAAATTTTTTTCTCCTAGTATGACAGTAATACCATATTCAATATTTTTTGATTTGACCTCATTTTGTCAGGTCGCGCTTTCGTTAGACAGACTCTAACTAATATTATACAACGTGTAACATTAAATGCGCAAAACCTTAGACACCCTAAGATTTTTAATTCAGTTGACCTAATTCTGAGAAAAAAAAGACATTAAAAAAATATTTAAGGTTTTATGTGCTGTTTTAGTTTACTGGCAATTCTGATCATTTCTTGCGTCTGCGTCGACTGATTGATTTGTTTTCTTCGAATTGTCTTATTCATGGTAGTTGATGCAAAATTCGTATTTACATTGAAATAATAGTATATTATAATATAAGTGTGTAATGTAGGAGGTTACCGTCAAGGCGGTATTAAGACCCGAGCCGTGGCGAGGGTCTTAAGAGAGCCAAGAACGGTAACCATTCATTACTCACGTGTGTCATACGACGTTTTTCAATACACTTGTGAAGAAAAATAATTTATCTAACTAATATTACATCGGTAAAACTAGTAAATTTACACATTTACACATTTTTACTAAATCCATACACACACACGCCGGCCGGCAAACTCAAAATCGTTTATTATTAACTGAACAAACGTTTTTGATGATACTGGCATGTAGGTACTTTTGTGTTGGAATCGAGCACTAAGGGCGCAGCAGGAACTTGTCAGAAGCAATCAGGAGCAAAATGAAAAATTAATAGTCCTGCCTAGTCTGGCCATTCTTGCGCCCCCCAGAGTCTACACCCTGTGCCTGGGCACCGGTGGCAGGCACCGCCATATTTACGACACTGCACATTACTATCTATTTTCATAGGATTAAAGAAAATGTATTTTCTCAGCTAAGAGGTAAGAGATGCACAATTTTAGATACCTATTATCTAGAAGAAACATTTAACTAAAAGTTGAGTACATTAGAGTTCCTGATATTCCTCTCGCCTAGCAGCTAGTACATGTTCAATATCTGTGGATGTGAGAACTGAGGGACCCGTTTTAAAAACCGCTATCTTCAAATTGCGTCGATATTTTTTTAAATTATATTTTTACAAAATGCTTTACGACTTTTACAAAAACTTGGTGCAGAAAAGGAAAGATTTTATGTATTAGATTCGGTAATATTCGCTAAAATATTTTTCTCTCTTGTGTGGATTGAGGGACCCAAGTTTAGTCATTTTATTTTTTTTTTATCTTTGGTGTTTTGTGGTCTGAAAGTTTGAAATATCTTTACAAAATCTTTACTAAAAGTCTGTAATCACAATACTTCAATTTTCCAGAAGCTTATGGAGATCTGGCTGATGGTCTGTGAGAACTGAGGGACCCCACTTTAAGGGCTGTATTTTTTTTTTTTTGTATATTTTTAGAAATTCCCAGACTTGTTTTACAATTGTTTTAAGGCTTTTACTAAATCCTTAGATTTTTATTTTGCGAAATGCAAGTATGGTCCCTCAGTTCACACACACACCCGTAAATCCAAGGGCATCCACACTCCCGCGCGAATTCAGTAACGCCTGAGACTGGGTGCCGTGAGATAGGGATGAGCGATATAAAAAAAAATTCGATATTGGTATCGACAGCTCAATATCGATAATTCGATATTATCGGTTTCAAAATATCGATATTTTATAGTATCGATCAGAAACCTTGGTCAACAGCTGTAAGTTATATGCTTAAAATATTGAAAGAAATAATAGCCATCATATTTTTAATCAAATTTTACTAAATTATACAAGAAAAAAAAATAAGAGAAGGAAGGTGAAAAATCCATAAAAAGCCAACCAAACTGGCCAAGTTTAGCACTTGATAGAAAAAAGTGAAAAGAGAGTAGGGAGGCCTTTGCCCAGCTGTGGAATAGTGAGGGCTGATAATAAAAATAATAAGATGAAAAAGCTACTAAAAGTACGGTAATAATATGTACAGTATTTTAACTTCACACAAACGGGCAAAACACGAGTTATACCTGAACAGCACACGTCAAGTTCGGTACACGCTCGGTGCACAAACAGTTGCGCTTGACGGGCGAATGCTGTGTCGACTTTACTTTATTCTACATAATATTGGTAAATTATTGTAAAACTATATCGATGTTGACGAATGAATCGAATAAATACATTAATCGATTGTTTTTTACATAAGCAAAACAGCTCTGATCGAAAAATGTGATTGAGATTCGAGCACAACGCGATATCATGTTAAAAATATCGATATGGCGATATTTTAACGTTACAATGATCGATATTTAAATATCGATATTTCTGTGATTAATATCGATATTTCAACGATAAATGTCGAACATCCCTACCGTGAGGTTGTGCTTATTGTATTTGTTCACGGAGGAACGTCGGTTGGACGAACTAGCTGGAACTCATGTTGATCGAATGTTATTCATACCGAACTCATCTTATGGGATGCTAAACACAAAGATCATAAAAAAATTGAGCAAGTGCGAGTCGGACTAGCATTCTGAAGTCTCCGTACAAACTTACCTTTGTAAATATAAAAAACTTCAAGAATCTATTCGAGCATTGAAATAAGCTCGAATAGATTCTTGAAGTTTTTTCCGAATTGCAAAACCAGTTTTTTTTTTGTTACGTCACAGCTTCAAGGGACCGCAGACCTGACTATAATATTTTTAATTTCAACTCGATACTTCACGCGTTCTTGAAATGAAGGGTTTTGACAGACAGACTGACGGACAAAAAAGTGATTCTATAAGGGTTTCGTTTTTTTCCTTTTAGATATGGAAAAAGAAAATATAATGTTCAGTTATAGGAATTATAGGAAAGAGGTAAAGGATTCTGAAAAGAAGTCTGAAGCAAGAAGCGACGAAAATAACAAGCCCATTTGGTTTGCCTTCGTCTTCTCCACTATTTTTTTAAATTTGTTTTTTTATCTTTTATATAAACGTAATTGTAGTGAGCCAAAGCGCATAGCGTCACGGTGACAGCAGTGCTTATTTCGGCGTCCATACTTGATGAGCGCGCGAACTAAACTGAACGATCGCGAATATAGAGGGACATGTTTTTCGCGGCGAGTTCGCGGGAAATCTACGGCGAGAATTCGCGCGCGAGTCTGGAGCCCGCTTATCGTATAAGGATTCTTAATCTGTCCTAGCTCAGAGGACACCGGTGTCCTCTCACATCCACGCCACTATAGGCCTTAATTCCGATGTTTAGAGTCTACTTTTGTATGAACAAGTTGGGTAGTTGTGGATCGAAGTGTTAATTATTTGTAACCTTTAGAGCAGCTATGTCCACAATTTGTAGTCCTCGGGTCTAGGTCTGAGCTAGCCGAAAGTCAATCATCAGCCTTAATGAAGTCCGAAACATTCGTTGCCTGCAAGTATTGCGTGCCTTGTGACCGGGTGCTGCAAAGACCTTAAGGCCCTGATCGACGGGCGAGTAAAACCGCGATCTTATGGTGCTACAGCTCGCCGCTGTATCATTGCAATACTAGCGACGAGCCTGGCTCGCGGCTCATCGTGTTTGCTTCATTTTCTACTCGGCTCGTCGTTCAAAACTGTTTTACTCGCTAGTCGATCAGCATCAACGAGCCGCGAGTAAAACCGACGTTCATTAAAACCGCGCTATTGGCTCGTACGTCGATCACCCACTTCAGTATGTTATTAAAAAGAGAGAAGCTTTAAGAGGTTTTGCTATGCCACCTAGGATCCTTTTTATTTGAAGTATTTACGCATTTTCACTAAAATGGACCTTGGTTACTCCGTGATAGGCTACTCTTACCAAACCATTAATGATACCGCATGATGACCATTCAGGACTCTGCTAACTAAATGAGAGTGTTCTTTGGAGCTACGAGCATACACCCGATCATTTTGCTTGTTGTAATATTATTCCTTGATTGTGAAACTTTGTAATGCGGGGAATAGGCAAGCGGAACACGTGCGGGGTGGGGCAAGTATGGTGCGTCGCACGATTTCCCGCGAAGCGGCGAGCCTCCTTGCTGGCCTACCACCATGGGATCTGGAGGCAACAGTCCTTGCACACATGCAAAATATGCGAGTGGAGATGCAACGCCGGAGCGAAATTCCGCTGTCGCGACAAGTCGAGGCATGGCGGACAGAGTTCCGGTCGGATCTCATTCCGGGTAAATGGCGTCAGCGACGATCGCAATCCAGTGCTGGGCGCGCCACGAGCCACGATTGAGGCGGCAATTCCCCTCTTTGAGGCGTGGCTGGAAAGACCTCACGGCGTTCTCACCTACCGCATGACTCAGGTTCATACCGAACACGGCAGGTGGTACAGGCCATGGTCCGGAGCGAGTAGGGGTGGCAGGCGGTCGCCTCCTTCTGCGAAGCAGTAATGCTAGCAAAAGAGGAGGCCGACTGCATCAGGCAACGGCGCTCACACCGCAGCCGCCGCCGTAATTCCGATCCAAATTTCCGGCCACCGTAGGCGCGGGCTTGCGGACGGCGGGCAATGGGTAGCTCGCTGTCCGTTTGTCCGGTAACAGACCGGACCGAGTCCAAGGCGTTTACGGCGCGCACTGTTCCCGTGCGCCTCAAGGAGTTGTCAGCAAACTATAGGGGCCCAGTAGGGTCGAGGCCTAGTCTGGGGCTTTGGGGAGGTATGAAAATGCATACCAGGGCCCCGGATCCAAGGCAGGGAAGGAACAGGGTAGGTTTTTAGTCAGTAAGAGTCTGACACTATTTGCCGCCCCACCCAAGGGCGGGATTTGTCATTGGATGATTTTACCTACCATAAAAAAAAAGCGAAGGATGAGGTTGACCGCATCAGACAAAGGCAAAGGGGCTCACGTCCCAGCCGCCGCCGGTATTCCGATCCCCGTTCCTGCCATCGTAGGCGCCTGCTTGCGGATGGCGAGCAATGGATAGCTCGCTGTCCGACCGTCCGGTAATCGACCGGACCGAGCCCAAGTCGTCGACGGCGTGTATTGTTCCCGCGCGCCTCAAGGAGCTGTCAGCAAACCATAGAGGCCCAGCCTGCTAGCTCCAGGCAGGCAGGGCCGAAGCCTACTAGGGCCAAGTGCCGGTTTCTTAAAAGAAGTCTCGGTCCCGGTATTATAGGCAACGAAGGAACGGGTAGGTTTTTAGTCAGTAAGAGTCTGTCAACACTATTTCCCGCTCCGCCCTAGGGTGGGATTTGTCATTGAATGATTTTATCTACCATAAAAAAAAAAAAACAGCGTGATAAAAACACCCGTACATGATATTATGATTATTTCATACGTTAATTATAATCTTAGATAGCTAAATAATTAAATATGAGCGGATGGTTTTATCGTTGAAGAAGTCGGAGAAATCGGAGCTGGTGAAGGAGAACAAGCGGCTGCAGGCGCCGCTGTCGGCGGGCTGGTTGCTGGCGGCGCTGGCGGGCAGCGCGGTGCTGCTGGCGGCCGTGGCCAGCATCGACCACGCGCTGCCCGCGCCGCTCGGCCCCGACGCACCGCCAAGCCGCTTCCACGCGCTAGTGGCGCACCAGCATCTCGTCAACCTCACCTCCATCGGCCCGAGAGTGAGTTACATGATAAATTTATTTTGCGAAGTAGTTATAATACCTTTTTTTTTTCTAAATTGATACAGACTAGTGCTATCATCAGACTACCCGACGTACGGCGTGTGTTCACCCTTACGTTGTTAACATCTCTACGTTCCGTAGGGTAGACTGGGTACGGTTAGAACAATTAAGCTTTTATCGTTTATAATTTTGTTGTTTTTATACCAAATGGCGATTATGATCCGTTAAATTTAAACGTCTTAGCTAAGCTGTGGAAGTATCATTATAGTTCCCGGATTGCTACATTCAATGGCACTTGGAGCTAAATTTATTTTATTTATTGCATTGGTATGAATTTAATTAATTGTATTGAAGTGATTGTTTCTTTGTATGAAAATAAGGTATAAGGTAAGGTAAGGTATAATTGTAGGAAAATAAGGTATAAACTTGTATAGTTATGTAGGGATAAACTCTAATTTTTCATGCCTTGTTCTTGGCAAAATATGGCTGTTCTCCTATTTTATTATTTTGTATTACTATGCACCACCCATATTTGCAAAATAAATTATCTTATCATATGGGAACCATATAGATTAATGTCTGAGGCGGTTTTTTGAGGAAAGCATTACACAGATTTGAGCGGAGCTGTCCAGAAAGTGCAAGCATATTTTGTCAGAAACCGTGTAGCTCAACTTAGAACTTTAACGAGCTAAACGACTTGAAAAATAAACTAAGGACATGGTAGGCGGCATGAAATACTCAAACTGCCAGACAATCCATAAATCTACCCGTTAAATAACCTACATAGTCCTTACATTCACAATACTTTGTGGGAGAACCACACGATTAGTTACTGAGTGGTCTTTTGAGGAAAGAACCACACAGATCGGAGTGGACTTGTCCAGTCAGTGCAAACATTTGTCAGTATTCGTGTAGCTAAACTCAAGACGTTCAAACTAACATGCGATAGATGCGTAGCTGTACTGGGATGGTGTGTCGCAGGTAGCCGGCAGTTACGAGAACGAGGTGCTGGCGGTGAGCATGCTGGTGTCGGCCATCAAGCACATCGCGGCGCACGCTTCGCCGCACAACCACGTGGAGCTCGACGTACACACAGCCAGTGGCGCCTTTGAGCTTTCTTTCATGGACGGTGAGTGCATTGTGCGCGTACGTGTGGGCAAGCGAGCGCGGCCGACTGAAATATGCACGTGACTGTCACAGGCATGAACAACGTGTACCGCGGCGTGCAGAGCGTGGTGGCGCGCGTGCGCGGCGCGGGCGGGCGGCCGCGCGGCCGCTCTGCGCTGCTGCTCAACTGCCACTTCGACACCGTGCCCGATAGCCCCGGTAAGAACTCACCTCTACCATCTCCCCGAATTGCTTTCACCATCAAATAACCGACGTTTTATTCAACGCAAATAAAAAACAGCTATGGCTTCCGTCTCGCGAAAGTTGCCAAAGTACTAAAGAAGATATATAGTGAAGAGGCTTCTGACGCGAGGCTATTATTTTAACGTGAATAATCTCGTAGCACTCATTTGTTTTCCTACGAGAACTCACAGAGAGTGTCCCAGCGCCAGCTTGTCAAGGCATTCGTATACAGGCGACCTACTGCTTAGCAGTTTTTGAAATCGTTCAGCTAGCTGACTTACTTGATTTAATGTGCTGTGTACCCTAGATGGATCAGATTTTATAACAATGTTAGGCATTAAATTTAAACAGGCATCATTTTATGAACGTTTTTAGACTCATATATTTTATAGCAATAGATATAAATATGCTGCGTGATGCGATTGATAACTGGCCGCGTCAATGTAGCTAATTCAAAATGGACAGAGCATTTCAAATAATGTAAATAAAATTATACTGTACATTTTATTACTTTTACGTTGATTAAAAAATTGGCTTGTTCTCAAAGGTCCACGAACGACTGAGGCTACGAACTCGCGAAGTGGTTTTCACCCGCAAGCACCGCGGTTGCGGGCTCGCAGCTTCCGTACAATGTAGATATATAATTATGTCAAAAATTAAAGCACATTTCACGACGCTTTTTACGCCTGCGGTGTGCGCGATTGTTCGCGGCTCACAAAACTGCAGTCTCGTGAGTTTTAGTTTTCTCTACCGCGGCGGGTGCGGTTTAAAAACCGCTTCATGAATTCTTAGCCTTATATTCAAGCAATAGACAAGTACGTTCATGGAAACTATTTGGCAAAATACTGAAAAGTTTAACACAATAGTTCGCTGGCACAGCGCTAGATTGGCAATATGTCGTCTAACTAAACTAACTTAAAGCTTACAGTGCCCAAATAGCTTATAGAGGATGCTTTTTTCGCGACCGGTACGTCTTAGGGTGTTTTTAATATCATGCGGATTTCATTACGCATGCAGCTTTGCTTGGCATGCAAAAAAATTTCAAAGAGAAAAAAATGCGTCCCGCTTGCGTATTTCACGCTTTACAATAAATGCTTGCATGAAAGAGACATTTGCGGAGGTTACGCATGCGGAGCAAATACGCAGATGTGATGAAGTCTGCACGATATTAAAAACATCTTACGTAAGTGCCATGAAATTCATGGCACTTACGTTTTTCGTTATACATAATGTAATGATACGAGGCCTTTTAAGTTTTGTCGTTTGAAGAAAAAAACACAACTAGAAACTTATAGTACTTTTTTATTGTTTTTCAATCCATTCGCTCAAACCAGTTATTATAACATTTATTCCACTCTAAATTGGGGGCGTTCAAAATGGCTGACTTGAAAGCGTCGACTACTTCTACACCGGACTGGAACCTTTGACCACGAAGACTTTTCTTAATTTTAGGAAATGTAAAGAAATCGTTAGGGCTTAGGTCAGGACTGTATGGAGGATGGTCAAAAATTTATTCAAATACTCAATCGTTTGAAGAGCGTTATGTGAGCTTGCGTTGTCGTGGTGCAGGATGATGCGTCGCTTTAAGTTAGATTTTCGAAGTTCGGCGATGACTTGTGGTATACGACTCTGCGTTAACCGTTCTTCGATCTTCAAGTGCAATAGTCGCAACATGGCCGATTTTTCCAACGAACGTAGCCACCATCTTCTTTGAAGTGCTTCGAGAACGAACAACTTTAGTCCGCTTTGGCTCGTCTTGAAAGACCCAGATTGTAGATTGTTGTTTGGAATCAGGATCGCAGGCATAGATCCAAGATTCGTCACCACTGATGATGTCGTAGACTTGATTTGACACTCCTCGGTTGAACCTTTGAAGAGTTTTCATACACCATTTGACGCGGGCCGCCTTGTGATCGTCGGAAAGCAGATGTGGTATCCAACGGCAAACTAGCTTTCTCACACCAAGCGCTTCATGCAAGATCTTCTGAATGGTAATGGCCCTATCTCTCGATACGTCACATGACGATCTTCGAGAATTAGTTGTCTCACAGCAATGATTTTATCTTCAGTGAAGGCGGATTTTGGGCGTCCTACGCCAGATTTGTCACTAACACTAGTATATCCACGCTGGAATTCTAAATACCAGCGTTCGACAGTCCGCAGACATGGGGCTTCATCACTGAACACAGATGATAGCTCTTCAAAACACTGAAGCCGTGTCAGGCCTCTTCTAAAGTTGTAGAGAATTATTGCACGAACATTTTCCTTAGAAAGACTCATTTTCGTACGTAACCTGACAGATTCCAATCGACGCTGTGACTAAACAATAGCATTAATCCTAATACTTTCAACTGTTTTGAGATTCAAAATTTAAACACATTCGAACATAGAACAGTTCCAAATTCAAAATTGCCGGGAAATATGGAAACGACAGAACTTAAAAGGCATGCCTCGTATGTCTTCCATATAGATTTTTATACCGCAGAAGTGACAGAGCGTCTTGCCTACATTACTTCTTTTAATCCCGTGGAGGGTCGATTCGGTACATAAAACACTATCGATTTGTAAAAAGAAAATTAAAAAAAATAAAGTACTTTTTTTTAAAACTCGCATTTAATTAAGCGTGTACGAAATTTCAGGCAACGTGTTATAGTCTATGATTGTAAAATGGGGAGGCGTTTAAATGATATATTATTATGTTTTCTATTGTATTATTACGATATTAGAAGCTATTAAATCGCTGGCACAGCCGTAGTTTTACTTACAGACTACAAAATTATTGTTTACTAGCTGACCCGGCAAACTTGGTACCGCCTAATAATAAGTCTGCAAAAGACAGTTACCAGTTAGTCAGAGCTCTTGTGCTGTTTACAGGTTCGGGAACACTGTTAGTCAGTCCGTCTTACTAACTGCCTATCATGGATATGTTACTTCAATCATACGCTATGGGATCATTTTTTGGGGCAACTCTGTGCTTTTAGAGCTCATAAGCGTTGTATTAGAACGCTGTGCAACATACAACAAACGGATTCATGCAGACCACATTTTATAAATTTAAAAATATTAACTCTCCCTAGTGTGTATATATATATATATATATATATATGAAACTGGGATGTTTATAAAACTAATCCAGACTTATTTGAATTTTGCATCAGAGCTAGACACAAGGATAAGCTGCGCACCGTAGCCAGCAAAACAAAGCTTTTGCACCAAAGCATCTTTGATACGTTGCATGACATACTACAATTTTAAGGTTTTCCATACTTGCATTAATAACATTTTGGATTTGCGTAACAGTAAGCCTAATGCAATTAGTATCGTGAGGTGAGTCTTGGTGTACAAAAATGCCCACGACTTCAATTGCAACCTGTATATCGATGACCACGAGAATATTGTTCTCGAAAAATGAAAGTAATGTTCGACATTAGTTTCCAATGAATCCGTGAACCGATCACTTTTCCGAATTGACTGTCACTGTGAAACTGACGCCTTTTTTGCTATATGCATTATTTGACATATTTTTATATCATCGAAGTATCATGTGTCATAGGTATCATTTTACCGACTTGCTATTGGCCGAAGCCTCTTTTGAACTTTTTTCATTTGCCAAATGAATTATTTGCCATATTTTCATCACACCGAATCAACAGTTTACAGAATTTTGATCACAAATATATAGACGGTTATAGTACGCGGTAAATAACTTGAACCATTTGCTATGGTGGCGCGCAACCCTCCACTTTGATTGGGACCCGAAAATCGGTCACTGTGTATTCAAGGTCGACCGCCATGATGGTTCAACTTGTGTGACAAGGATTATAACCGATTTCCGAGTCATAAAAGTCAATACAATACAATAGACAGAAACGAATCGCTGCAAATCCGACTTCACACAGTCTTGTCTGCCCTACCCCTAGACTGTAATTTAAACCCGCGTAGGCGCGGAGTGGTGGGGTGGCTCGCGAGCTGAGGAGCAGGTGATTTGAATGCCCGCCGCCGCGGCTGAGGCGCCAGCCTCAGCCGAACAAGCGAGCTTATCTGAGACGATAAGCTCGCGTGGGACCGCCCAAACCCTGCAGAGCCGGACCCGTCACAGAAGACCTTCCATGGTGGTATAATGAAGGTTCGGAAACATACACATACACAGTAACACTTCGAATAAATGTTGTTTCGGCTGAGTGTAACATCGGTGAAAAGTTATTCGACCAAATGAAACGTTGGAGGAACGAAAAAATTCGAATTAAAATAGGTCAACTGATACAGTGGCAGACGTGACTTCGATGAAATAAAAAAAATAAAAAATAGTTGAATAGTTTTAGCTGAAATGAAATTCGGTCACACCTCTACTGTGTGCTCTACCTTGTCGTCCGGGGCGGTCTACGCAGTGGTGACAACTGGGCTTTCTTTTCGTTCTGGGCGTGAGGAGTCCGCGAGCTCTTTCCAGCCACCGATATTTTCTTTTTTCCCTACGAGTCTATGAGAATGTTTAGTACGGTCAGCAGTAAAAGCTTTGATAAGGGATAAATGTTTATTGTTTTAAAATTAGTTAAAATGTTTATGGTTCAAATAAAAGACAATTAAGTAATATTTTTATTTCATAAGTAGTATTTATGAAACAGTAAACATTAAATGGAATGCGGTGGATGCGAGACTCACAGGACCGTTCGTTGTGAATGTCGGCACTTGGGGGAGGCCTATGTCCAACAGTGGACGTCCTTAGGCTGAGCTGAAATGATGATGATGAAAAATTACATCAACTCTATATATATACACTAGCTTTTACCCGCGGCTTCGCTCTCGTCAACTGGCCACATACTTTACATGTCTGCAAAGAAGTGAATAGTCATAAATATGAAAAAGAGTAGTTATAGTAACAATTAAGTACAGTAAATAATTTTAATCTTACAATAAAATTGACTTAAATATAAATCGCAGATTCAGAATTATCACAGTAAATCGAAATAATTGTAGCTAGTAACTTTTTCTTTTTCTCAAGGCTAACAAACTGAAAGAAAGACAAGAAATTGTTTTTACCGACTGGACTTTGTACAAATATCGTGGACCCCTTGGGAATTGATGTGGGAACATTTAAAAAACGACAATTATTTTTTTCATTGACTCGAGTAGGAACCGAAGAACAATAGAATCATGAACCTCTAGGAGCAACCCAAAAAATTTACTATTACATTAAAAAAAAGTAAATTAAAAAAAAATCTTATGTCCATCAATACCCATAGTGAGTTAGTATTGACAAATCTACTTAACTATGTTAATAGGTCATCATAAAATAAATAATAAATATCTAATCAGACTATCTAAAGAAAACAGAATGGTTTATCTCTATGTAATACACACAGCTTGATAAACCTACCCGGTGCAGGCCCATCCAGCCTTCAACACATCATTACATTAATTTGATTACAGTAATAGAGTTTGACAGAATTTAGGACCTGACTATCTATATATATATGCTATAAGATAATAAATGAATAAATCAAATCTCTTGCATATTACACATGTCTTAAAAAAAAAATCTTTGTGCCTTCTCTAAATAAATCTATGATAAGTATCTAATCATATAGCTATACATATTATGTCGTCCTCCCTCAAATCGAAATGTCTCCCCATTCATTGAGTCGCTAGGTGGACTTCTTCAATCTGTATCTTCCTACAGTAATATTATTATCACAGGGGACATCAAAATTGACATCTCAAATAATAGTAGCGACCCTCACTCCACTGAGTATCTCACTATGTTAGCATTTCACGGTATGCTGCCAGCTCACACGCTTCCCACACGTAACAATAACACTTGCCTTGATCATGTTATTTTGGTTGCAAACACATCTGTCACTGACCATAATACGTTTTATTTTTCATCCAACTTTCTTAACCCTTTCGTTAAAATGTAGAACATCTAGAATTATTGACTACGCTAACATTAAAACAATGCTTCAGCAATCAGATTTTCATCCCTTATACAGTTTCGAAAATGTTAATGAAGCTACTGCTAACTTCTATAGCAATACGCTAAATGTGATCATACAACAAAGCACGATTCAGAAAGTTGTGGCATGCCGTAAACGGCTGCGAAAGCCGTGGAAAAATCCCAGGTCTTTTGTCAAGATGTCTCCGAAACCGCGATAGTCTGCACCTTAAACTGTGAAGCCCCAAGAGGACACCGGTGTCCGCCACCTATTGTATTTCTATTGTGTCTCTAATTACGGTATTCAACAGTTTAAGTTAAAGAAAACTCTAGAACATGAAGTTTTAAAAGTTACATTTAAAAGGTATAGAAATTATTGCTCCATGTTGCTCAAAACTGCTAAAAGTAACTATGATAAAAATCTTATAAATAACGCGTAAAATAATAATAAAAAACTATGGGAAGCAATAAAAACAATCACCAACACTGGCAGTGGCAATGGGTAGGGCATATTGCTCACAGAACAGATAGCCCTTGGAGCCGAAAGATTCTGGAGTGGCGGCCGCGTACCGGAAGACGCAGCGTTGGAAGGCCTCCTACAAGGTGCACCGATGACCTCCTACAAGGTGCGGCAATCCGATGGATGCGAGGCGTACAGGTCCATACATTGTGGCGACATTTGGGAGATGGCTATGTCCAACAGTGGATGTTGGGCTGAAATGATGATGATTTCGCTTTTATGACTGAGAACGGTAGGGAGAAATGCGATCATATTTACGAAAGTCAAAAATGTAACGAATGCAGTTGTTAAGAAGTCAATGTTGTATTGGTTAGGTGGCCACAAGAAGGGCCGTCGCACATGGCCCTGAAGAGAGCCATTTGAGTTTACCATCGTGGTGAAAGGATTAGTCAGCTAGTAGACTCTGCGTTACCGAGTGCTAGCTGTCCAGGGTGCGCCGGGCGTTTGGAATCGCAAAACGATATATTTAACGCCACACGGGGAGGCTCCTTTCATGCATGTTGGAATGTCCCAGGTGCCCTTACACCTGCACTTTGGAGGACTTAATGGGTGCCACCGATGCTGCAGTTAACGTGGCAACTTACTGGGCCCAAATAATTTAACGAGTTTACCACCGATTCGAAAAGAAGAAGAAGAAGAAGTCAAGGCTTTAACGTTTGGCGAGAGAGGTATAACGGATATATAATAGAGGAAATTGTTGTCCTCCTGCTTTTCTACAGCTTATGATGCAGTCAGTTGTCGGCTAGAGTCCAAGCTTCATAAAGAGTATAAACTACCGATAAAGATAGACACTGACATTCACTGACATTGACAGTAACCCCAAATCTGCTTGACCAGTCACCTATAGCCAAAAGGTCAGAATTCAATAATGAGATGATGGTCTTCAAAGTTGTCAATGACAGCTCGCGCGTTATTACGTGCGCGCGTTTGGTTTATTAACCAAGATAATAAGAGTGAAGAAAGTACACCTGTCAGAAAATTTTTAGTTCGTACCTTCGGCTTGCCGGCGTCTACAAAGATATGATGAAAACCAATCCCTCGCCAACGAAGAAACCCCAATTTGACACAGGATAGTCACTGGGATGTCATGATTAAAGGTTTTATTTTTGTTTTCCAAGTCATTTTTAACATGTTTTTAACTCGCCAATTTAAAAAAAAAAAGCAATAATATTATAAGCATTGCAGAAATCTATCTATTAGAACTGACACCGTTAACAAGGAGTTCTTCAGACAATTCTTGACGTCTTCTATAACTTTAAGCAAGGCGGTTACTGTACTGTGGCCAGGTCGAAAACTGACTGATTGGAAAGGATAACAGTTTATTCCTAAACACAAAGTAGAATGTTTAAGAGCAACTGCTTCCTGGATCTGAGAGATGAAAGAGACAATTGAATATCTGAAGTGATTTGATAGAGAGGGACTGGACACTTTACGAAGAAGAATAATAAAAGCCTTACGTCAGCTTGTAGGACAAACATCCCGGTCTGGCGGGGGGAATTGATCATGTGCATGATAATAGGAAACTAAATGTAGGAAGGAATACATACTTCTGTTGACTCCGTCAGTCATTAATTCGTAACAACGGCAATAAGTTCGATTTCGAATTATGGATGTTTGTATTTTTGTTAAAATATGACTAGTGTAAATCATGTAGTTTTTTGAACCAATAGGTATTAGGTAGGTACTGGTCGCGTCATAAGCTGCCAGAGGTCGGTATCAAGACTTAGAGAAAGAAAGTTCAAAACTCACTTCAAGCGCTTCGATTCCATAATCTAATGTGAAATTTATACAATTAAATCAGTTAAAGAAGCATCTTGGTACTTTTTACTATTATCATTGGGTTTTTGACAGGTTCGTGTCATGAGCCACAACTACATACCACAGAGAGCTACATAGCGTTTAAAATTAATTGGTGTGATTCGAGCAAACGCAGTAGGCGGACCAGTCCAATTCGCGGGCAGAGTATTCGTTGTTTAGGTGGATGTTCTTGGGCATCACGCCCGCCAGTCGTCATCATCTCATCAATCTATTTTAATAATCTGATCTTCATCCATTCATAATTTTTTCTAATCTTCTATATTTATATTTATATCTATAATAATCTTTTATATTTATATCTAGTATTTATTTACTGTGCACTCCAACCACAGTGTTGTCTTTTTTAATCCAAAGGTTGACTGGTACCTAAAGAATGCCTTGTTGCATTAAGTCCGCCTATGTACCACTTCTGTACATGAAGTTTAAGTAAATGAATAAAATTTTATTTGTAATGGATACATATGTTGACCCTCGCGGGGTATATGTGAGCACCCTCCAGTAATAATGAATCAAATAAAAACCTCGTTCTTGTTTATGAATCGTCGATCTCAACAATACATTTTGTTTGTCTGAGTCACTCGAGGTAGTACTTATCGTATTCATACTGGCAGAGCGCAGGTGCTAATAGACACAATTGGTAATTGACCGCGTTACGTTCGCGTAATTTCGTTTCATTTGCTATAAGATGCGCCTGAAGCGAGGCGTTGGTGCCAAGCGCCTTGACTAGCACTAGTCAACTACTCGGACACGACAGTCTCACGGTATTAATTCCTTTAAAATTATATTAAATCTAGCCTATACTGTCCCATTGCTAGGTAAAGGCCTCACTCCATTCCTTCCACTGTTTCCGGCTCTGAGCCAGTTCTTGGCAATTCCTAAGAAAGACATCTAAGTCGTCTATCCACCTTTCTCAAGGTCAGGTCTGCCGCGACCCTGTCGTGCAATTTCGAGTACCGATTTTATGTTATAAATGGCCCAAGTAGAAATATTCTTGGCCATATTTATTTATTTATTAAACACATTAAGCACAAAAGTACAGAGGCGCACTAAACGCCTTAGGTATTTTTTACAAGTCAACCTTTGGGTGATGCCGAGACAAATAGTTGTATGTGCAATAAAAGAGAGAGACAAGACGAATACAAGAATAGGTATACTAACAAACCATATATAATACAATTTTAAAAAATATACATAAATGAATAAACTACAGTCATATATCTACACGAATAAAGTTAAACGATTGGTTCAAATCGACAATACTGGAAAACATTAACTATTGCCAACTTCTTACAAATTCGTTTGGGAACTTAAGTTTTGAATTTTAATCCTAATCTCCTGGGGTCCTAGTCTGCTATTGTTATAATATCGTCTTTCCAAGACGATCCCATTGTAATTTTGCTAAAAGTTTGAAATCTGTTATTTCATAATGGCCGATCATTGGTCTCGTAATAGAGTTGTGGTACAAGCTGTCACGTAACAAATTAAAAGCCATAACTACACAATGACGTTCTAATTTTGACAGTTCCTTTAATCTGTGTCCAACAATGCTCAAAATTTTAGCAGGTTACTGCATACGTCAGACATTCATTTGTCATTATTCGTGAGATTACCATTCTATGCCATTGCCTTCAAGGAGTGTCAGTGGCTGATTATTGGAAAGTCATTATGACGCCATTACATTAGTGGACTAAAGACCCGCCCCAGCTTCGCACGGGTGCAATGTTGATATTAAATATTGTTACGTCGTATAACTTAACACGCCGTATCTTCAATAAAATCACGAGTGCCTGGGTCTCCCAAGTCGAGGGGTCAATTTCGCATCTCTTCATGTGTCTATTCTGAACATCCTTGAAACGTAGAAACTGTCCACCACGATTTCATTTTCCTTGCTGGAGTTCAGAATAGAAGATACGTTTCGCTAGCCTCTGTTCAGGCATCCTAGAGACATGCCCACACCACCTGAGCTGCCGTCTCATCAGGTAGGCCTCAATGCCCAGGACTTTGGCTGAGTGGAAACGTGCGCACAACGATTTCTCCCAACCACCACAAGTACAGCTATGATGGCGGCCGTCAGCAAAAAGTAGCTGGTAGTGAAACTTCATTCTTCCTTTGAATTAATTTGCTGTTCAATTGTTGCAATTTCTTAATGCGTGATCTTTGACTGCAGAATATTTGGGGCATAGCGATATGTTAAGTTCACTATTTTGTTGATAGATGTATCAAACGTTGGAGCTGTGAGCTCATAATCCATCTTCATGTCACTGTGGTACTGACGTTGCGCATAAATGGTTAAGTCGGTAGACTGCAGTACGCATCTTTGAGATAATGTCACTATGCTTGATGATGAGATGGTTTGTGATGTGACGTTATTGCTACATATGATTCGTAAAGAACATGTTTCGCAGCAAATCGCCAGTCAGCTGTTTTGTGTTTGTAACTCTATCCCAGCGTCCTTGCAAGACGCGTGTTCGACGTCACAAGGTCCACTGTTATGATGTGATAGCAGCTTTGCCTCGCTTGGAGCGCTTTTGCTGTGTAGTTCAAATGATGGCAGATATTTTTTGCACAGGAAGGTCCTCGATTTTTGTTGCATGCAGTGTTTCAGATCATCTTCGGACTTGAAGTTAACTACGATGTACTTCTTTGATAACTGCACATGTGTAGTTTCCTTGGCAATGTTTACCGGCAGGGGTATAGCCTTGTATATGTCGAAATCGTCGTTAGCTACAAGTAGAATATGAGCTTTGAATAAGAAGTAGGTTTCCGTAACTCGTGCTTTCACATTAATCAGTATGTAGATATCTTTGATGTTTTCTTTGTAGTTTTCAACTGGTAGCGATAAAGATTTCGGAAGACTTCCGGCTATTTCCGATAGTTTTTTTATCAGACGAACCGGAGTTATCAGATGGATGTCCACATGACCTTGGTAGACGTTAGTTAGCGTGTTGAACAGCATCTCCTGGAACGTCCTCAAGCTGTTGATCAGTAGGTACGTCGTCAGCGAGGCAGAGATGATGTAAGTAGTAGGGCATGCAATATCGGAGGGTTATCAGTTCCGGAACTGGATCCGATACTGGAGAGCTAATTCCGGAATTCCGGAACAGGTTCCGGAATTGGTAATTTTTTTTTTATTTATAATTGTCTCATTGTCTCTGTTTGATCCAGCAAAATACAAAAAAAAAATGTTTTAAATGAAACAAAGCTTATAAAAAACAAAATAAAGTAATTAAACAGTAAAAAAACATAAAAATAAGTCTCGAGATAGTATCCTACCTAATTAAAATTAATATAAATCAGTCAAAATCAAAAATTTATAAAATTTAGCCACCATTTACCTTAATTACTCTAAAATATTCTAACAATAATAAAATCAATAAAATGTATATAAAACCAAATAATGTAATCAAACAGTAACAAAAATAAAAAATATTCTCGAAATAGTCTCTTATCAGCTTAAAATTATTGTAAATCAGTCTTTTAATAATTTTGAGTGTAATATGTAATTATACATATTTGTTTTTATAAAATCAAATAGAATAGACTTAAAAATATACTAACATGAGAATTATTGATAGTGATTAATTGAGATCAATGAAATTATTTGAAAGAAATATTATTTTTTTGACAAGAACCGTTGTTCTTGGTAATGAGTTTTTAAGAATAATAACACGTCTAACATTTTATCTGATAAAGAGTTCGTATTCGGTTACAAAAGTATCCAGCACACGAAAAAACTCTCTCACTTTCTACACTCGTGGGTAAAACCGATGAAATATACGTATATGCTTCAGTCAAATATACACCTCGGTCTCCTCCGTTATCGTTGTGGAATATTCCACAGACGTTACATTGCGTGCGTTCAGAAAAATATAATAAAATCAAAATATTAAAAAAGAAGACATGAATATCGGAATTCCGGAATTATTCCAGTCAATTCCGGAACTGGAAAATTAGTCAAATTGATCCGGAAATCCGGAATTCCGGAATTGCATGCCCTAGTAGGTAGTAGCCGTATGTCCATTTCCGTTTCGATTGATGCTATGTTCATGTTGGTCGAGATGATGAAGTTATCAATGGAATTGAATTGACGCTGAATGTTTTCTTCGCTTTGCTTCAATACTTGATTCATGAGCTCCACAATAGTCGTTTGGTTTTTGATCAGCTCAAGTAAGTAGTTTTCGTTGGTCTCTAGAAATTGAATGTCGTTTTGGTATTTCTTAGCAAATTGTTGGTTCAGTATTCCAAATAGACTATTAGCTATGTAGCCGACTCCGTCGACTAAGCCCCGCTTCTTCCTGTTGCTTGTGTGATGTTTGTGAGGATTAATAAGTATGGAGTTGTAGTAGTTTAATAGTTCTATTTCATAGTTTAGTTGTTCCATAGGGGTCTACCCTTTATAGAAAAACTTTTTGTGTCATAATTTTATTTTGCATAATAACGAATAGCATAATCTTCATTTCGCAGAAAATCGTTTCGCATACACTCATTGTTTTGGAGATGAATAAAAAAGTTCTTCGATAGAATTCAGGTGTATAATCAAAAATTTCGGTTTTTACAAAAAATTGCGTGTGCGGTATGTCGCCCGATATAATGAAAAGTTAAAAGTGCCACAGTGGCGACGCGCGCGTGAGAAAAATGTACTACACCCCGCACTCCTCCTCTGAGCCGTCCAACCGCAGGAGCTCGCTGTGATGACGATGCGTGAACACTCATTTATCATAAATTCGAAACTCATAATTTTGTTAGTCAAAATAGTCTTTAGGCATAAGCTTCATGTCCATAATAATTAAAAAGCAGAACCATCATATCGTAGAAAAATCGTAGGCAGAATCTTCTTTTGGCATACATTTCATATCCATAGTCATTAAAAGGCAGAACTGCTATATCTTAGACAGTATACAGTAGTTTCATCTACACAATTTTTTAACACTGTACTTTATTATCGCTACGCACATACGATGATAATGTTAATTGTAATGTTAATTTTAGGGCATGCAGCATGCAAATAGGCATGCAACATGCAGTAGGCATACAGCATGAAAGCAGGCATGCAAGATGCAGTAGGCATGCAACAGGCATTCAGCATGCATGCAGGCATGCAGCATGCAAGCGGGCATGCAAGCAGGCATGCAGCATGCAAACAGACATGCAGCATGCAAGCAGACATGCAGCATGCAAGCAGACATGCAGCATGGAAACAGGCATGCAACATGCAGCAAGCATTTTTTCGGTCACGGCTCCGGCGCTGCGGCGTTTGGGCGGCCCCACGCCAGCTTATCATTGCAGATGGTTTGAACGCTCACCACCGCAGCTTCGGCTTGCTGGCCGGCTTTGCCGGCCAGCCTCAGCCGCGGCGGCGGGCCTTCAACCCCCTGCTCCTCAGCTCGCGGGCCGCCCTACTCCTCCGCGCCTAAGCGATTTTGAATTACACTCTAGGGGTAGGGCAGACAAGACTATGTAAAGTCGGTTTTGTGGCGATTCGTTTCTGTCACTAAATTTTGTAACACAACATCTTTATATGAAACTATTTTTATTTAATATATAACATAATGACAATGCAATCAAGTAACCATCTTTATGTCTGTGACCAAAATTTCGTAAAATGTTATTTCGGTGTTTTTTTTTTATGGTAGGTAAAATCATCAATGACATATCCCGCCCTTGGGCGGAGCGGGAAATAGTGTCAGACTCGTACTGACTAAAAACCTACCCCGTTCCTTCGTTGCCTATAGTGCCGGGGCTGAGCCTTCCTCTCAGAAAACGGCCCTTGACCCCAGCAGGCTTCAACCCTGCCTGCCTGCAGTTAGCAGGCTGAGCCTCTACGGTTTGCTGACAGCTCCTTGAGGCGCGCGGGAACAGAACGCGCCGTCGACGACTTGGGCTCGGTCCGGCCGGTTACCGGACGATCGGACAGCGTGCTACCCATTGCACGCCGTCCGCAAGCCCGCGCCTGCGGTGGCCGGAAATCGGGATCGGAATCCCGGCGGCGGCTGGGGCGAGCGCCCCGTTGCCTCTGCCTGATGCGGTCGGCCTCCTCCTTTGCTAGCATTACTGCTTCGCAGAAGGAGGCGACCGCCTGCCATCCCTCCTCACTACGGACCATGGCCTGAACCAAGGCCCGGCGAGAGAGATCGCTGCCGCCGATCACCCCCACGAGGACACGGCGATGCTCCGCCCTGGCGGGGCACACCTCTACAGTGTGCTCCACCGTGTCCTCCGGGTGTTCCGCACAGTGGCGACACCCGGGCGAGTTATTTCGGTGTGGTGAAAATGTGGCAAATAAATCATTTGACAAATGAGAAAAGTTCAAATGAGGCTAATACCAAAAAGTTATTTTGTAAATCGGCGAAACAAAATTATGCGTAATAATAACTATGACAAAGGTAACTATGCCAAATAAAATTCTGCCATGCTAAAAGTATGCCGTCGTAAATTCGGACACGTAAACATTCTGCCAAACAATAGTTATGCTAAATAATTTTTGTGCCTTAAAAATATTCGGTTAAAGAAGATTATGCCAAATGTGTTATGCCAAATGAATTTCGGAGTATTAAGATTCTGCCAAAAACCCGTTCCATAGTAGATCTGCAGTGTTGTAGATTCGTTTTATGACATAAGTTCTTGATGTTCTCGAAGTAAGTTTAAGTTCGACGAGTTCCCTCCCAATAGTTCTTTAGATTGTAGTACATCATGAGTATCCATTTATCGTGCACTACTTGCATTTTTCCGACCGTATCATAGTATATGGGCCGCTCGCGTTCCACACTCGTAATCTGAGCGGGTGATGACGATGTCCCGCGCGTGCCATCAGTGGCGCTATAAGATCCAGTTACAAATGTAAACAATGATGGCATTGTTATTAGTAGTGAAATAGGCTTCTTTGACCTTTGCCGCCGTTGACTTCTCGAGATCTGTTGAGGCTTGATTTTGTTTCGTTTTCCTTTAAATCTTTAATTTCAGAATTCAATGGTAATGGCGATAGTTTTGTTACTGGGCGCTTGATGATTCCTGCTTGAGGTTTGACGGTAATAACTCGAACATATCCATCAGATCCTGGATGAGTCTCCAGTATACGACCTAAGGCCCATTTTCCCGGCGGTAGATTGTTTTCTTTCACCAATACTACATCGCCTTCTTTGATGTTTCTAGAGGGCTTATTCCACTTACTACGTGTTTGTAAAGTAATAAGGTAATCGTTTGACCAGTTTTTCCAATATTGTTGAAAAATGTGTTCAGTAAGCTGACACCTACGACGTAAATCGATGTTATTCACGTCATTGTAACCTGAGAGCGGCATAGACAATATTGGGCTTCCTGTAAGGAAATGCCCAGGGGTAAGGCAGTTGTAAAACTCTTCTGGATTTTCAGTCAGCGGGCACAGAAGTCTTGAATTCAAACAGGCTTCTATCTTTATTAACATCGTTCTCTTAGTACTTGTCGCAGATGATGCTTCATCGACTTCACGGCTGTTCTCACAAACCGCCAGCAGTTGGCTAAGCGGGGGCGTTGAAATGCCACTTCACCTCTAGTTTGGCCAGTTCGTTGAAGTCGTTCCAGTCGTTCGAAGAGGTCAGGTTTCAGAAGTCGTTTGAACTCTTCGAATTCTGACGAAGCACCTTTGCAGCGTCGAACAAGTTCGTTCCACAGTCAGAGTAGGTACATGTGCTTGGGGGTGCCCCGCCTCGCACATAGTCTTTGGAAGGCTGCAATAAACGTTTCTGTGCTAAGGTCGGACACGAGTTCGATATGAACTGCTTTTGTCACCATGCATATAAATATGGCGACGTATCCCTTGGAAGTTTTCACGCCTATACCCTTGTTGTGTTTGACATCTACATGGCCGGTAAAGTCTACGCGAAATCCTGTGTGCGCGAAAGATCGGCACGGTGTGATCCTTTGCTGTGGTTGGTCACCCATCAGTTGATAGTCATCCGTCTTGTTAAAGCGATGACAGCGTACACACCTTCGTAGTTGGTTCTTGACAGCCCGGTTACCACCAACAATCCAGTAACGTTGTCTTATGTAGGTCAGTGTCAGTCGAGCTCCTCCATGTAACGTAGTTGAATGAGCTTATTCTATAAGAAGTTGTGTAAATCTTCCACTATGTGGCATGATGTTTGGATTCTTCATCTCCCTCGGTAAGCTTGAGTGCTTGAGTCGCCCTCCGACACAAATTATTCCCTCTTTGTTTATATAGGGATTCAGCTTATCGATTGCGCTTTTCTTCATAACGCGCATATCTTCTTTCCTATATAATGTTATGTTTGCCTAGTTTTTAGTTGCGTCATTCCGTGTAAATAAACTGTTTTTCTGTCTTTCTTCTTCTTCTTCTTCAATACGGTTTCATTTTTTGCAAGTTGTTTGTATTCAGAATCGAACTGCAGTTGCTGCACATGAATAATTATACTTTTACGCGCTGCGCTTAGTTCGCTTGTTGTTAGGTACGGAGTTTCCTATTTCGTCCTATTGCGCATATTTGTTATGTAGCGTAATATCCATGCGATGACCCTGTTCACTTGTGTCAATGAACTGCATTTTGTTATTATGCCCTGTTCGTTCTTTGCTTGAGAAGATTTTTCGATTTGAACTTGATTTATACCGGCAAGATTCGTTTGGAAAGTGTAGGGAATATCTTCCGATGGATCTTGTTTTGTCAAAAGTTCGGGGCCTTGCCACCATAGGGTGGTCCATTAGTTTGCTTGGCAACAGCCCTCTTGATGCGCAGTCTGCGGGATTCTGATCTGAATTCACACAACGTCATTGTGCAGCTGGAATGATGCTTTTGATCTTTGTAACTCTGTTGGCTACATATGTCTCGCCCATTTTGATGTTTCGCCTTGAATCCACGCTAATACAACTTGAGAATCTGACCAGGCACGAGTTGATATGTTATATCCATTGAACGTTTGCTTGATTTTCATCATAATTTCAGCCAGTAATTGAGCGCCACACAGTTCCAGTCTAGGTAATGTGGGGTTCTGTGTTAGTGGCGCCACCCTTGTTTGAGCTGCTAGTAGAGTTATGAGAAGTTGGCCATGTTCGTTGAATATTTTGCTGTAGATAACACAAGCGTAGGCCTTTTCACTTGCGTCACAGAAGCCTAATAACTCGACCCCTTTTTGTGTGTCGCCAATCCATCTGTTTATAGTTACTTTGCTAACACACGGCAGTTCTGTTTTCAGTTTCAGCCATTCCGATTCGAGGTCGCTGGGCACAACGTCATCCCAACTAAGTTTGCTCATCCAGAGTTTCTGGAATAGTAGTTTGGCTTGTACCGTCACTGGGGTGAGCCATCCCAGTGGGTCGTAGAATCTTGATATGGCTGAGAGTAAAGACCTCTTCGTTATTTGTTTGGAGTTTTGAGTAGGCCAGTTAAAGTGGAAGATGTCGCTGTTTGGATTCCAGCCGAGTCCTAAAGTTTTGGTTAATTCTTCACCTTTGAAATCGAACATGTGTTGAGTCCAAATTTGATTCTCGTGTAAGTCTTGCACTATAGCTCGTCATTGGCTGTCCACTTCCGTAAGTTCATGCCTCCTCCTTTCAACAGTCGAATTAACGATTGTTGCAGTTTTTTCGCTTCTGTGAGATCGTTGTGACCGCTAATGACGTCATCGACGTAGCATTCTTCTGTAAGAATCTTGGCTGCTTCTGGATGTTTTTGACCATCGTTAATGGCTAGTTGTTTCAATGTTCGCATAGCTAGCCATGGCACATTTGGTCCCGTAGGTTACGATGTAGAGCTGATACTCTCGAAGATGATGATCTTGTGAGTCCCGCCACATAATTCTCTGTAGATGTTGTTGTTCTTTTGAAATCCAAATGCAGCGGTACATCTTCTCAATGTCAGCCGTAAATGCATATTTATAAGTTCGCCATTTAACCGAACAAAAAATATTTAGCATAACTGTTTGGCAGAATGTTTACGTGTCCGAATTTACGACGGCATACTTTTAACATGGCAGAATTTTATTTGGTATAATTACCTTTGTCATAGTTATTATTACGCATAATTTTGTTTCGCCGATTTACAAAATAACTTTTTGGTATTAGCCTCATTTGAACTTTTCTCATTTGCCAAATGATTTATTTGCCACATTTTCACCACACCGAAATAACATGTTCGGTCCATGGCCCTCTACGGGGCTCCGGTGTGGGCACCGACGTTGCAACAGCAACCGAGGGCCCAGCTGAATGCGTACCAGAGGGTCATCGCAATACGCATGGTGCGAGGATACCGAACGATTTCCCGCGAGGCGGCGACCCTCCTTGCTGGCCAACCGCCATGGGATTTGGAAGCAACAGTCCTTGCACACATGCACGATAAGCGCATGGAGATGCAACGCCGCGGCGAAATTCCGCTGCCGCGACAAGTCGAGGCATGGCGAACAGAGCTCCGGCGGGATCTCATGGCGAAATGGCGTCAGCGACTATCGCAACCTCGTTCGGGGTCACAATCGAGGCGATAAGGCCCATCCTTGAGAAGTGGCTTTTTTTTTTTTTTTGGTGGTGGGTAAAATCATCCAATGACATCTCCCGCCCTTGGGCGGAGCGGGAAATAGTATCAGATTCTTACTGACTAAAAACCCACCCCGTTCCTTCCTGGCCTTAGATACCAGGGCCGGGCTTTCCTTTCGGAAACAAACCCTTGGCCTCAGTAGGCTTCGACCCTGCCTGCCTGCAATTAGCAGGCTGGGTCTCTACGGTTTGCTGACAACTCCTTGAGGCGCGCGGGAACAGTGCGCGCCGTTGACGACCTGGGCTTGGTCCGGATGGTTACCGGACGTTCAGACAGCGAGCTACCCATAGCTCGCCGTCCGCAAGCCCGCGCCAAAGTTGGCTGGAAATCAGGATCGGAATCGGAACCCCCGCGGCGGCTGGGCCGTGAGGGCCGTTGCCTCTCACGTGCGGCCTGCTCCTTTGCTAGCATTACTGCTTCGCAGAAGGAGGCGACCGCCTGCCATCCCTCCTCGCTCCGGACCATGGCCCATACCAGGGCCTGGCGCGAGAGATCGCCGCTGCCGATCGCTCTCACGAGAACGCGGCGATACTCTGCCCAAGCGGGGCACACTTCGACCGTGTGTTCCACCGTGTCCTCCGGGCTGTCCACGCAGTGGTGGCACCCGGGCGTCGGTTCCGCACGAATCTGGAACAGGAACCTCCCGAACTTACCGTGTCCGGTGAGAACCTGGGTCATGCGGAAGGTTAGGATGCCGTGAGGTCTTTCCTGCCACGTCTCAAAGAAGGGCCTTACCGCCATAATTAAGGCGTGCCTAATCCTTGAGGAGTGGCTGGAAAGACCTCACGGCGTTCTAAACTTCCGCACGACACAGGTTCTTACCGAACACGGCAAGTTCGTTAAGTTGCTGTTCCGGATTCGTGCGGAGGATTCGCCCGGGTGTCGCCACTGTGCGGAACACCCGGAGGACACGGTGGAGCATACTGTGAGGTCTGCCCCGCCTGGGCGGAGCATCGCCGTGTCCTCGTGGGGGCGATCGGCGGGACCGATCTCTCTCGCTGCGCCTTGGTTCAGGCCATGGTCCGGAGTGAAGAGGGATGGCAGGCGGTCGCCTCCTTCTGCGAAGCAGTAATGCTAGCAAAGGAGGAGGCCGACCGCATCAGGCAGAGGCAACGGGGCACTCACCCCAGCCGCCGCCGGGATTCCGATCCCGATTTTCGGCCACCGTAGGCACGGGCGGCTTGCGGACGGCATGCAATGGGTAGCACGCTGTCGGATCGTCCGGTAACCGACCGGACCGAGCCCAAGTCGTCGACGGCGCGTTCTGTTCCCGCGTGCCTCAAGGAGCTGTCAGCAAACCGTAGAGACCCAGCCTGCTAGCTGCAGGCAGGCACTATAGGCAACGAAGGAACGGGGTAAGTTTTTAGTCAGTAAGAGTCTGACACTATTTCCCGCTCCGCCCAAGGGCGGGATTTGTCATTGGATGATTTTACCTACCATAAAAAAAACACCGAAATAACATTTTACGAAAGTTTCGTCACAAACATAAAGACGGTTACTTGGTTGCACTGTCATTATGTTATATATTAAATCAAAATAGTTTCATAAAAAGATGTTGTGTTACAAAATTTAGTGACAGAAACAAATCGACTCAAAACCGACTTTACATAGTCTTGTGTGCCCTACCCCTGGAGTATAATTCAAAATCGCGAAGGCGCGGAGGGGTAGGGCGGCCCGCGAGCTGAGAAGCAACTTCAGCTTCGGCTTGCCGGCTTTGCCGGCCAGCCTCAGCCACGGCGGCGGGCCTTCAAACCATCTGCGATGATAAGCTCGCGTGGGGCCGCCCAAACCCCGCAGCGCCGGAGGCGTGACTGAAAAAATGCTGGATGCCTACTTGCATGCCCGCTTGCCTGCTGCATGCCTATTGCATACTGCATGCCTACTGCATGTTGCATGCCTGCTTTCATGCTGCATGCCTACTGCATGTTGCATGCCTGCTTTTTGCTGTATGCCTACTGCATGTTGCATGGCTGTTTGCATGATGCATGCCTTAAAATTAACATTACAATTAACATTATCATCGTATGTGCGTAGCGATAAAAAAGTATAGTGTTAAAAAATTGTGTAGATGAAACTACTGTAAACTGTATAGGATATAGCAGTTCTGCCTTTTAATGACTAAAGATATGAAATGTATGCCAAAAGAAGATTCTGCCTACGATTTTTCTACGATATGATGGTTCTGCTTTTTAATTACGAGTATTATGGACATGAAGTTTATGCCTAAAGACTATTCTGGCTAACAAAATTATGAGTTTCGAATTTATGATGAATGATTGTATGCGAAACGATTTTCTGCAAAATGAACATTATGCTATCAGTTATTATGCAAAATAAAATTGACACAAAAAGTTCTGCTATAAAGGGTAGACCCCAGTAGGTATCTGAGGCGCCGGTTTCATGTGACCCAAATCTGCATACTCTTCCATGAATTGTTTATACATTGAGGAAAGTCTTTTATTCTTCTTCAGTCTTCTCTCTAACTGCAAAAACTGCGAAACAGCAATTGTTCTAGACTTTCCTAGTTTCTTTTCTTAGTCTGGAACGAGAGGCATTTTAACAATGACTTCCCATCAGATGTTCTACTTACAGATTCCTTATAAAATTGTTCGCACTAGTAGTCTTTGGGGATATCTTTTATGTTTTGAATTTCTTCACTCTCCCAAAATTTTGTGAGATCTTCTAAATTGAATAGAATTGCATGGCAGATAAACGTTTGCTTCATTTTCCCGCATAAAATCCACCAATTTGCATGTGTTGTGCAACTGGGGAGCTGTTATCGCCTTTCAGTACCCCTTCTAAGATAATTTCGGAGTATACGTCGGCTCCTAGTAATAGGTCGATTTGCCGAGATATGTTGAAGTCTGGATCCTGCAAGCTTCAAGTTTTCTAAGTGTGGCCATGCGCCTCTCTCGAAATTTTTTGTAGGCAAGTTGTTTGTTAGCTTGGTCAGGATCAGTGCTTGAGTTTCAAAGCTATGACCGGTGTGAATCGAGGTGCAGGTAATCTTGAGTTCCCCTGCATTCTCTGGAGACAGAGCCGATTCCCGATACTGATGCGTTGATTCCGCTCCGAGGAAAGCATAACAGTTGTGCAGCGTTTTCTGTTATCAAGTTCACTTGTGATCCTTGATCGAGTAGCGCGCGTAGTTTTACGTAACTTCCATCTGCGGATTTGACCCTCAGCAGGACCGTTGTCAACAGGACTTCCATGTTTTCTTTAAACAAATGGTTAGATGTTGGCTGTTGAGCCGAAGATACTGTACCCCCCGCGTAGGGAACAGAGTGCTAATCACACCCTCCACGAGCTCGGGCCGGAGACGGATTTTCTCCCGCATCATCCTGTATGGGCGTCCCCACGGATCTGCATTCAGAGAACGCACGTTGCGGGCCTCGAGTTTGGCCCGCTTTATCTCCGCTCGGAGGGTGCGCTTCGCCACCCTGTAACCCTCGTACAGCTTCGCCTCTATAGCCTCCGCATCCGGCGGGCGGATGCGGCGCTTGCAGTACCTGGCAAACCGGCGCCGCGCGTGATTGCACGCATTGTACAATGCCGCAATCTCCGGCGACCACCAGTACACCTGGCGCTTGGCACGTCCTGGATGGACTCGGTGCATTGCCGCGTCGCAGATTTGCTACATGCCCTCCCGGAACCACTCTACCTCGACGTCGATGTCTACAGGCCTGTCCGGTGCTTGCACCCAGGTCTGTACCGTCGCGGCTTCCAGGAAGAGGTCCCGGTCCATCTGCCTCAGCGCTCACCGTGAACAACAAGGGCTCTATCGGACCGGCGCGGTCGAGGTTTGGGCGAAGACGTCAAACCGGATGTACCGATGGTCTGAGAACGTCTCCAACCCCTCCATAATGCGCCAATCGACGACACGCGGCGCCAGATCGGGGCTGGCGAACGAGATGTCCACCACTGATTCGCCCCGCATCCGCACACATGTGGGGACAGAGCCTCGGTTTAGGACGACTAGGCCCGACTCCTCAGCCCAGGCCTCTACTGACCGACCCCGCTCGTTCGTGTACCGGGAACCTCAAGCCTCGTTCCATGCATTGAAGTCCCCGCAAATGACCATGGGGAGCTTCCTAACCCAACGACGACGTTTTTCAGCTCCATAAGGGAGATATGGAAATCGCCGCGAATCGGCTCGGATACAGGTAGACGCCTACCATTGCAATTAGAGATTGCAACCCGGTATGTTTTTCAACCCGGCCGGGTCCGGTGACATTCGCCGCCAACCCGGCCGGGCCCACGGGGCCCGGCCGGGTTGGCGGCGGGTTGATGTGTTAGGATGAAAGTTTTAAAGTATTTTATGAAAATTTGCTTTAAGTAAATGGAGGGAAAATACAATGATTCAAGGTTACGGAATAATATTTATTTCAAACCAGCAAATCAATAATAAGAAGTCTTAATCAGTCTCAAAATCACGAGTTTTTAATACAGAATTAGTTATTTTCACTTATGTACAGAATAATAACATTAGTGTTACTAATTAAGTTTAAGCAAGAATTAGTTTAAAAAAAAAATAGCAAAATCTTATAGGCTAGGCTGGGCTGCAATGTAACTGTAACCGTAATCAAACTTTTATATGCATAGGTATTCATATTTAAGACCATTCTTAACTAACAAAATGTATGTAAAATTGGTTATTTTATGTAGGCTAAGTAATAATACATATTATAACAAAAACCATATTTTAGCTTGCATAAAGCAAAACATTATTTTTCAGTCTGAAAGAATGATCTCAAAAGACAAATTGTATTAATAGTTTTATCACCTAGCCTGGTTCGCGACTTACTGCAGATATACCCCGCCGTCGAAAAAGCCCTGTCCGCTTCAACACTGGTTGGATTTATGGACATCATGTAATCTTGAATAAGGGTTAAATACTGACCTTTCTTGCCTTCGACTTCATACTGACTCATTTCTTTTCTTAAGATCTTTTCTTAGTCTTTACTTTGTCCCGGACTTATTTTTTCAGAACGTCAGTACGTCAACATCGCGGTTCGCAGCGCTTGCCATACCAATTTTCTACAAGTTGGGGCTTCCGTGCCGCAGTTTTCGTACCGACCAGGCCCGGTCAACGAGCCCGGTATGAATGGCCGGGCCCGGTGGTTGTCAAAAAGGGCACCGGGCCCGGCCGTGCCCGGTTTGCAATCTCTAATTGCAATGTCCCCGGACCGTGCTGCCACGCGACCCCGTTCCTTCGTGACGCGTTCGAAGGGTGGGGTACCGGCGGCGGTCGACGTGATTAGAGTCACCAAACCGTCCAAGTCCTGAACCCAGTCTTCACTGGGCAGGTTATAAAACGGCTCGGAGATGACGGCGAGAGGAGGAGGGTTAATATTTGCTAAAAATCTGCTTACGTAATACCTGAATAACCCCGAAGATTGATTTTTTCACAGCTTCAAGAGACCTGGGGCCCTTGTCTGTTATTTTAATAATATCTTCATTCCAACACGATGCCATTGTCAATTTCAGTTCTTAATCTGTAAATTTATAATGGCCGATCATTGGTCTTGTAATAGAATTGTGGTAGGAGCTGTCTTGTAAAGAATTAAAAAGCCATGAATACACAATGACGTTCTAATTTTGACAGTTCCTTTGATCAGTGTCCTGTGACACTGATGGTCTTGTAATATAATAGTGTGCACAATGACGTTCTGACGGTAGGTCACTGATCAAAGGAACTGTCAAAATTTTAGCAGATTACCGCTTAAGTCCACGCCTACCATTGCAATGTCCCCGGACCGTGCTGCCCGGGCCGTCCGTTCAGACATTCATTTGTCATTATGTATGAGATTACCATTCTATGCCTTTCTTTTCAATGGAGTGTCAGCGGTTGATCATTGGAGAATCCAAATTCATCACCAAACTTACCAAATCAACTATTATGAAATCAATGATAGACCATTCTGAGACTATTATAATAACAGACTTGAGGCACTGAATATATGGTTTTAATTTCAACTCGATGCTTCCACGCGTTCTCAAGATAAAGGGTCGTAACAGATAGACAAACGGGCGACAAAGTGATTGGTTCCGTTTTTTACTTTTGAGGTACGAAACCCTCAAAACATAATTAGAGTAAGGTAGGTAGGTAGATAGAGTAGGTAGGCAAATAGCGTAGGGGAGAGTAGAATAGAGTCACTTGACGGGAGCGGAGTCGCGGGCAAAAGCTGGTGTACAAATATAATAATAAGAACTAGTAGAACTGATCATGAGCAAGGTGTTCTACTTCTGATGATCTTGAGCAATCGTTTAAGCAGGCGCCGCTTGCGCGTGCACTTCGCACGCTCAACCTGATTGCTGCCGAGACGGACTTATTTTGTTGTACTCTGAGTGAATTCACAAGAAATGCATTATTTGTAATTAGTTACAGATTATAAGGTTAGAACTAATTAGTTAGGAATAGCGCATTTATCGAATTGGGTCTAAAAAAAAACCTGTAAAGATGTAAGGTGAAAATAAATAAATGTTGGGTTTTGATAAGTTCAGGCCAAGCTCAAGGCTCGCGCCGCTAGCGTCTTGTACCGTTTACCAGCGGATGAGGAAAAGAAGGAACTAATGTCATCAGCGAAGCGTGTATTGGTCAATCTCGCTTCACCAATTAAATAGCCTACCTAACCTACTTGTTCTGGAGGTCGTTTCTAATCAACTTGGCTAGATATAAGTACGTGTTTCTATAATTTTAATCACAGGTTTTAAAAATGATAGCATCCCGTCACGACTGTCCCATACAGGCACACTGGGTGGAAATAGTTACGGGAAAATTGTAACAAAATTAAATTGATACTGCCAAAATTTATTATGTACCTACTAACATAGACCTTAAGAATATTGTTACTAACACTATTAATATAGATTTAAGAATATTGTTACTAACATTCATATGGATCAGAGTCCGAAATAAATTGATATTATTATTATATGTCTTGACAATTCAAAAATTTATATGTAACTGTAAATTTTTAAGCGTTTTTTTTATAATTATCGCTTTTAATGAACGTAAATAATGTGCGTTTATTAAAAGGTTAATTATCAAACATGACCCACAATCCCGAAGGACATCATCACCACCGCCATCATCAAAGATCACCAGATTATATTAAAGCAGGCCTCGGAGGTGTGTCGGGCGTAATAGCATCAGCGCTGTTACACCCGCTAGACGTGTTCAAAGTGCGTCTGCAGCTATACCCGGAGGCCTGGGGCCTGAGCCTGCTGCGCAACATGCTGCGCTGCGAAGGCTTCCGCGCGCCCTACACCGGCCTGTCAGCCAGCATCATTTCCATACGGAGGCGATCAAGCACAGTATCATCCAACATATGATTACGCTGGATAACCCGTACCTGATCCGACAGTCGTTGGGTTGACACGTTGACGGCTGGCTCAAGCACCTGAAACAGAGAGAGCATCCGAACACGGTACGCGGTCAGGTTGTTTCCTCCCTCTGTAGCCCCATAGTATGCGCGCATGACGTTTTCGTTGATGGTTTGCGTCCATCGCATGCGCTGCACACTTCCGCCGGGAGCTGGGACCCTATCAGAGACCGGTGGGCCTCGAGGTCCTAAGCCGCTCGGCGGCCGGCGTCCTCTTCGTCGACGCGCAGGTGGTGGTGTCGTCGGCGGAGAGAAGAACTCGTCGCTGGAACTCGACGCAACTGCCGCGGCCGGTGTCACAGCACTCCCAGTGAGGCTGGGTTCCGGCGGCAGCGAGGCGGAGCTGAGCGACGAGGCCGGAGGTGATGGGCGTGCGCGTCTGGCAGCTGCTCGCGTCAACATGTTTATATTTATAGTTTCATTCCGTGTTTCGGTTTTGTATTCATCGTATTTGTAATGATAATGACATATGTCATTGGTCTGTCTTGCATTTTTTTCTGATCTTGTTGATTTTCACTATTGTTTGTTTTGGGAAGTTTTTATTGTGTATGGGACGTTCTTCTTTTTTATCGACAATCTGACCGGCAAATTTTTATATTTGATAAAAAAATAAACTTGTGATTTATTTAGTGAAATATGATTTAAACTACTGCCTCATTATTGTAGATTACAAAAACATATAATGCAGCGAAGTATTACATGTAATTTTCGTTTTATTTCAAATTTCGTAGGAATGGTATGAAAAAAATAACACCTCAGTCACAAAAGTATTTTTTTTTATGTCTCATTTTAAATTAGAACTTCAGTTTCTTATTACTTTCTTATCAAGAATATAAACATTTACTATTATCTAGCTCCGTTGGACGGAATTTTTAAATAATATTTTTTTTTAAATTATCCAATACCACTCTGTCACATTTTTGCCTCATAAGACATAAAACTTTTTAATATTATGAAAGTCGCCCAATAAAGTTGCTTAAAAATCTAGTGAACACCTTTATTATTTAGCATACAATACTAGAAAACGTTATTTTGGTGAATACTAACAATAAAATGGTTCATAACTTACTTTGAACTAAAATTTTAAGGGGGACAAAATTGTGACAGAGTGGTTAACGAAGTGACGGAGTGGTAAGCAATGTTTACGTCCGCCGAACAAAACTAACCTTATAACAATTTTTAATTTTAGAAAACAATAACAAACATAGTATATACTTAAAATGTTACTACAAGTCTTGATGATTGGTGTCCATTCTTTGGTAGATATTAATTTAGTCTTACAATATCTTTTCACTAACTCTACTTTTCAAAAACTTCTATTGGTTGATCGTATTCGTAAAACACGCGTTTTCCTCTTTTAATTATCTTAGGAGGTGGAATAATTTGTAACAAATTTTCATACATCACATCTAACACATCAGTCTCTACCAATTTAAACAATTTCCCAGTATCATCAACAGATTTATAAAACATCATTCGAACATCTCCATCTTCATCCACTCCACTTTTTGCTACTCCTAAGTAAGTGTAATCAATTTTTCTATCACTTAGTACTTTGACTAAAAGATGTATTCCATTTTTTATTAATAACGGATGGATAATATCCATCCATTATAAATAAAAAATGGACATATATGACCACTAGTAGATCGTGTGATGTACCTGGTTTTGTATCTACAGATTTTCTCAAATTAAGAAGAGGCTGGTCATCTTCGTCTTCTGAAGTAGAGGTATACACAGTCTTATAAAATCCCTTAGTAGAACCAATTATATTAGTTATATCAGTCCGTGGTTCTTCTATATAGGTTGGAGATTGAAATGAGTACGAATATTTTGTCTATAAAGGCGTGATCTATCTCGTCGCACTTGTTTTCTTCCCCTGCTACTGGCAACAGACGAGGCTGGAGTCAGTGAACGAGATCTGGGACTTAATGGAAGTAGTCTGGGACTTGAAGGAGGCGGTGTAGAATCCGAAGTTTTAATCAAAACGTTCTGCAAAGTTTTCTGTCTTTCACTTCTCTTTTTATTTCTAATCTGCCATTGTCTTTTTATTTTTTTATGTTCTTTTGGTGTCATATCCTTAACTAACGTTTTGCGAGCATGATATCTTTCTTAATCTTTAAGTTTTACTTCTGCAACAAGTTCAGGGTTAAGCTTTCTTTTTTCACGACACCGTCACTGTCTTTCGGCCGCAGATAATGCCATTTTTCATTTATTTGATGGTAATACCTTAAAATTAACAAAATAGTTGACGGTAGAATAACCAACATAAAAAAACTAGCAATCATCTATTATGGATATTAACTAAGGCTCTAAGTTCCATACAAAAATGACCACTCCATCACGAGTTATACCACTCCGTCACACATTTTCGTGACAGAGGGGCTACGTGACAGAGGTGTAAAATAGTAGTTTTCGAGATATTCAGCATTTTTCTAATTATAATTTACGCATAAAACTGGGTATATATGAAATATTTATCATAAATTAATCAAATAATATTAAAACCCCGAAATTAGAATAATATTTGAAAGTCGTAACTTACGTGACAGAGCGGTCGCTAAATTAACACACGCCCCTCCTTTTACTGTTTGCGAGCGACTGACTGGTATTGCCGGGGCGTGGGAACGTATAGCGCGAGTGCGGGGTGGAGGAGGACTATTCTCGAACCTAGTGACCAAGGTCAAAGTTTCTAACGCACACTATTTTGTACCATAAAATGAGTGACAGAAGGTAGCGACTAAAATCATATACATCGGGAGACAGCCAATAAAATATTTTTTTATTTAATAATATAAACATTAAAAATTATTTCTTCTTATTAATGTAATAAAAAAGGTTAAGTAGTTCAGTAAATGTTCTTGGATAGAAACTTTCAATCTGATTTTTTTTTACGAGAGCAGTTTGTTTACATTACTAGTCATAGAGGGACACACTTTATTTGTATGTATAACACCTCCGTCACGCTTTTTGTATACTATGTCACACTGATTTTGTAAAAAATTATTATGAATAAAATCTAGTTTTGAGGATATTAAAATTATTGCATTGTCAAGTGTATTTTTATATAAAAAAAAAAAGTAATTTAGTATTTATGAGCAAAATATTATTTATTTTTGCGGAGAAGACAAGTCATTGTCGATAAAAAAGAAGAACGACCCGTATATCTTTCTTGTGACTTTATTGTTGTAAAATTTGGGTAAATATGAGCTCAGAAATTAATATTTTAAGAATTAAAACACCATGAATGAAAAATAAAACTTCCGTTGACATCAGGTGTTGCCAGTTATTATTATTAATCCCGTGGAGGGCCGATCCGGTACATGAAACACTATCGATTTGTAAAGATAAAAAATGTACCTACTTTTTTTTTCTAAAACTCGAATTAATATACGCATGTACGAAATTAATTTATTTAAGTAAACGAGTCAATGACCTCGTAGGTAGTTGTCGGTCATTGCGCACTAAATACTTATAGGTCATTGGACTCGCTCAAACGTATGAGCCAACAAAGTTTCTGTTAATAAACATATAGTGTAAAAAGTTACAAAAATCGTTTTTAATCGGTACCAACAAATTTTATTATCGAAGAGTTATAGTATACAATTTATTTGTAATATATTTGTGCAGTGGTTTTTTCATGAAACTCGATTTTCCAAAGCACTTTCAAAACTCCACAACCGTTATTCAAGCGGGATCTATTTGCAAACAACCCTATATCATCGTATTCGCAATGAAATAGCACATAGTTTGATATAAAATTGATTTATGAAACAAATGGGTGAAGACAACTAGTCTCGACATACCTGTTTATACCAGTACCAACACAACGTTTTTATATTCTATAGGCTTCTTACTTTGGGTTAGTATTAAATTTTATCGTTAAACACATGTTCACATTATAAAAAAAGTCAATTTTCAATTTTTAATTAATGATAGTCTGACCAGGATTTTTTAGGCAACCCAACCAAGATATATTTTATTTAATACAATAGTTTCGTTTCATTCCATAAACAGGTAGGTGTAGGTCGTTCTTAAACGTATCCTCTGTTATTACAGTGTCCTCCAAAAGTTAGTTGAAATTAATTCGCCTTATAAATGATGTCACATAATTTCTAAAATACACAGTTTCAATAAATTAACTGTTTACTATTTATGTCCCGAAATTAATTATGTTTTCTTTCATAGTCTATGTTTATATGTTCACTGCTTGAACTAAGTGCGCCAAGAGCCCCATTTTGTTTTTACCCGACTGCGCCAGAAGGAGGGTTATGTTTTTCGAGAGTATGTATGTATGTATGTATGTATGTATGTATAATTGTTTGGCACGCTCTGCAGCCTGAACGGCTCGATGGATTTTAGCTTGAGAGGTGTCGTTAGATTCGTATTTACTGTGAGAGTGACACTGGGTATATCAAAATAAAAAAAAAAACAAAATGGCGGATTTTTAGCGCCCAATTCCAATGTTTGGCAAGCTCTGCGACCTGAACGGCTCGATGGATTGTAGTTTGAGAGGTGTCTTTAGATTCGTAATTACTTTGAATGTGATATCGTAATAAAAAAAAACTAAAAAAAAAACTAAAAATAAAAAACGGTAATTTAAAAAACTAAAAAACCCGACTGCTTTTCTGACCATTCATGAAAAAGCCCTAAAACAAGAAAAATCTGGCAGTCGGGACCCATTCTAGAAAGTCAACCGTCTAGTCGATAGATTGGAGTAATCTACAATGTAATATAGGTATGTGCTCTCAATTCTAGAATGGGTCCCGACTGCCAGATTTTTCTTGTTTTAGGGCTTTTTCATGAATGGTCAGAAAAGCAGTCGGGTTTTTTAGTTTTTTAAATTACCGTTTTTTTTTACTATTCTTGTTCGGAGAGGTCTATGTTCCTACGTTTTTGTTGTTTGTTGAAGTAGAAAGTATTAGTTAGACATAAGTTTTGTCTAAAAGCAATCTGGATTAGTCAAGCACCTTTAGTATTGTGTATTTAGTTTATTAGGCTATGCAAAGGCTTAAGAAAGAAGTAAGATAAGAAATAGCTAATACGCTGATATCGTGCGGTATATGGCTCCGGTGTGGGTGCGGGTGCTGCGGAAATGACCGGCCTGAACTCGTCCCATAAGGTCATGGTCGTCGGGATGGTACGGGGTTACCGCACGGTGACCGTGAGCTCTGCAGCAACCAGTCTATGCACAGACGCACGAGTGGCGCGTGAAGGTGCAACACCTCGGCAAAACTCCGCTGCCGCGACAAACCGCGGCACGGCAGACATCTCTCCCTCTGCCGGTATCTTGGAATGGCATGGAAACAGCTACTCTTGCAGTCCAGCGCTAGGCACGCCGCGATTATGGCGGTAAATCTCTTTTCTGAAGAGTGGTTGAAGAGGCGCAACGGTCACGTAGGAGCGGATTTACGACGAGCAAGGGGCAGTTCTCCGTCCGATAAGGACCAGGCCTGGATCGATGGTGCGTATAGGACCGATGCCTGCTGTGGCTGCGGAATCGTTTGACAAGAGTTCCCGCGGCTCTCGACTGCGCAGGGCAAAGAAGGAACACAGGTGGGTTTTAGTCAGTCAAAGTGTGACACGGGGCATCGCTTAGGATCTCGCTTCACCCAGAGCGGAAGAAATCATTTGATGATTTCCTGAGATACAAGGGTAAGAAAACTGACCAAAAGCGAATCCCTAAAGCACTGTTGTCTAATTTTCCCAGTGAACAAAACCCTAAATGTGCGGGTCCGAGTGTGGAGGAGCGGCGTCGCACACTTAGAGTCTTGTTGTTCCGTACCACGGCGCAGTAGAAATAAAATGATATGTTGATTGATAAACGAGTTGTGGGTGTGGCGGGCCGCAGGCGCCAGCGACGACGGCGCGGGCTGCGCCGTGCTGCTGGACACGCTGCGCGCGCTGGCCGCCGGCGCGCCGCTGCGCCACGACGCCGTCTTCCTCTTCAACGGCGCCGAGGAGAACATCCTGCAGGCCTCGCACGCCTTCATCACGCAACATAAGTACGCGCCCAACCTACTATACCCACGAATCCCTAATCACATGTCATTTTTAGGGTAAACTGAACCCTTATAGGATCATCTTGTTGTTCGTCTGTCTGTCTGTCAAGATCTTTTATTTCGGGAACGCGTGCAGGTATCGAGCTAAAAATACTATATGTATACTCAGGCCTGCGGTCCCTTGCAGCTGTGAAAATTTAAACTTCTAGGTGAACGTTAAAAAAGATATGGCCGTTTATGTCGCAAAAGACAAACTCAAGGGAATCAAAATGAATATGGTACTTCCCGTTGACCTAGAACCTTGAAATTTGCCATGAAGCAAGGTTTTATAGGAATAAATTTGAAAACTGATTTTTAGTTATATCACAAAAAGAAGACCTTTTATTTCCATAAAAACGTTAGAGATTCCATTCCCGATTAAATTGAACTGTAGGCAATTGAACATAAGTAAGTTTGTACGGAACCCTCAATGTGCAAGTCCGACTCGCACTTGCCCAGTTTTGTTTTACCAACTCTAGTGACAGCATTCTATTGCGAGGGCTTCCTTGCGAAATCCAGTCGGAATGGCAATAAACGTCAAACACGAGCTAGATGCAGTGCGAAGGTAACCATAAGAGCACCAATCATAAGACGAGAATTCAGGAGTACAATGTCACTCAGTTTTCTTGGTAAATCAGTGTAATTTTTTCTACATTTGCTAGCAAACAAATCGACTGAACGTACAAGTGCGCACATGTAGATGTTTTCTTCAAAGAATACTGAACTGTTTTTATAAAACGATATACCATTGTAAGCATACTACGATAATAATAAATTAATTATTAAAAAAGTACTGAATCGACTAATTATTTTAATAATGATACCAATTTAAAACTGGTGTTTTCGAAACGCGGTGTTTGGTGGTCAAACGCGAGCCTATAAATAAAAACTATTAAAAAAAACAGCCCAGTGTTTTTTGAAGAAAACATCTGCAAGTGCGCACTTGTACGCTGAGTTGATTTGGTTGCTCGAAATTGTAGTTCAAATACTGCATGCTACTACATAAAATGCTATTTAAGTAGGTACTTAAGGTTAAACTTAAGGTTAAGTTGTGGTGAAAATTGGTCCATTGCTGTAAAGTACGTTGTTGTTTGTTCCATTGTTGACAAAATGTGTTCTCCGACTCACTACCGTCGTAACGTCAATGTCGCAGAACGCGAATGAGCGTTATAAAGATGTTATTGAAAACCGGACCAGTTATTTACACTTGAGAGCAATAAAATCGCACATTCCTTGTAGTTGATTAATTGTTGATTTTTTTTTGCTTACGTGACTCACAAATATCAACCGTAAACCAAATTCATCCGTTTGCATTATTCCATGTATCCATGCCACCGGTATGAAAAGGTCAATTTCTTAAATTTTTGATCGTTTACTGGAAGCAAATCGATACATTTACTGAAAAAATATGGATACCATGCCTGCAGAAGCCGTTCAAGGTATTGCCTTGCTAATCAAAATTAAGTTGCCGGACAAGAAGTTCGCAATGTCAGTATAAGTCAGTGGACTATGAAGAAGGATTAAGTGAAGCAAGCCTGACTGCACACCGCCCAGCAAATGGTCCCAAGCTGGCCACAGCTCACCGACGAACCCGTCTATGTATAATTTGCCACAGAACACTTAAATTCGACGTATGACTGTTGTGTTTTCTGATAAGTGCAGAATGACTTACGTGACCATGATGGAAGCTTTAAGGTCTGCTGAATGTCAAAATCAAAATCAAAATATTTTTATTTTACATAGGCCTACATGGGCACTTATAAAACGTCAGAAGCTAGTGCACGGTTCCAAATTGGTCGTCTCCTTTGGAGAAGAACCGGCAAGAAACTCCATGGTTACTGTTTTATAAAAAAAGTTTATATTACAATATTTCCATATTAAATTACATAATTGTCATCAGGGTAATTTTGACAATGCTGCATAAGCGAACATGTGGCTTTTGGAGGCGATTTAGGGTGGCATAATGGACCCTAAAGCTGACATGTATTCATTTCCGGGCAAAAACTGACCCAATATCGAAAGGGTTCACGGTTTCGAAGTATATGTGAAGCCGCTGTGTGGTTTACGGTAGATTATGTTTCCTTAATGCATGACACACCAGATCGCATACCGCTAGAACAGTTTGCGACTATATGGAAGACGTTGAAATCATCGCTATTCACAATAGCGATGATTTCAACGGCCAGCTCGTAGGCCTGATCTTAATCCGTTTGAGCATATCTGTAATGACCTTAATAGAAGAGTTAGGTCAAAAAGCTCAGCTAAAAAAAAAAACCGCCAAATAAAAACCAGCCGGCAAATAAAAAGTTTTTCTTTCTTTCTTTTTTCTTTCTCTACGCGCTTCTAAGAGCTTTAATTTGTTATTAACGAAGAATGGGACGTTATATTATAAGGTTCCATGGTAAAGTTAATACGGTCTATGAAAAATCGATTAACAGCAATAATTACGTCGAAGGGAGGGAATACACTTTACTAATAAACAGTTTGACCAAGAACTTTAAGTTTGACACTTCTTTTTTACGGGGCTCCTATTGGCTAAATGACCTTGAACATTTGTCTACCCCTCTTCCCCTATATTATTACACCTGAACGATAAATATTTCTTCATACAGGAGCATTTTGGCAAGACAAATGACGTACGTCCACCCGTCCAAAAAGCTAGGCCACCTATGATTGGTCATTCTGCATTGTGAAAATTTGTTACCGAGAATTGAAAACATGCTAATATCATAAGTAATGTCCTGTTAATAAAGAAAATATTCGACTATATAACAATCATTATTTTCTCTATAGATAGGTATAAATTTCTTGTTGGTAATTGCTTAGATAAAAAGTTTGAAACACAAACAATAAACGTAAATTGTCTTTTTTTATTTATAAATGAAAATAAAAAAAATTCTACGAGTACAAAATTGAAGACCATGAATCGAACTATTAATTGCATATATTTTTTTTTTAGAATTTTATGATGACCTTTACTTAAAAAAGTTGAAAAACGTATATTGTCAATGGGAGCCCCATACGTGAAATTAGACAATTTTGTGCTCTTAAACCTTTCAAGGGTATTTTTTACCCGACTACGGCAAAGCCAAAGGAGTGATATGATTTTGACAGGCTATGTACACAGATATGTGTGTATGTTCATTTTTTTTTTATTTGATATAAACTAGGTGCTTGACTGCAATCCCACCTGATGTTAAGCAGTGATGCAATCGTTGATGGTGAGGCGTACTCATAAAAAAAATCTTACCTATATCTATGGGCGCACTAGTTTAAGAGTCTATCTCTTCCTATCTGTTCCCTCCTAGCTCCTAATCTACTTATCGGAACTCGACATATGAGGTATCTTTAGAAGTTAGAACCGTCATAATCGTCCTCTGAACATAGGCTGTGTCGTGCACCAAACTCGATGTGCGCACTCTAGCGGACAAAAAGTAATGTGGTAAAACTAACACTATTTCTTAACAATATTTTCATCAATATCTATTCACATTCATGACAAAAAATGCATGATGTGCGATTTTTTTGCTCTCGAGTGTATTTTTTGGTAAAATCACCAGTTATATTTTTATTTTTCGTTGATAGTGACTAGTGTCCACGTGTCGAAACGAAAGATGTTTGCCCATTTGTTAAATTGACGACAACTGTCATCATACTGATGTCGTAAGTTAATTTTTTATTGTTCCGTACCCGAAGGATGGCAACAGGACCCTATTGCTTCAACTCCGCTGGCCGTCCATTCGTCTGTCTATCTGCCTGTCCGTCCATCTGTCACCTGTAAGAGGACACTCTGTGAAAAAAACTTTGTATTGTTTTCACAGAATGTGTATTTCTATTATTAACCCCCGACAGAAAAGAGTGGTGTTATAAGTTTAATGTGTCTGTCTGTCTGTCCGTGTGTCTGTCCGTGGCATCGTAGCTCCTACGCGAATGGACCGATTCGGATGCGTTTTTATTTGTTTGAAAGCTGACGTAATCAAGATTAGCTACAATTTATGAAGATCTGTGCAGTTGTTCAAGGTCATCAACTCGTTTGTTAACTGCGATAAGGGTTTTTAAACACTTGATGGGTATTTACTTTATTTTGTGTATATGTTTGACCTAATATTTGAAATACTCGTGTACAATCTGGTGCCATTGAATTGGTCTGATGATGGAGCTCGAAGGTAAGAACCCTGGATTGCTTATTAACATGTTTGTTTAACTTACAATTGCTGTTTAGATTTACCCACATTTTGTCTTGTTATTTTCTATACGTACTCGTACATCTGTGCGCTCTAACTAATAATCATAATTTTAGATATTGTTTCTCAGTAAGTGAATTATGTATGCAATTCTATATGAGAAATAAATTTGTTCTTAAACCTAACATAGTAACATAGTAACCATCGAGTTTGAGCTCATTAGATTCGTCTTGACCAGTTCTATACATTTCATATTGACAACAAGGACTATCGGAGGATTTAAAAAAATAAAATTATATTTATGTATACCTATTTATTTTTATAAAATAAAAAAAAAGATAAAATTAAACGGGGTTCTTGGTATTAATATTGTAATACATAATAACCTTTCGTGTGCGAGTTCGAAGTTTTTACTACTACTCGTTCTTTAGAGAATAGGTTTCTATGCAATAATTTAAGATAGACTTTAACGTCTTAGCAAAAGGATTTGTTATGGCGTGACCTGACTTGTTAAAAGAAAGATTTGGAATAGTGACGAAAGTATAATGTAATATGTAGTGAGTGTGGTGCTATGCCCGCAGGTGGGCGCGCGACGTGCGCGCCTTCATCAACATCGAGGCGTGCGGCGCCGGCGGCCGCGAGGTGCTGTTCCAGGCCGGCCCGCACGACCCCTGGCTCATCGAGGTGAGCCGCCGCCCGCACGCGCCCGCACGCGCCCGCTCCCGCGAGCGGCGCCGGAACTAGCGAGTCTCTCTGTGCAGATGTACGCGGGCGCCGTGCCGCACCCCTTCGCGTCGTCGCTGGCCCAGGAGCTGTTCGAGAGCGGCCTCATCCCCGCCGACACTGACTTCCGCATCTTCCGCGACTTCGGCAAATTGTCCGGTAGGTGCACGCCGGCTCCGCGTGACTAGGGCGAGGTCTCGGCTGAAGGCATTCTTTTTGCTGGCATTTGTTTGACTTCATTTTGTTGCAGGCGTGGACCTGGCGTGGAGTTCTAACGGCTACGTGTACCACACGCGGCTCGACACACCCGAGCGCGTACCGCCCGCCGCGCTGCAGCGCACCGGCGACAACGTGCTGGCGCTAGCGCACGGTACGTGCTCGCACACACATACACGCATGCACACACACATACATGCACCATCACATGTGATGACGTGACTCGACACGCCTGAGCCCGTGCCGCCCGCCGCGTTGCAGCGCATCGGCGACAACGTGCTGGCGCTCGCGCACTGTACGTGCTCCCACACACATATACGCACGTCCTCAGGACTGCTGTCTGACGAAAGCCTGGAGTCGGAGCCAGATGAGGCGCGGCAGCCAGTGTTCTTCGACGTGCTGGGGCTGTGCGTAGTGGCGGTGCGCGCACCGGCCGCGCTGCTGTTGGCGGCCGCGACGCTGGCGCTGGTGCTGCTGAAGGTGCACGTGAGTGCCGGCGCCGCGCGCGACGCGCTGTTCGTGCCGCGCGGCGCCTGGTGGCGCGCGGTGGCGCGCGCGGCGCTGGCGGGCGCGGGCGCGCACTCGTGCGGCGTGCTGGCGGCCGTGCTGCCGGCGCTGCTGCTGCACGCGCTGGGCGCGCGCCTGTCGTTCTACTCGTGCGGCCTGCTGCTGGCGCCGCTGTACGGGCTGCCGGCGCTGGCGGGCACGTGGGCGGCGGCGGCGCGGCTGTGGGGCGCGCCGGCGCTGCTGCGCGGCTGGCGCGGCGCGCGCGCGTGGCACGACGCGGCGGCGCTGGGCTGGGCGGCGCTGCTGCTGCTGTGCGCGGCGCGCGGGCTGCGCTCGGGCTTCCTGCCGGCGCTGTGGGCGGCGGGCGGCGCGGGCGCGGACCTGGCGGCGGGCGCGCTGCGGCTGCGCGAGGGGCGGCGCGCGGCGGCGTGGGCGCTGGGCGCGGCGCTGCCGGCGGCGCAGACGTGCTACCTGACGCTGGGCTCGCTCAACATGTTCGTGCCGCTCATGGGCCGCGCGGGCGCCTCCGCGCTGCCGCCTGACGTGAGTATCCTGCCTGTAATATAGCTCGAAGACTTTAATAATCCTAAATCACCAGAAATAACTGGTGTTTCAAATATTTTCTTCTCACTATAACTTCATGATATAACCATACATATTTCTCTTGACTGAGACTGTGACTCTTGTAAAACTGACGTGTGAACACACATTATCCTCGAACGACTATCGTCTCTAGCTGTTCCCATTACAACAACTGCTTGTCATGGCCACGGCACATAATTGCAACAACGCCACTAGACTAGTCTTAAAACAGTTTTATTGTTTTACGCCTGTCGTGCTAGCCGTTCCCACTATCATGACAATCTGTTGTCACCACAAAAAAGTCTATAAGTGAACACCTCCATTTAAATATATACGCCACGACACTTGAACCACACGATTATCTGTCGTCACGACAAAGTGGGAACGCGGCTTTAGTGTTACTCTTAGGAATAATCATTTCGGTTACTGACAGCAATATTTAACAAGTAAAACTTGAGTAAAAGTAGCTACTTAAGTAACAATTTGTATTCCTATATTTAAGAAAAATTTAAATTTTGAATGAAGATTTCAAACGTCAAGTAATGATTTAATAAGATTTTACTTAGTAACAAGTAATTACTTCTTTATAAATACGGGTGTTAGTGCCTCGTATTTGACATGAAAGCCGTCGATGTGTTTTTACCCTATATTTCAAGGATAATTTAATTTGATGTGTGATGAATCTGATTTAGCACGGAGCTATATTGAATGTTCCTAGTTGAAATTGAAAGAGGTGATGCAAGGTAGGCGCGGCCACGAATTAAAAATAATAACCTCGTGCAACAATTACACCGCGCGGCTTGTACAATGCGGTCCAAATGAGAATAGGATCGATTGCCATGTTGTGATGTCACGTCGAACTGTCAAATTGAAGAAATTGGGTACGGCGAGCAAAAAAGCAATTTTTTAAATTTAATTTATTTACGAATCTTGAATACAAAAGTGTTATCAGAATTTAGTTCTTCAATTTTACTCATCTCTGCGTCATTGTGTGAAGTGTGTGATTAGTGGCAAATGGAAGAAAAAGGCGAATTGTTCATAACAATGAAAATAAGAAACAAAACAGTTTTTATTTTTAACTAATTATGACTTAAAACAATATATTTACCTAGTTTATAATAAACAATAACGTTTTTACTTCACCTAGACTTAACTATGACTACGTAATAAAAAACGAAAAAAAAGCCTTTATTGAAACGCAAATCAGTTTTTTTTGCAAACTGTTCTTTTCACTCAACATTTGACAGATTGAGGTTATTGGCTTTCCTATTCTTATTTGGAACGCATAGTAGCTGCGTGACTGTTTGCTAGTCGCGTGTACTGAGCGCTCTAGGAGAACATTTGCGTGTCGTTGTACCTACTCTTAGGACTAAAGGCCGTTTTTAATCAGAGATAATGATTCGACAGGTGTACTTCAGAGTCTAGAAATATGTTGCTAGAGTTTTTATAAAAGTAATGTCTCTAAATTCTATTTTTAATACCGGAACTATTAAATATAACCTTTAAGGAAAGTAGTTTTCTTTTTTCAATATTTCGAGATTTTGAATGTTAAATTTTGTTATGAATTTGATTGTCTTACAAAAACCATAGTGCCGTAGTGTAGCTTCTACCGCCTGTGATGCAGGCACTGGTGACGGCGTAAGGTTGATAGTGCCTTGTAGGTGTCTTATGGTAATTTTTAACAGACTTCAAAAAAGAGGAGTTTTCTCAAATCGACCGTATATATGCTTTTTTTATGTTTGTTCGCGGATAACTCCGTCGTTTATGGACCGATTTGCAAATATTTTTTTTCCCTTTAAAGGATATACTTTCAAATTGGTCCCATTTTTTTCAAAATCCAGTTCTGATGATGGGATCCATGAGGAATCGAGGGAATTCCTCAAATATTATAGGCAACCATCTATATGGTTGCCTATAATATTTGAGGAATTACTATCGATATAATCACTATTGATTTAAGCATTTACAGTCAAAAAGTAACATTTGATGAAGTGGAACTGATGAAGAAGACCAGAAATGGCCAACGGAACTTCATACTCGCATAGATATCCCAATGAAGATAGTTAAGCGACTAAGACAATACAATTAATTTGAAATAATTAAATGGTTCTGAATAACTATGTTGAAAATGGTATCATCAAAGAGACCTGATGATGATGATGGAGCCGGAAGATAGGCACGGGAACTCCGTAATGAATCAATGTATCTTAGCCCCGTTTGGGCTTGTTAGAATTGTCATGGGATGCACTTTGGCTATAAGGTACTATCAAACTGATCTGATGATGGATCCGGAAGGTGGAAGGTAGACACGAGAACTTCATAATATAACAGTGTATCCTAGCAGTGTTTGGGTTTATTGGAATTATTATGAGAAATAGGCACTCTGGTTATAAGTGCATCGCAACTAAAAAGTGTGAAATAAAAATCTTTTTACAAAAAAAAAAAAAATAACCGACTTCATTAAAAAAAAACATTCGAAAAAAATTTCAGAAGTCGGTGTTAAATAAGAAACAAACAATACCGAGAAACACCGACTTCCGAAATTAAACTTATTTTAATCCTTTTAGTGTTTTTTTTTTTAATGAAGTTGGTTATTTATTTTTTTGTAAAAAGATTTTAAATGAAATAACGCGACTGTTTTGTAGCTTTGTATTGAGGCAACTAACTTAGCGTATACGTATTACGATCAAACAGGCACATAACATAGCCAGTTTGTAATTATTCCTTAGATTTTATGAAACTATTTTACCAAGTTTTAAATCTGAATAAATATATTTTTATTTCGTTTATCGATTAGTCTGGCTTATTGAATACATTAAAAATATTTCTTAAAAAACACAACAAAAAAGAAAAAAAAAGTATAACAAATTAGTATCCCACCGGTATCAGGTACAAGGTCCACGCCGTGTCTAGGAGTACCGCTTTCTGAATCAAGATGATCCGGCCACCTGACGCGAGCCTCCGAAGGTGATTGTCGAGGCTGCCATTGCCTGGCATGACTATCAACTATCGGTACAATATAATAATAATAATAATTGTTAGGAGGTTCCTTTCTCTGGAGCCCTGACCGCCGGTAGCTTGGACCCTGTTCCCGATACCGGTGGGACACTATTTTTTATATTTTTAAATGTTTTTTTTTTTAATGTGCTTTTTTTTAAAGAAATATTTAAAAATATAATTTATAAGTTTATTAATGAATAAAGAGAATAATAATAATAAGATTATCCATCAGCAACTTGCTTTGAAATACTCTCTTGTGGGACCGGAAGTGGCGTACCACAGGTATGAGCCCGACCCAGTTCTTGATAATGGTTATATCACTTTGTACTGGGATCGGTCCATCATCACTGACAAGACTATTGTAGCCAATAAGCCTGATATAGTAGTGGTGGACCGAAACGAGAGGCGGGCAATGATTGTTGACATATCTGTTCCGCATGACGAGAACCTCGTGAAAGCCGAGAAAGATAAACAAATCAAGTATATTGACTTGGCTCGCGAGGTTGTCGACATGTGGGAAGTGGATTCGGCGATCATTGTACCGATAGTCGTGTCGGGTAATGGCTTAATAGCCAAGAGCCTCGACCAACACCTTAGGAGGCTCTCGTTAGGCGGCTGGATCAAGGGCTTGATTCAGAAAGCGGTACTCCTGGACACGGCTCGTATTGTTAGGAGGTTCCTTTCTCTGGAGCCCTGACCGCCGGTAGCTTGGACCCTGTTCCCGATACCGGTGGGACACTATTTTTTATATTTTTAAATGTTTTTTTATAATGTTTTATTTTTAAATGTATGTTAAAAATATTTAAAAATGTTAAAAATATGTGATAAAAGAAATAAAGGAAATAATAATAATCTCCAGGGCCGGATGGACTTCACAATTTCTGGATAAAGTGGTTCACAAGATCGCACGCTCGTTTGGCGTCTCAATTCCAATCTGCCCTAGAGTCAGGGTCGCTGCCCGAGTTTTTTACGACAGGAATAACCCACCTGCTCCATAAATCAGGCAGTACTGCGGAACCTAAAAATTATAGACCGATCACGTGTTTGCCGACGGTCTATAAAGTTCTTACATCCATACTGAGAAGCAAAATTAACATCCACATTGACAAAAATTTGATAATGTCACCTTCTCAGAATGGATGTAGGAATGGGTCCCGCGGTACTAAGGAGCTGCTCCTCATTGATATGACCATTAGCCAACAGGTTCGACGTTCCCGAAAGGATCTGTCGACATGTTGGATAGATTATAAGAAGGCCTATGACTCCGTTCCTCATACGTGGCTCATGAGGGTGCTAGAATTGTATAAAATTGATACAACACTACGCACATTCCTGATGTCGTGTATGAGGAATTGGAGTACGGTCCTTCGCTATCCAGGATGTCGACATATCCAGAGGAATAGCGAACCTGTAAGGATAGAGCGAGGTACATTCCAGGGTGATAGTTTGAGTCCGCTTTGGTTTTGCCTAGCCTTGAATCCTCTAAGCACACTGCTGGAGAATTCAGGTCTAGGCTATCGGTTGAAGAGAGGTGGTCAGGTTATATCTCACCTTCTTTACATGGATGATTTGAAGCTTTTTGCCCCCAACAACCTGCAACTGATGGAGCTACTGAAGGTAACTGAAACCTTCAGTAGTGCCATCAGGATGGAGTTTGGTGTGGACAAATGTGCGGTCATGCATGTAAAGCGAGGGGAGGTTGTGGAATCTGTGGGCACTCAACTCACGGATTCAATAAACCTGAGATCTCTCTCTTCAACCGAAACCTATAAGTATTTGGGTATGTCGGAAACCCTAGGCATCAATATCACTGACATGAAGCGATCGTTGAAGGAGCGTTTCTTTGGTCACCTGAAGAAGGTTTTCAATAGCCTTCTTTCAGGCAGAAACAAGGTGCGCGCCTTCAACGGTTGGGTCATGCCGGTATTGATGTACTCTTTCGGCGTACTCAAATGGACTCAAACGGAACTTGACGCCCTGGATAGGCGGGTCCGAACACTGCTGACTGCATACCGAATGCATCACCCACGATCGTCGGTGATGAGACTGTATATCCCGCGGAAGTGTGGCGGTCGAGGTTTTTTAAATGCTAAGACCCAACACAACCGCGAGGTATGCAGTCTCAGGGAATATTTCCTAGCTGCCGACGTGGGTATGCATCGAGATGTAGTGGCAGTGGACAAGGGACTCACCCCGCTCTCCTTGGCTAACGAGAACTGGCGCAAACCGGTAGTGCTTGACACTGACGATCGCAGGGAAGTATGGCAGAGCAAGGAACTTCACGGACGCTTTTTCCGGGCCCTTCACAGGCCCGATGTCGACCAATTGGCGTCCGTAGCTTGGCTGCGTTCCGGTGACCTCTTTGGGGAAACCGAAGGTTTTATCTGTGCAATTATGGACGAAGTTATCATGACGAATAACTACCGGAGATTTATTGTGAAGGACGGCACGGTTGACATCTGTCGGGCATGTCACCGTCCGGGAGAATCAATTCGTCACATTATCTCCGGTTGTTCTCGTCTGGCTAACGGCGAGTATTTGCATAGGCACAACCTTGTAGCCAAGATTATCCATCAGCAACTTGCTTTGAAATACTCTCTTGTAGGATCGGAAGTGGCGTACTACAGGTATGAGCCCGACCCAGTTCTTGATAATGGTCATATCACTTTGTACTGGGACCGGTCCATCATCACTGACAGGACTATTGTAGCCAATAAGCCTGATATAGTGGTGATGGACCGAAACGAGAGGCGTGCAATGATTGTTGACATATCCGTTCCGCATGACGAGAACCTTGTGAAAGCCGAGAAAGATAAACAAAGTAAGTATATTGACTTGGCTCGCGAGGTTGTCGACATGTGGGAAGTGGATTCAGCGATCATTGTACCGATAGTCGTGTCGGGTAATGGCTTAATAGCCAAGAGCCTCGACCAACACCTTAGGAGGCTCTCGTTAGGCGGCTGGATCAAGGGCTTGATTCAGAAAGCGGTACTCCTGGACACGGCTCGTATTGTTAGGAGGTTCCTTTCTCTGGAGCCCTGACCGCCGGTAGCTTGGACCCTGTTCCCGATACCGGTGGGACACTATTTTTTATATTTTTAAACTATCCCACAACGCCGTCTAGTCCGAAGCTAAGCAGAGCTTGTTTTATGGGTACTAGACAACTGATAAACATACTTATATATTTCTAAATACATACATATTATAGATAAATAACACCCAGACACAGAACAAATGATCGTGCTCATCACACAAACATTTCTCCTGGGCGGGAGGAATCGAACCCACGACCTCCAGCATAGCAGTCAGGTTCACTAACCACTAGACCAACAGGCCAGTCGTGATGTCAATGACAATGATCGCTATGAATCCACATCCCACATGTTAAAGGACTTTGTACTTCAGGGGCCTTTTTCTTTTTTTGGTGGGGGTGGGTGGACCTTGAGCTAAGCTTGAGCCCTCTTCCTCTCCTCACTAGAAGTGGGGAGAGGAAGAGGGGTAGCTCAAGAATAATTACGTTAATTTTTTACCGTCCTCTGGTGATATTTACGAAAATACAACGGAGTCTAAAATATTTTGTCGAGAATGCCACATGTCAAATACCACGTGGATACCACAAAACAAATACATGATAGAGCGATATAAATAAACAGTAAGGTAAGAGTAGGGTAGGTTAGAGTTGGGGCTGACGGGAGTGAAGCCGCGGGCAAAAGCTAGTGTTATAATAAAATACCTCCCCACATATTGGAACTCGATGAAATGAAATTTATATCTTGAGTTAAACGCACACTATGTAGACAAACATATTACAAGTTGGAGGATTATACTCAAGAAATAAGAAGAAGAGAAGAAAAGAAGAAGAAGAAAAAGAAACCAAAAAAAGAGAACAAGAAGAAAGAAGAAGAAGGAAAAGAAGAAGGAAGAAAGGAAGGAGAAGGAAGGAGGAGATTTTTTGGAGCTAGAGCCCCGCCACAACTTGAGGAGAGAACTCACGACGCGGTTTTCTCCCGCTGCCGCCACGGTAGCGGGCCCGCAGCTTCTGTAGAATGAAAATATATATTTAAAAAAATTAAAGCGTCTATTACACAACTCGATATTCTGCACAAATTACACAGCCTGTCTTGAATTTTACTTCCGAGTAAGACAGTCTGACCCTTATTACACTAAGCGACGTCGACAAAACCGGTCGGTATATCGAGTGGTGTAATAGATCCTTAAATCAGTTTTCACGACGCGGTTTACGGCCGCGGTGTGAGCGGTTGTTCGCGGCTGCCGCTGACCGGCGCCGCACGCCGCCGCCGCCCGCGGCTGTTTGCACGCGCACGCTCTGGGGTCGGCCGGCGGTGGCCGCGCGCGGGTCCTAAGGGAGTGTGCATAAATAGGACTGTTATAAAAATTCAGAAGTCAAAAAGTGAGCTCATTTATTTATAAATATAAACACAAATACTTAAAAATGAAAATAACAAACACAGATAAAAGAGCACAAAGGTACTGCTTATGACAAATTAAATTTTAAAAGAACAGTCATGTTTTTTTAAAGGAACAGTATAGCACAAGTTGACAAAAAATATCTAACATCTACCGTATTATTATGCATATATCTTCCTTTGTTTTAAATAAATAATATTAGAATAGAATAAAATTAAGATTAAATTATTAATTAAGATTTTAAAATCGGTCAAGTCGTTTTTGAGTTATAACATAACAAACAAAAAAAAACCAAAATCAAATCTTTCCTCTTTGTAATATTCGTTCAAATAATTACTAATTTATCGCAGAACGGATAGCCGTCGTGGCCGACACTTGGGGGACGCCTATATTCAACCGTGGCTATATTTCGGCTGAAATTAATCATCCTTTCACAGTAAATTATCTCATCATCAAATAGTGATGAGATAATTTACCGGGTGTAAATTGTATGTTTTTAAAAACTGATTTTTTCATACACTCTCTCCTACAAAAATCTAACGCCATTTTGTTTGACAGAAATCCGGCGCCATTTTTTCATTACACGTGGCATCGCACTGTGATTCTTTGTTATATTAACATAGCTAGCTGGACAAAAAACACTTTTGAATTTTCGGAAATTTCTTGTATCAGCATCTATAGGCCGACCGTCTAACTGAGTCCTCGCCTGCGCGGTACAGGGGCGCGGGGGTATGACGACCAAGGGGACTGAGACAGGTGCGGGCGGTGGGGGCGCTTAGTAAGATACATACGAGATGAAATGCGCCAAGATAGTTCCTAAGATATGTGACGTCATAGGAAAGAAATAGTGATTTATTTAATGAAAAATAATTAATTAATGATGATACAAAATTTTAATCAACTTAGGTACGTAAATAAAATATTTGGTAATAAACTATTGTACTATTTATTATATAGAATAATCATGAAAATAAATCAATTAGACAGGTATCAATCCATATTAATGTCGGTGGAACTTGATTCTTCACTTTCGACGGAGTCATCATCGGATTCATCAGAGTCGCCCTGAGTGTTAATAATAAAATCAACAGTATCATCCCGAATTCCATCATGTTTGCAGTACTTATCCTCGATATTAATAACATGATTAACACAATGCTCCCATTTCTGTACGGAATATTCAGCAAATTATCCCTCTAACGTAGTTTTTTTTTTGGTCTAAATTAGAGTCCACACTTTTTAGTGCTAATTGTCCCTTAATGTCACCCCAGACCAACTCAATAGGGTTCAGTGCTGGGTGGTATGGATTTGCCAAACGCATCACTTCATGTCCGTTTCTTTTCAATAACTCGTCAATTTTATAAATATCTTCAGTGTCTGTCCTTTTAATCAATTTAAATAAATCGTCCTTTCTAAGCTTATTATCAAAAACCACGTCTTGTCTTCGTAACCATGTTTGCATTACTGTCTTGGTAGTAGCCATAGTGGCTTTTTTTCTTCTCGAACCGAATGGTAAGCTTCGTTATCCATCACGATGATGGAATTTGGTGGTATATTGGGCATTAGCTTTTCGTTAATCCATTTACTAAAATTCTCGAAATTCATAGAATCGTGATAATCACCCGTCTTACATTTGGATTTAAATATCACAAGTGCTCCGTCTACAAATCCAGTTTGACCTCCACAATGTACGATGATCAAACGGTTCCCTTTTCCGATGTGAGATAGCACGCCAAGTACATCCTTGAATTGCCAGCATTTTGAAACATTATGAGACTCATTTACATAAGTTTCGTCTAGATATAAAATATGTCTTCCTTCTCTACGATATTTTTTTATAGTCCTTAAGTATTTCCACCTCCACGATGTTATATTTGGCTGTTCATTTAGGAGTTTCCTTTTAGAACCACATTTCTTAAATTTAAAACCTAGTTCATGTAGCAACAGCTTTAAATATTCCCTTGTGTGTATTTTTTTATCAACTGTATAAAACTGAGTGACCTTTCTTCTTACCACTCCTTTTGTGAAATCGTCTATTTCCACTCTTTTTTTGCGAATCAGTTTGCATTTTTTCAGTGATTTGAAGCTTTCGTTGTCTTTCAATAATTTCCCTTGATTTAAGATTCTAGATACAGTCTTTTCCGATAGTCCAGTAACTTCTGCTACGGTTTTGTTTAAATGTATGTCTTGTTGATATTCCATAGAATTCGGGCCCAGTTTCTTCTAAAATATTCGTATACTTTAAAAGCCATTTGCTTGCACTGACTATTTACTTTATGTCCGAATATCTTTCGATTCATCTTGAGATTGTTATTACATGTGTACTTCTCACAAGGCGTCCGCAACAATTAACACGTGCGATCGCTACCCGTGTAGCGATCGAAATGAGCTATTACAAAAATTCACCCACCGCCCGCACCTGTCTCAGTCCCCTTGGTCGTCATACCCCCGCGCCACTGTACCGCGCAGGCGAGGACTCAGTTAGACGGTCGGCCATAGCCACATCCCCATGTGTTGCTCCTAAGATTATTTTGCGCTAATGTCGACTACTGGTCAGGTAATGGAGGTATTCCACATTGGGCACCCGCTAAAATGGCACCCGAGTGAATAGCACCCGAGGTATTCCAGTTTGGGCACCCATTGTTGTTTTCGTTTTAGCGGGTGCCCAAAGTGGAATACCTCAGGTAATGAGGGAAGTCTAAGAAGAAATGGTTAAAAAAATACTTATTGATTGTATTTTTGCGTTTACCGAAGTAATATTATATGTTAGCGAGTTTATTTTTATGAAAATTGTTAGGGATGGATCTTCAAGTTAAAGCTATACGAGTATTTATGTACTTTTTATTTTCTGTAATATAGCGATATTACAGAAAATACAAAACTAGTAAGTATTTAAAACAATTTTTGTATGAAATCAAAGAAAACTCACATTATTTTGGAATATGAGTTTTTCCATGGAAACAATGTGTCTCAATCAGCAGAAGTAGCTTCTATATCTCAAGATCTGGATATATGACAATGGCAGATTTTGATTCACGACAAAAACCGAAAATAGATTTACTCTCATTATTGTAAAAGTGACTATGTTGAAAATTTAAATTGTGATACTAGTTATTTCTTCACTTATGTATCTCAAATACACTTAAATCTTAAATATACTCAAAGCCTAAAACTCTAAACCTTCATTGTGTTCTTATTTAATACATAGATAATACTATGTGACATATGTTTTAAATTCCATAAAGAATTTTAATTTGTGTTTATTAGTTTGACTATTTTTAAACCCGAGTAAACGCTCAGATCCCTACTTGGGTTTTTTTTTTATGGTAGGTAAAATCATCTAAATGGGTTAAATCTCCCACCCAGGCAGGAGATATTAGCCGAAAGTCACTTTGGTAGAAATCTTAAATTACTCATAAGTTGATAATGATTTGTATGTTTGTAATATATAGGTATGTATTCCTTTTTAGTAAAAGTATTTATTAATTTGATTTAACATTCACAATTTCTTCTTCTCATATTTCTACACATTATTGTCTACATTTCTTCCAATTTCTCCTTTCGCAGGTCTGCTCGAAGAAATTTCTTTTTGAAAGAAGCAGTACCTTTGTACAATTTTTATAATAATTTATCTTCTGCGTAAGTAATTGTGTGTACATAAATTGTAAAATGAATAATAAATAAATAGATTTGTAAAACTTTCTTAATAGAAAATATAGCTAAATAATGCAGCCTATGATAGAATTTACAGAAAATAGCGACTTATAAGTATAGAAAGATTCATGAGCATTTTTTTGGACGGTGGGTATAGTCTCCCGGACTTCCCCTAAGTACTATCGAATGTATCGACGTACGTATCAACTGTTTCTATAGAATGTCTTGCCAGACCCGATAAATAGTTCAAGTATTACCATGTTTTTTTTTATTCCGCGAAAATATTTGAAATTAAGCATCTTTTTCTTAATTTCCAATATTTTTGCATTCAGTTACAAAGTGTACCTACAAATTGATTTTGAGTTAGTTTCGAGCACAGGTCTAAACTATTTTTTGTGTTTCGGATCGTTCTTCCACTCTTTTCTGTAATTTTAAACAGAATTACCTTTTTTGTCCATTTCTTTAGTTTTTATTTCAGTGCTGGCTGTGTGAAAATAGTACCAAATCTAGCACTTTCAGTGCTAAGTTGGCAACACTGCATTTAACCGCCTGTCTTGTAACCGTTTGTCTTGCGGTAATCAATCGTTGGCCTTGCGCAAAGAGAATATAAGCACTACGTTTAAGAGACGGGACTCCCATAGAAAAAAATGGCTCAACACGAAACGTCAAAACGTGTACTAAGATTCAATACCAACTTTGACATAGATTACCATATACATGACGTAAGGGGCTGCCAACATAACGGCCGATATAGTGGTGTATCTAGGTGCTCATGGTAATTTTTTATCGATAGTATTTAAAAAAAAAATATAGGTCCATATATTGGATCTGAATTAAGGTCTATTTGCTCCAACTTTATCCATCAGTTTAACTAAGAATAAGTGGAATATCCCATATCAAAAAATAAAACCCAAGGTTTCATTAATTGATATGGAATATTCCACTTACCAGCGAATTTACGTTGACGCAAATGAGGTTGGGTTTCAAAGGTGGGGTGGGGGTGTGGTTAACGCTAAAGGAAACACCATTTTACGGATTTTAATAATAACAGTTTATTTTATTTTTCTTTATGGTTAAACTAATACAGAAACTATAACCTATTTGCCTATTCTCTATAATGCATAAACCTTAAAAGTATCATTATCTTACTTTATTATTTCTGATTCTGATCTTTATTAGATCTGTAATTGTAAATATAACAAAGTTTACATGAATGATGCTCTAATTAAGAATCTTACCTTTGCGTTTAAGAGTCGAATCAGTATCAGTTTTGCCAATGTGTAGAAGAAATCCAATCATCTCCCTAAGGTTCTGCAGTAAGTCCCACAGAAGGAATTGCAGATTTTTTTAGTTGTGTCTTCGTAAAATCCTTGGCAGAAAATGTTTGCTACAAACGTGTTTAATTGGTGGAGACCAATACGTACGAACGTCCAATCCAATGTTTACATCTAGAAGAAAAAAATGTATTGCATTACTTATTAGCATTTCATATTGAGATACCTGAAATATTTATTGTTCGAATAGCATGATCGTTCTATTTGAATTATACTAAATAAAGTTTAAATTATAAGAGTATCGAGAGTCGATTAAACATGCCCAGCAGTAGTGATAGCTCATTTTTAAAATTGAAGAATTTCATTTTTTATCACGAACTTGTAAATTTTAATAATGAATATTTAAAACTATCGATATAGTCGATAAAAATTCCACACACAGCACTGTTAATAGGTTATTTTATAGATTTTCGACTGATTTTTATTAAAATTGATTTGTAAATCACCAAATCCTTTTCTGTAACTGAAAATGAACGTTTATTTACGCTTACCTCTCTTAATGTAATGGATATTTAGCCATGAACATTGGCTTTTGACCGTCCGACCGGCTGGCTCGTAAACCACATATTTCACAGATTTTATAGTGCATATCAACAGATTGCTTCACATGGGTACACGTAAACGTCCTATTAGACGGACTAGACGGTGTTGTGTGATAGTTGTGGAAATATTATTATTATTATATTAATAGGAATTTTCGCTTAAATTTCACGAAACACATATTAAAAACAAAAATTAAACTTTGTTTACAATTCACCTCTTGAGAAGTAAAAGATAAATATGGCGGATGGATAGCTGCGACAGAGTCGAATAGATGTTACAGCGAGACAGCGATAGCCGCCATTTTGACCGCCATTAAAATTAGTACGCGTTTCATACATTTGGCGAAGATCATTTTTTTCTTAGGGAGTTTCGCCAGACTGGCCTTGCGGTCGAAAATCGAATCAACTGCCTCGTGAGTTTTGAAATAAAATAGACGATTCGTGAGTTCTCTCGCTTAGTTTGACGAATTGATTAGTTTGGAAAATACTTTCTTTATTTTTTTTAATTTGATATTATTATAGTATTGTGTATTGTATATTGTAGCAGCAATTTTTTTTTTCAAACTTTGTAGATGTGTACCATGGAGCAATTTATGTTTTAAGATTACTATTGGACTTGTTTGACATAAATGAGCATGGCAGTTGAGAGTTTGTCATGCTCACTCAAAAGTCTCACTGATGGTGGCGCGTGTGTTGGATCATTCGGTTCCCTTCAAAATGGTTGAGCTGTGTGGTGCTGATATACGCGTCATGTCCGTGAACGGGCGCTGTCTGTTGAAATTGAAACTGGTCATCTCTTAGCTGCCAGTGGTTTATTTTAATATCTATATGAAGAATTTGTTTTTTTTCTTTGATCTTATTTACAATGTTGTCACATAATAGCAGCAACGTGTAACCGAGATATTTGTTATACATAACATTGTTGATCGAAGCAACATGATTGACAAGAGTGTCCATGGAGTTGGCTGCGCGTTCTTCTCCATAGAAATCGACGCTTTGGAATGTGCAATTAGCATCATGTTTAGGGTTCCGTATCTCAAGAGGAACAAACGGATAGTATTTGTTATCTGTCTGTCGGTAGGTACGGCCGTTTATGTTGCAAAAAACGTATATAATATCCACCCTTACGTTGTTGAAACTTCTACGGTCTGGACTAAGCGTTTTGCTTCGTCGTTTATACCGCGTACATCGAAGGACTAGAACATTTGCCTGCTGCAGTCTTTCCGTCCGATTATAATTTAGGTGTCTTCAAGGCTAGAGTGAATAGGCTCTTAATAAACTAGTGCGCCTCACCATCAATGATTGCATCACTACTTACCATCAGGTCGGATCGCAATCAAGCACTAGATTATATTTAAAAAAAAAATCGACACTCAAAGGAATCAAAATTCCTGTTCACCTAGAACCCTGAAATTTGGCATGAAACAAGGTCTTACAGCACAAATATAGGAAAAAACCTGAAAACTGAAAATTGGTAGTTACATCACAAAAACAATATTTTTTTCGATTCGGAAAAATCTTAGACTCAATTCGGAAAGTATTTACATAAGTTATTTTGTAGGAAACCCTCAGTGTGCGAGTCCGACTCGCACGTGCCCAGCCACCTCTCACAAGTGCGTGTGAATGGTTTATTTGATGTAGAACAAATGCTTGGTGAATCTAGAATCTGAATGACTAAAACCACAACAAAACTTGAAAATAGGCTATTTGTTCGTCATTCAAGATAATAACATAACCTCGGGAAAATGGGCTATGGTATAGAGATTTTGTCCACCTGGGCAGACGGATTTGCACGGTGGTATCCTAAAACAGAAAAATGGAATCGTGAACAAACCCATCATGAAACTTTCCCGATTATCTATTAATTCCCCGGAAATTAGTGAACAAGAACATAAAACTTAAGATAGACATGGAGAGAACAAAACAAGAAAACGTGCACCTTCGGTCGGACAACGCCGTGTCAACTTCATATCTTTGGCCTTAGCGTTAACAGTACTTATATGTCAATCGCAATCTTCGCTGAGCACGCCGTGATGTACAACATTACAAAATTAGGGGATAATCAGTTCTTATATTTTGATCCTACGCCAAAAATAAATCACATCCGTGACAAATGGGCTTTAGTCGTTTATTACGATATGTCGCCCTACTGGGAGGGCTCAACAGCACTAGGAAAACTTTTAATTCATTCAGATTAGATAACACATGTCATGTACTAATATGAACAGCGGTGTTTGTAACATGATCGTGCCGCAACTACAGCACGAGTTCCTCGAACTCAAATACTACAACACGCTCGTGATGACGCAACAACTTACCGCACACTCGAGACAGCGTCGTAGGCTTATCAATGAGTTACGTTATGTAGCGAATTATCTTTTCAGTTTTCGGCGTATTAGATGAGCGTTTCACTGAACAAATCAAAATCATTTGGATAAATTATTAAAAAATCAAACATCTGTTACAGAGTCGGAATAAAAACATCCTGAAACGAACTGAAGCGATCATCCGTCAGCGACAGAAAACTATAAATCATCATTTAGATACATTGGATAAATTAACGAATAAAGTACAACAAGTAATGACTAAAGGCCCTTGATCGACGGGCGAGTAAAACCGCGGTCTTATGGCTCGTCGGTAAAGCTCGCCGGTGTATCATTGCAATACGAACGACGAGCCTGGCTCGCGGCTCATCGTGTTTGCTTCATTTTCCACTCGGCTCATCGTTCAAAACTGTTTTACTCGCTAGTCGATTAGCATCAACGAGCCGCGAGTAAAACCGACGTTCTATAAAACAGCGGTATTGGCTCGTTCGTCACTTAATATGAGTGCAGCACAAGCACTAATCGTAACTGCACTGCAAAGACAGCTCCAAATATTAAGGAGTAATCAAGACACTTTACTGAGCACGTTGACGGACATTCGCCATGCTCAGTTTAACATTCATTTATTAAAGACTAAACAACTACAACAAGAACTCAACGTCATTGCTGGCCAACTTAGCATAGCATCAGCCTTATAATGTTCCCACTGCTGGGACTTAGGCCTCAGGACTCCTCGCTAAGAGAGAGAATGGGCCGTAATCCACCAAGCGAGGCCAGTACGGGTTGGTAAATGTCACATGTCTTCGAATTTTTTGGTTCTATGACATTCCGGTTTCCTCACAATGTTTTCCTTCACCGTTTTGAGTGCCGTGGTGATGAAATAAATTAAACATAGTAATTCGCCTGGCTGGATTTGAACCCACGACCTACAACTCATACGTCGGGGCCATAAAAAACAGGAGAAGTGGCAAGGGGGCGTGTCGGCGTCCGCGGAACAAGCCCAACAAGGGCACATTCCGGCAAACAGCCGTTTGATGGCCGTCAGTTAGACCGCGAACGTGATCGTAAATAAATTTAAAATGCCGTGTTATTCAGTGGTTTCATGCACGAACTAAAGCGAAAAGAAAAGCATGGGTCATCACGGAATCTCTTACCATATATAAGTGCAATATTAATAGTATGTATATCTTTAAAATCAAGAAAAACAACAAATCTAAAAAAAGCATAGTAGAAGGCACAGAACAGAAGAATTTAGTAAGAAGTCGTAAGTAGGCGGGGCGCGCGTACCCCGAGCTTTGCGATGTCCCGCGCAGTCTGCTACGTGCTTGCTACGCGCATGCGCCGCGCACGTCAGTCGCGTTACGGTCGCCACGGTGATAGTAACTAGATAATAAAATATAAAAATCCCCTACTGTGTGTTTTTAGAGTGTAAACACGATAGGAGAACCAAGAATTTATCAAATGGTGGTATATCCTATCATCGGTTAGTCCGGATTTATTTTATTTTGATTATTTTTGAAAAACAAGATCTTAATAAAAAAACAAATAGAAGTTTACTTTATTTTGTGATACATAAGGTCTACTTTCCAAAAATATTCTAGAACATTCAACAAATGTCACTGTCAGCTGCTCAATTAGAGCTTACCACTATCAATAGTGAGTTATCGATATTGTAAAATTATAATGTTCTTTTTTGTATCGGAAAAAAATACCCAAGTGCGTCGACAAAATTATAAATGTACACATTTTTTTATTTTAGCTAAATCACTCAAAAATAAAAGTTAAACAGGTTTAAACATCCGATGGGTTCGAAATGTATCTTTCGTGTTATCTTGTAACTTCATATTTCCTAAAGATCAAGTTAGCAAAGAAAAATGCATCGATGTAACTGGAAGGCAAAAGTTTCCTGAAAAAACTAGCATAATTTGATCAAATCACTTTGAAAGACCAGATTGTTTAATTAAAACGGAATGACATACCGGAATGAATATATTCTGTATTGTACTGTATTCATTATCTGAAAAATCTGGTTACACCGAACCCTAGTAGTCTCAAAAAAGATCAAGATATTACAGATCTATTCAAATCTGTATGGAAGCGAATTTGTAGTCAGCTAAGAAACACTGGCTTCATTTAGTATAAATTAAGGAAACATTGATCTATAGAAGTGTTTATGTTGTTCTTCACTTAGATTTTTTATTTCAGCATTAAAAAAAGTCTTAATTTCAATTAAATGTAATTGCATGGTTAAAGTAATAGCTACAAGCCCCTTAATAAATAAAATTAAAAACATACGTAAGTATTTCGTTTTGATAATAATTCATCGACTCCAGCTGTTGACTTTATTTTACTTGAAAATAAAACACAATATCGATAAAATAAAGCATCGCCAATGGTACATCTCTAGAAAATGACGTTTAGTGACAAGTCACGTGACTTTGATTTTTTATAGGAAATATCAATCTAATTGCAGCAAAATAAAGCTCTAAATAGATTGCATATATTATAAGAGACATCTAGCAGCGAGTAGAGGAAATTGTTCATAAAATTATTCCATGCGAGCAGGGACTGATATCGATACCCGAAATATACCGATATTTTAAAGACAATACCTATACCAGAATCAATAACTGAACTAAATATCGATATTTTGTATCAGTTATTTGATTATCGGTATAAAATTATCGATAATTTTATCGATACCCAGTACTGATATCAGGCTGCAACGCGGCGTTGCCAGATCGCCCATGACGTCAAAAGCGCGGGCGAGCGGCGGCCCGCGATCTCGGCGCTAAACAGAACGGCAACAGTGCAGTGAGCACTTTTTGATCAAATGCAGCTTGTACGCAGAATGGTTGAGGAATCGTACGCCCGTTGCCGTGCTTAAGTTATTGTTTGAAAGTCAATTTTTTTAAATTGTATTTTACATTCATTGATGAAGGTATAATACGTATCTACGTCAATAACATTCTGTGATAAATGTGATGGACAGTGGCGTAGGTAGGCGACTCAATGGCTCTATGACAAAAACAAATTTGGGTTCCTAAACTGATTTTTTTATTATTTTACTCATGACGACCATTACCACGTATAACGGCTATACCACTAAGAAGTGAGTTAATAAACTTACTTTTAAGAATTATACTACCGGCAATCTGTATATTTAGCCTTCTACCTTAATCTGACCGTGTCGGGGTACCCTAAAATTACGTCATTTTTAACCGACTTCAAAAAAGGAGGTTTCTCAATTGGACCGTATATATGTTTTTTTATGTTTTTTCGCGGATAACTCCGTCGTTTATGGACCCATTTGCAATAAAAAAAAATCCCCTTAAAGGGTATACTTCCAGATTGGGTAAATTTTTTTCAAAATGCAGTTTTGATGATGGAATCCATGAAGAATCGAGGGAATTCCTCAAATATTATAGGCAACCATTTAGTGATTTTGGTATTTTTATCGAGGATTTAAGTATTTACGGTCAAAAAGTAACATTTGATGGAGTGGAACTACTGAAGAAGACCAGAAATGGCCAACGGAATAAATGGTTCTGAATTGTTATGTTGAAAATAGTATCGTCAAAGTGACCTGATGATGATGATGATGATGGAACCGAAAGATTGTATATAAGCCGTGTTTGAGCTTGTTACAATTGTCATGAGATGCACTTTGGCTATAAGTTACTATCAAACTGATCTGATAATTGAGCCGGAAGGTGGAAGGTAGACAAAAGTGCCCAAGGGGGTTGTTGGCCGCCTCCCAGGGTGCACCGTCCCGCTGACTAGCCTTCGCTCACCGGCACCCCTTGCAATTTATACTGTACTGACATACGCAAAGCTTTTGAATATGTAGAGAATACGATTCTGTTGCACAAATTAAGTAGCTGTGAAATTGAAGAAGTCTTATTATCATAATCGATAGCCAACTTATATGGAAGCCTCATGTAGTAGAACTATGTAAGAAACTCAGTAAATCAATTCTCAAAGAAAGTTAACAGTGAGGATCTTTTAACGGCGTACCGTGGACTGGTTGCGTCTGTTTTGCGAAATGGAATTGTTTTCTGGTAGTAGTCTACTAGTAGGAAACGGGTATTTTGGAAAAGCAATGCATTAGGTCAATGTGCGGTCTTAAGACAACTGATAGCTATGTTCCCTATTTCAAATCGTTAAAACTTTTAACTTTTCCTTGTTTATCTTTATTGTATATTGGAAACAACTTTTCTTGTGAAATGAAACCTACATCTATTTAAAAAAAATATCAGAAGTCAGCAAAAATGCAATACGGAGTCAATATATTAACCAGTCATGTCATGTAAAATGTAAAACCACACTAATAAAAAAGTTTTTTATTTGAGTGTTTTGGTATTGCCCACGCATAAAAGGGCTCCTAATTTTATAAAAAATATGACAACATTAAAAATTAAAAGGGCGCCAAATGAAATTTTAATTTAGAAAACTTACTTAACGGTTCACTAAATTGATTGAGTGATAACGCAGATCGTATTTTGCAGTTATTTTTGAAAAACTAATAATAACTGTCTTTTTTATTCATTTTGTAATTTGTGACAAGTTTTAATTCTTTTTAAAGCATTGTCCTTAGAAGTTGTATTTCCGAAAACCCTTTCTTAATGCAGTGAGCAATAAAAAGGGGTTTACGTCATAAAAGGAGGCCTTGTGTAAAAATTAATGTTCCTAGTCCCAGTGTAATTTCGTCTATGCGTTGATATGTGAGACAGTCGGTTTCTCCTTTTATTTACTTATTTACATAGAAACCTAAATGATCCGCAAGATATCTGTGTATCCAAAATATCTAGATGTATAAGAGTAGTATCACGAGTTATGTGCTCTTAATAGATACAATTTATAATTAGTTTTTTTCTTTTATTTTATATTTCAAGTATGATTTTAGAAATTGTTGCCTTTTATTTATTATTTATTATTGTACACCTCTTTATTGTTCCTCTGCTTTTTGAAAGAACTTGGTGTAGTGGCACTGCGCAAGCGATATAAATAATACAGGGGCAGTTCCCACAAATGCATAGAAATGGAAACTGGTCGGAATTTCTCTGTATTTTTAATATTTTAAAAATACATTATAAATTGTAATCGAGTTGCCTTAAATTGCTGCATTATTATATTTAGATTCCGAAGGTGGAATAATTTTTCACTAGTTTAATAAGCGGTTTGCTAATCAGGTTTTAGAGGCACCCCGAGCTTGGGAATCTCGGGGCATTGCCCCGGCTAGCCGTTTAGTAGCTACGCCACTGGTGATGGGGAGTAAAAAGTAAAGAATTGAGAAAGAAATAAGTTTTGTTTATTTGTAATCAGGTATTTACTGGTAATATATCGATATCTAATACCGGTAACGATACTGATATAAGCACATTAAAGTATAGATATTTGTGTACTGAAAAACAATATTGATATCAATATCGATAAAGAGATACCCAAATATCAGTATAATATCGATATTTTGATATTGATACCAAAATTTTACCGGTATTCAGTCCCTGCATGCGAGGTAATATGTTAAAGGGTAGAGAACAAATAACTCTGCACTCATTAACATACGGTTTATTTTCTAAAACGGAACGATTGATAAACTGCCTTTTTTTAATTAATATTAAAATGCTCAATCACGTCAAAGATTTCTTAGTGTTATGAAATAATGGTATACCTGTCATTATGTGAGTTTAGGTACGCTGGTCCCGATACAAATGAAGTGCTATGCGATTTCTAACTACATTATTCTGTTCTGTGGTAGAAGGGATATTATACTCTTGCTTTTAGGTACTAGGTTTTTCTTTTTGTTTTCAAATATCAAAGCGACTGTATTACTCTTAGATTCAATACATTGCTCTTTAACCACTACCTAATTTTGACGCTCAGTAACTGGACAAGCAATTTAAAAATAACATAACGATACTTTATCAGTGCGGTATATTTCATAATACGGCCGCTATTAGCCTCCTCGAGTAGGGATAAACGTCACAATGGCGGGACCAAGTCTTGTATTGAAATGATTCTACCACGTACATTTAGTACGTTTTTGTACTATTTTTGTACCCGTCCTGAAGTTTTTGTACTCCAAAACTATAATTAACGTTTTTCATCATTCTGATCAAACTAGTATTTTTACCGGATTTAGTACCTCCAAAAATCAACAGTAGGGAACGGAGATCTTAGTAGTTAATTTACAAATATAATTTTTAATTTTTGACTTTTGCTACGCCTGAATAGTTAGACAAGCAAAAGTACTTTAAGTAAAAAGTAGCAACTACATTTCGTGCAGGCGCTTTATTATTAATGGTTTTATTTATATTATTGTATAACACCATGTTATTAAATCATAATAATTATTATGTGTTTTAATATATTTTATAAAGTTAGTTTAATGAAAATGCGCCAAGAGAAAATGAGATTAAATCAAAAAAATATTGAATGATATATTAGGACAAACACGTTTTGATACTTGAGTATTTTTTGTATATACGTCAATTGTAAAAACGAATACTATACTGCGCTCCAAAACCGCAAATCGTTTATATAGTTCAAAAGGCTGCCCAACATATATGGGAGTGGGCAGAATATGTCTGCCGCATGCCTAACGAGCTATGGGCACGTAAAACACAGGTGCCCAACATATATGGGAGTGGGCAGAATATGTCTGCCGCATGCCTAACGAGCTTTGGGCACGTAAAACACAGGGTCGACGTCTAGACACAGCAACGTGGGGCTGCGGCAGACCCCGAAGGAGATGGTGGGACGACGCGGATATTTTTGCCTAGCAGTGGGAAAATAGGTGCTAAGTGGTGTCCGTAATTTGTAGCCAATCATATTACTATTTTTCAGGAGTGCAATAAAAGATTTTATGTGCAATTGTGTGAATTTGGCGACACTGGATCCCGTGCTTAGCCAGTGTAGGGGCACTTCTACCTGTATTCTCTGTTCTGTGAACAATACAAATGATTATGATAAATGATATTTATTTTGCAAATAAGTTTTTTACAAAAACTTACAGGTCAATTTTTTCGTCTATTTGTACTAAATGAGGCTGATGTTTTCTAGCTGACTACCCTGAGAAGGAACACCGAAACAAACTCAGGGGTGAAAGTCTCTTTTAAAAGTCCATACAGCAAACATGTAATGGTCAAATTATATGAGAACTATGCAGATTAGTGTGTATGAGATGGTCTTTTGAGGAAAGAACCACACAGATTTGAGTGGACCTGTCCAGTCAGCAAAAGCATTTATCAGTATTCCTAAAGCTTATCTTAACCCTTTAGAGGTCACTGTACTCAATTGAGTACAGCCATATTCCTAAGTATAAATTATAGATTTTGTGAAGTTTACGTGAGTTTCCTTGTTTTTTTACTTCTTCACAACACAGTTCAAGTATACCGATAAATATTACGCCGGTAGTGTAACTCTTTTTGATAAAAAGTGTCACTTGAATTTGTGTTACCAAAACACTGAGGAGGTAGGCAAATTATTTTTTATTTTCTAAAATATTATTGTTTAAAAGTTGTTTTTTTTTTTCATTTCGTTGCTATAAAATACATAGCAGAGTAAGTTTTAAGGAACAGTATAGTCAATTATTTATGACTAAAATAAAACTAGAGTTACATAAATGTTACTGTACTCGGTTGAGTACAGTGACAACTTACGTAAGCAAAATACCCGTTTTTCTTTATCTGTTTTCTTGCAATGAAGACTCAGCAAATGAGTTACAAGGGACTAGAAGAAGCTATTGGAGTCGTTTTATAGGATAGCGATGATGATGAATGTCACTTTGCTATCATACCACCAGATCCAAGTGCATTGACTAATGAAGAAGAAGGTGCCAGCATGAGGATAATATGGCAGTCTGTTTCATACCACAAGATGTACCTAGTACTATTGAGGTTTTTATTAATAGAGGGGACAGTGGTAGCACAGATAGTACGTACGACGACAATGAAAAAATATCGACGCAATTTTAAGATAGCGGTTTTTAAAACGGGTCCCTCAGTTCTCACATTCACAGATATTGAACATGTACTAGCTGCTAGGCGAGAGGAATATCAGGAACTCTAATGTACTCAACTTTTAGTTAAATGTTTCTTCTAAATAATAGGTAGGTATCTAAAATTGTGCATTTCTTACCTCTTAGCTGAGAAAATACATTTTCTTTAATACTATGAAGGTACACAGAGTAGTATTTTTTTATGGTAGGTAAAATCATCAAATGACAAATCCCGCCCTTGGATGGGCCGGGAGATAGTGCCAGACTCTTACTGACTAAAAACCTACACCGTTCCATTCTTTGCCTTGGTCCCAGGGCCCCAGGTGCCATTTTCACATACCCTTTGACCCCAGTAGGCTTCGGCCCTGTTGGGCCCCTACAGTTTGCTGACAACTCCTTGAGGCGCGCGGGAACAGTGCGCGCCGTAAATGACTTGAGCTGGACCGGTATGTTACCGGACGGACGGACAAGGACAGGCGATGCTCTTCCCAAGCGGGGCACATTTGTTAATAGGTACAGATGCATTTATTAAATTGTAATAATTTCGTAAGTCAACGTCGTCAGTAAACAATCACGTAATCACTACTACAAATTTGTAGGTACTATTTTTTATCACAAATTCGTCAAGAATTGTGTACGCATCTGTACGAAGCTATTACACTATATAACACTGGAAATTTTAGAACGTTAGGTCTAAGTACTGCACGGCCGCTTTTTCGTACCCATTCAAACTTGGTCGGTTTATCCATGTTTTGTAGTTGTTCTGGTCTTTTTATTATATCTCTTTAATTATTTAGTGTAATGAGCTGAAATTTCAAATAGGATTAGTTGCATTAATACACTAATGATTGGGATATATTTTATTTTGCTTTTTCCATTAAAAAGTCCTATAATCGGATGTCATAAAATATAGTGGTCCAGTCGTAGTAATTATGCGATTGCTCATTAATTACTTAGCGCACATACATGAAACTTTGCAGGACACTGTAGAGCCTTACAAGTTATAGATACATGTAAAAAGTTGGACTCTAGAGTTCCTATTTTAAGAGCTTTGACCTAATAACCTTATTTTACGTTTACTTTTATATCTTCTGAACGGTATGTTTTTTTCAAATTCTGCTTTTACACACATTACACACAAATCCAAAGTAACGTGCATAAAAAATTATAACTTTCTACTGAACCGTTTTATATGATTTTCATCAAATTGGCAAACGTCACCGCAGCGGAAACTTGAATATCTTCGTAATTATAAGACACACAAATTTCGTTTATACATACACATTTACATCTCGTTACACACTAATTATTGTATGTATTTGTTTTCTTGTATGTCCATAGAAAAAAAAAAGTTACGCTGAGAATACGTAGTCCTGGCGGAAACAGTTTTTGTTGAATATCTGCTGAATGGCTGGATGCACAAATCTGAACTTACCATACACATTTACAGGACGTCATACACTAAATATCTGCTAAACTGAAATTAAGACATTCCACACTTTTACGCTTGAACTACGCTCACGAAACCAAAGCATAAAAGAGGCACAAAATCTACACAAAAGAGCACCGAACGCATGCAAAAGATACCTCTAAACGACAAAAATCAGCAAGACATTAACAAACTAAAAAATCCGACAAGAACATACGCTGACGTTACCAAAAATAGTGCCCACCCTTTAACAAAACCGGATAATAGTTACTACGCTAACAATTTTGAAACACCTAGTGAGCGTTTTGGATACAATGTTTGACCGGTTACAAAACATCATAAGCAATATGCTTGACAACATGATGGATCGTATGATCCAGGTTATCGCACAAATAATGCAAAAATGACCCTAAATCTTCGAGTTGTAACCTTGAACGCTAATGGACTAACAGAACGCCTAAACGGATTTAAAATATTCCTCAATACTGCAAAGATTGATGTTGCCCTAATCTCCACAAGAACCACACTTAAATCTCACATAAGCATTGGGAATTACAATACATACCTAACAAATCACCCATCAAGAAACTCCCATGGTGGCACAGCAGTTAGTATCAGGAAAAACATAAAGCATTATCCCCTGGAAGAACACTGAACAGAGAAAATTCAGGCAACATCTGTGAGAGTTCAAAGCGGCTGCACGGAGACTACCTTATCAGCTATGTACTGTCTACCGATGCATACAATATCCAAACAGGATAATAGATTTATATGCGGCGGGGACTGGAACGCCAAACATGTTTACTGGGGATCCCGTCTAACACTACCAAGAGGCAGGCAGTTATACGCTACGGTAAATGATCTAAGTCTCAACTGTATTAGTAATGGAGTGCCTACACTGGCCTACTGATAATAACAAAGTACCTGATCTTCTGGACTTTTACATTCTGAAGAACATCCCCCAATGTTATGACACCGTTGAGGAATGCACTGATCTTTCTTCAGACCATACACCTGTCATATTGAATGTTAGTGGAAGGATTTTGGAAGTAGAAGCCCCAACTGCCTTGTATAATTATAAAACAAACTGGACCGTGTATACGAGAATCACACATATTACGAAAATCAATATTTCTTTAAAAACGCAGGACGAAATTGAATTAGCGATAGAATCGTTCAATAAACTAATCCATCAGGCTGCTAAGAACTCTACACCAATCTCTAAGGCGAGAAGCCCTAAAGTAAAACAGTATCCAAAACTGATTAAGGACAAAGAAAATGAACGACGGCGATTACGGAAGATATGGCACAATACAGGTTACGCCTGCGATAAAAGGCGCTTCAATAAGGCTTCAGAAGATCTGAAAAAAAATATCAATCAAAAATTTAACGATAATCATCAAACTTACTTAAGTAGTCTGTCCCACACGATTGATACAAACTACTCGTTATGGAAAGCCACCAAAAACTTAAAAAAACCAGAAAAATCAAAAACCGCCCATTAGAACTACTACAGGTACCTGGGCCAGATCAGTACCTGAGAAGCTAAAAGCTTTCTCTGAACACTTACAGAACGTCTTCCAGCCGTATCCTAGTGCTCACCCTGAACATGACGAGGAGATATCTAAATATTTAGAAAAACCTCTACAGATGTGTTTGCCGCTCCAACCTACTAGTCCAAGAGAAATACAGAGGGAGATCAAAAGGTTAGATGAAGGTAAAGCGCCGGGGTATGATATAATAGACGCAACTCTGTTGAAGCACCTACCGAGGAAGGGAGTCACCCTTATCACAATAATTTTTATTGTATGTTTGAGACTCTCTACCCTACTTAATGGAAGATTGCACAGGTAATCATGGTGTCAAAGCCCGGGAAGCCTTCCCATGAAACTGGGTCCTGCCGACCTATCAGCCTTCTCCCAGTAGGTAGTCGAAAAACTTCTGGAAAGAATTATATTGAACAGAATGCGTCCTTATCTAGATGAAAATCACCAGTTTGGCTTTCGTGAGGATCACGGTACCATAGAACAAATTCATAGAATAACTGATACCATTGGTCCCACACTAGAAAAAAAGCAATACTGCGCAGCTGTCTTTCTCGATATTGGCCAAGCATTCGACAAAGTCTGGCATGAGGGCCTCCTATACAAAAATCAAATAATTAAAAAAATTAAAAAACACGACTGCCATGTCTAAAAAATAAACTAAAAATCAAAAAACAAGATGTTTCTTAATTTATAGAAAAGTGAAGAAAGTAGTCACTTTTTGATTAAACACGGAGTCTCGGAAACTACTTGATCTACAAAACTGAAATTTTCATCGCAGTAGGGGGACTTTTATACTATAAGAAAGTATTTATGAGTGGTACCCCGACTGCGATGAACATTTCAGTTTTGTGTGTTTTTTAATTATTTGATTTTATTTTAATCTTTTTAGTGATATGTCACGAAACTTTAAGATTGCGAGAATGGTTAGTATGAATGAAGTCTAGCAGTAAATGGTATGAAGAATGGAAGGCCATTGGTCCAGGGCGAATACCAGTTGAAGTGTGGAAGTTACTGGTTGTGGACGTGGTTAGCTTTGTTCTTCAATAAGTTGTTGCGAGAAGAAGCCATAACTGACGATTGGTGCAACAATTAATTGATGCCATCTTTAAAAACAAGAGCGATGTGCTTGAAAGCGACAATTATAGAGGAATAAAGCTAATGTCACATATTATGGAAGTCTGGGATAAAGTTATTGAAAGGCGGCTGAGAGAAGAGAGTGAAATTTCACAGAACCAAATCGGTTTTATGCCTGGTCGGGGTACAACGGATGCCATTTTTGCTTTACGCCAGCTGTGTGAGAAATACAGAGGTGCGCATACCTCGTGAGGTTCTGTGGTGGGCCCTTAAAGAGAAAGGTGTGCCTGGGAAGTATGTGCAGTTGATCCGAGCGATGTATTGTCAGTGCAGTACCCAAGTCCGGTCTACTGTGGGCAACACTGTCAGCTTTAATGTGGCTGCCGGCTTACATCAGGGTCGGCTCTCAGCCATTCCCTCTTCCTGATGATAATGGACGGTCTGACGTCGGTTATCCAGGAAGGGGCTTCCTGATGTATACTGTTTGCGGACAATATTGTGGTGGTTGCCGAAAGTGGCCTAGAGGTTCAGAGCAGATTGAAGGTGTGGTGGCACAGACTGGAGAGTGTTGGACTAACTGCGATTTCGGCGGTCTGTGCCCTTAGCTCTCGCCGGAACACCCATACCGATCTGCTTCGACTTTCGGTTTCTCGGGTCGCATATCCAAAGAGATGGCGAGGTAGACCGAGACGTAACACATCGGATCAACTCAGGATGGATGAATGAATGTAGCGTAGATGAAAATGTTGAGATGGATGTGTGGTGTGACAAAAAAGGATAAAACCGAGGAATGAGTACCTATATTAGAGGAACTTTGAAAGTGGAGCCAGTGACCGAAAAGTTGAAGTGGAATCGTTTGTCTTGTGTAGTCATGCAAAGAGGAGGGATGAAACACATGTTACTAAAAAGGTTATGAGTATACATATGGATGGATGGAGAGGGAGAGGGATGCCAAAGAAAAGATTGATGGATTCTGTGAAGAGTGATATGAAAAAGAAGGAAGTTTGTGACAGCATGACGGGTGACAGGGCAGAATAGAAGAAGAAAACGTGTAGCTCCGACCACAAATAACATGGGAAAACGGCAGGAAGAAGTAGATGAGTCATAAATATAATTTGTAACTACCAATTTACTTTGAAACTACCATGCCGTTTTGGTGATTGATATTGGGTTTTAATATGACTTTTTGCTATCCAAACGCAGATGTGTAAAGTAAATTAATGATTTCTGACTATGGGGGTCACCATAGCCAAAACTCGTCCTACCACTTCTGGTAAAGAAAAAAAAACAATTTTCAAACTTTCGTACTGTATCGTACGTTACATCAAATGATAGGCAAAATTAAATAGTCATGGTCTCATATAAATGCATATTATCATTTTATAGTGAATATTAGGATCATCAAAGGCAACAAACGAAAATTACATTACATGAAGCTTCTGACTTATCTCATCATGATCTTTGTACTTGGCTGATCTTTGTTTTTGATATTATAAAATTCGTTGAGGTATCATAGTAATTAGCAAACAAACAAAAAAAAAATTTTTTTACTCTACAGTTTCGATTAACAGTGTAACATATTTATATTTTTGAAATCCACTCGTCAAATCCTAAACGATGATCACATGCATTAACAGAATAAAAAAAAATAAAAAATTGGGTGGGTGTTCATTTATTTATCTTACCCACCACATTACATTTCCATATTTTTACAATAGCCTATGTTACTCGGAACGATGCAAGGATTCTAACGATACCTCATACGTGTAAATCGGTTCAGTCATTTAGAAGTTACGGTGGAATAAAGAAACTCACATACATACATACATACATACATGAACCCTGAAAACATAACACTCCTTTTTTGGGGCAGTCGTGTAAAAATTAAGTACACGCTCCCACACTCTTTCTTCCTTATAATGAAGTCCTACCTAAGTATGAAAAGCTTTGAAGTTAAATATAACAATGAGAGCTCACAACTAAGTGGCATCTCTTCGGGGGTACCGCAGGGAAGCATACTGGGCCCAGTACTCTACCTCTTATTTACTGCCAATCTACCAACACACGCTGACACCATTACTGCGACATACGCTGACGACACAGCTTTACTATCAGTAAGCGATAATCACCTGACGGCCTCAGCAAACCTTCAGCACCACCTCACAGAATTGGAATCTTGGTTTGATCGGAGGCGAATCAAAGCAAACCAAAGTAAATCCGTACATGTAACTTTTACCATGAGGAGACAGACCTGTCCACCGGTCCGTCTCTACAATGAGGAAATACCGCAAACTGAGGATGCAAAATACCGGGGCGTTCACCCAGACCGTCGCCTCACTTGAAGGAAGCATATATACCAAAAGAAAACATCTCGACACTCGCATGCGTAATATGTACTGGTTGGTTGGACGCAAGTCGAGACTTTCAAACACCAGTAAAATGACGATCTACAGAGCTATCCTCAAGCCCATATGAGCTTATGGCATCCAACTGTGGGACACAGCAAGTCATAGTAACATTGAGATTTTGGAGAGGTTAGTAAAACTGTGCGATCAATGCTAAATATCCCATACTACATAAGTAATAAATACATGTACAAAGATCTGGGTATAAATACGGTTAAGCAGGAAATTGCACATTACAGCAGGAACTATCAAGATAGACTTCGGACTCACAGAAATTTACTGGTCTCAAAGCTAAAAGGGTATTGCCTTACCCTAAGACACACAAGGGTCAGAAAGCATAGTGCTTCCTCTAACCAGCAGATTCAACTGAATCGGAGACCGCACTCATTGGAGTCTCCTTCTAGCTACCTTCCGAAATTCCAGTACTAAGATACAGCCAATAGAGTGGCTCATTGTGTTGTACACAGATCGCCATATTACAGACAAGAGAAAAAAAAAACTTAACATATCTTCTCCTTTCTTACATCTATGGTCGGGGCCGTTACCACTTCTCGGTCACCACTGCTCTTGTGGCCAACTTACTGATGATCAAATGCTACCTATCGATCAAACTGATGCACACGGATTCCACAACCTCAAACTTCATCCTAATGGCGTTATTTAAGGTTTCAGTTACCTTCAGTAGCTCCATTAGTTGCAGATTGCTGGGGGCAAAAAGTTCCAATAGAGATTGACAGTCGCACATCTCCTTAGGAGCTACATAGGCTCTAATGCCGCAGGTGGCGATGGCGGCGCTGGTGGCGGTGCTGGTGCAGGCCAGCTGCGCCTGGCTGCTGCCGCTGGCGATGGCGGCGAACGGTGCGAGGGCGGCGGCGCGCGCGGCTGCGGCGCTTTGCGCGCTGGCGACGCTGGCGGCGCTGTCGCCGCTCATGGCGCCCTACAGCGCCACGCGTCCGCAGCGCCTCATGCTGTTCCACACCAGCCGCACGCTGCACCCGCCGCTGGCGCCCGAGCCCACGGTGGAGCACTTCTACTGGGTGCCCGAACTCGACGCCAACACGCACCGCTCCGTCGATACATACGGTGAGTGTCACTCTCGCACCGGCGAGCTATTGCATGTGACATTAAACATACCATCTCTAAGGGAACTGTTTAAAGATATTAACATCATGACGGTACCTTGTCAATATATCTATGAAAACATCATGTACGTTAGAAAGAATCTTCACCTTTTTAGTAAAAGAGGCGATAGGCATAATTATGTTACAAGGAATAGGGACCTTTTAGTTCAACCAGGTTTCAGACTGGCTAAAGTAGCGTCTTCTTTCATGGGGTGCTGTTTAAAATGTTACAATAAAATACCTCCTCACATATTAGAACTCAATGAAACAAAATTTAAATCTTGTATTAAACGCACACTATGTACACGGGCATATTATAGCTTGGATGATTATATTCAAGATAAAAATGCTTGGGTTAGTGCTGGTCCAGCTCCACTACCAGCAGGGCGTACAAATTGATTAGTTTGGAAAATAATTTTTTATCTTTTTATTTAATATTAAATTATTATTGTATAATGTAGAAGCATTTATTTTCAAAGTTTGTAAATGTGAGTACCATGGAGCAATTTACGGTTTTTGGATATTGGACTTGTTTGACATAAATGAGCATGGTGGTTGAGAGTTTGTCATGCTCACTCAAATGTCTCACTGATGGTGGCGCGTGTGTTGGATCATTCGGTTCCCTTCAAAATGGTTGAGCTGAGTGGTGCTGATATGCGCGTCATGTCCGTGAACGGGCGCTGTCAGTTGAGACTGGTCATCTCTTAGCTGCCAGTGGTTTATTTTAATATCTTTATTTAGAATTCCTTTTTTTGTCTTTACTTTATTTTATTGACATTGTTCTCACATAATAGCAGCGACAAGAAACATGTAACAGAGATATTTGTTATACATAAAATGATTGAAAAGAGTGTCCATGGAGTTTCTTGCACATTCTTCTCCATAGAGATCTACGCTTTGGAATGTGCAATTAGCATCATTTTTTTTTCTGACAGACTGACACCTTGACCTTTCAAAAGTGCCTGTAAATGGTTTATTTGAAATAAATGCTTTTGAGTTTGAGTTTGAGTTTGACCACAAGAGAATATGCGACATCTTAAATCATGGGACGCGGGCAGGAACAGAACGGTTAATACAGATAATAGAGAGCTGCCGTTGTCCATCCGCAGTGGGTCCGGGCGGGCACGTGAAGCGCCTGGGTGCCGCCGAATGCGCGCGTCTGCTGTACTGCGGCGCGCCCTACTACCTGCCCGTGCTGTCGCTCGTGCCCAGCAGCCTGCGGGCCGCGGCGCCCGGGCCGCCGCTGGCGCGCCTGGACGCGTCTGTGGCGCTGCGGCGCGTCAACAGCACGTCGCTGCAGCTGTCGGTGCACGCGCTTGGGCCGCCGCACATCGTGCTGGTGGTGGCGCCGGCGGCGGGCGCCCGCGTGGCGTGGAGCAGCGCGCTGGCGGCGCCGCGCGCGGGCCCGGCGTGGGGCGCGCGCCGCACGTACTTCGTGTCGCTGCACGACGCACGCTCGGGCGCGGGCGCGGCCGAGTGGCACGTGGAGCTGCTGCTGACGCACGCGGAGGGCGCGGCGGCGCCGCACTGGGCGGACGTGTCGCTGGGCGGGCACGCGCAGTTCGGCGCGGCGGCGCGCGCGGCGGCGCACGAGGCGCTGTTGGCGCGCCTGCCGCGCTGGGTGGCGGCCACGGGCTGGGGCGTGGACCTGCATCTGTACCGCGTGTAGCGGACCTGCACCTGCAACCCGCCGCGTCTAGTGGACCTGCACGTGTGCCGCGTCTAGTGGACCTGCACGTGTGCCGCGTGAAGTGGACCTGCTGGGGCGTGGTCGGAGCGAGCTCGGTCACGGTGTAGCGAACTTTCAATGAAAGATAAAAGTAATGCGCACTGAGTAGGTACATTATTTTGTTATTTTTTCTAAAGCTAGTCGTCATGAACTTAAAAACACAAAATTATTTTCCACACAGAATGTTGGGCTTATAAATACTTATCCTTACAATATGTTGATATGATGCTATTAAGTCATGTACGAATATGTTGGTAAGACTAAAACTCTCATGATGTTTGACATTGTTAGGATAGTTTTCCAGTACTTATCACAAATTAATTCAAACTTCTCGATATTACCCTAGTTTAATAAAAAACCCTGTAGAAATACATAGTGCAATAGATACATGAACTGTAAATGTTCGCTCGGCGGTGACGGCGCTGCTGGTTGCTTTATATTTAGAATTTTCTATCAAATCATGTTAAAACGAATACTGACTCAACAAATACTTAAACACCGTAAAATTTTGATCGTTTTTATCCCGTGGAGGGTCGATTCGGTACATGAAACAATATTTAGATATATCGATTTGTAAAGAGAAAATTAAAAAATAAAGTACTTTTTTTAAAACTACTTTATTTTTAATAAGCGAATTAGTTTACGCATGTACGAAATTAATTTCTTCAAGTAAAAGTCAGCTGAGCGTGGCCAATGACCTATAGGTATTTAGTACGCAACGACCGACAACTACCCACAAGGTCATTGACTTGTTTACCTAAAGACATTAATTTCGTACATGCGTATATTTATTCGAGTTTAGAAAAAAAGCACTTTATTTTTTATTTTATATTTACAAATTGATAGTGTTTCATGTACCCGATCGACCCTCCACGGGATTAAAACGATAAAAAAATTAACGGTGTATAGACAACAAGATGACTGTAGAAGCTAGGAAGATGCCTAAATGATACTCGATTTGATGAGAACACCTTTGATTTTCGTTAGATTACTAAGTAAGTAGGTAAGTACTTAAAATACGTGAGCTAAATCTCGGCTTGCAAAATGATGACAAAGTTCACCGAAAGTTTCAGTTAAGTTTAAACATTCCATAGCTCTGTGAATTAACGGCAGTACTTAAGTAATAAAAATAAATATACAGATTCTTTATGGACTGGACTCACAAAAATAAGAAATTACCTACGAATAGTTTAAACCAGTAGGTAGATTAATGCATACTGGGCCCGTCTAAGCGACAACACGCCACGCGCGCATAATTGACCCGCCCGAGCGACAACAACACGTCGCACGCGCATAATGGACCCGCCCGAGTGACAATAACACGCCGCACGCGCATAATGGACCCGCCCGAGCGACAACAACACGCCGCATGCGCATAATGGACCCGCCCGAGCGACAACAACACGCCGCACGCGCATAATGGACCCGCCTGAGCGACAACAACACGCCGCACGCGCATAATGGACCCGCGCGAGCGACAACAACACGCCGCACGCAAATAATGGATCCGCCCGAGCGACAACAACACGCCGCACGCGCATATTAACGTAAAAACAACTCGAACTCAGCACACTGATCACGACAATATTTCTATGGGACCAATTCGAGAATATACTCGTTATAACAAAATCAGTCTACAATTAATCGAGAATGCGGTGAACATACATACCATGTACTCCTTTTTAAATTCGGTTAAAAATAAGTAATTACTTAATGTGCTATATGTTGAATGTTGAAGGCTAATAGTTCAATAAGACTGTATTTAAAAAATTTAGTACGATTGTTTCTTTATCAAGCTAGGAAGTTTTAAATCCACCCACGTAATTGCTAGCATCTCTTCCGTTTCCGCAGAGCAGCGCGGGGGCGTGCGCGACCTTTCTGTTCGCTATACTTGAGTTTAAACTGTAAGCAGCAACAACCTGGCTGCACCGTAACACTTTTGAGGGTTTTCTTCCAAAGTGGTGCACGAAGCGAACTGAGGCCATCGAGGATGATCATTCTTGTTTGGCCAGTGCTGATGCGTCGTCACATAAATGTTAAACGTCCGTTTCGATGACGAGGCCACGGTGAACTAAGGGTCTCCCCACATTTATCGACGCGGAATCGAGTGCGTCTCAAAACACTACTCGACTTATCGGTATAGCGGTACCTAATAAAAAATAGCGCCATCGTTATTTTAGACCGGTAGCGTAACCGCAAATCGTAACCGGTTTCGGTCTACCTTTAAAATAAAGCGGTACCGTATTTTAATACCGGTAATACCTTAGCCGAAAACGGTCCCTGGTTGTTATTATTCGTTTTCAGAACTAACAATCTAAGGCATTTTAAAGTTTGTATGGAGGATTTTTATTTCTTGGGTTAATAAACTTGAAACAACACAAATTTTAATCAAAAGGAATAATAAAGACTTTCATTTTATTTTTAATAGTATCAATATTAATAAGTAATAAAATAATAACCGATTATGATCGTCATCGTTACTGGCAATCTTATAATTTTTTTTTTTTTTTTTTAGGCTTCGATTTGAAAACTAGTTTTATTTCATCATTTTTCTTTAATTTAATGAAAAAAAAATATTTAGTGCATTTCTGCATCAATTCAATTCAAATTAAATTCGTAAATATTTATTTTTATATGCCTACATAGCCTCTTATAAAATATCCAAGTCCGGTTCCAATTGGTGTTTTCCTGTTGGTTAAGTTCTTAGTCCGTAGCAATGCAAATCTATACATACATATATATGGAGGTGCTGAATGTGTACAAATATACACATTCAGTTTTGGAGGCACAAGATCGTTACTTCCTCGACATACCTACCACTATCCCCAAAGATTCCTAAGGAGAACAACTGGCAAGAAACTCCATCTGTGAACTTTGCGTTGTATAATTCAGTGTCTTCTAGAATGTGTGCGGCTCTCGTAATTATATCATTGGGAGTGACGAAAGTACCTATGCCAATGAGTATCTGCAAGATAAAAATATTGTTATGTAATAATAGCTCACTCAAATCTATATGAAAGAAAAAAATTGTGGTAATAATATATTATAAAATTATGACAGCAATAATAATGTGAAGCTAATTTAATTGGACCAATGATTAATTTTATTTCTGAATTGATATTTTTATTTTATTTTTATTTGACTATTTAAAATACGACATTTTTTATTACCAATGACATCCTACTTTTAATTTGAATTTACATGTTCAATTTTGATACAATAATAGTTGTTTACTTGGTCATAATGAAATTTTATAACTAATTTAAAACATTTTGCACACCTTATTAGGTTATAGTACAGCGGCATATTATAGCTACATGTAACACCTTTTCATACTTACCTGTATTATGCAAATAAACGGATTGATTGATTGAAACGGGAGATCGATTCAATTAGAGGGATCCGGTGTTTCACTGCAGTCTCAAATAAACGCTTAGAAAGGCGTTTCATAAACTGCTGGTTTTTTGGGATTTGAAGACCTTTATGTAGATTCTCTTTTCGAACATAAAAGGGAGCTCTAAGGATTTTTCGAAGGAACCGTTTTGGAGCTTTTGCATCCTATGGAACAGATGGAGCCTTAAGTTGCACTCTATGGCTCCGTCACAAGACAAGACAAGGCAAGCCTATGTCATGATTGGAGGAATGACTGTCGTAAAAATGCGCAATTTATACTTGAGTGACAATATGCTGCAGACGGTCAAGATATAGTGGAGCCTTCTTTGAGCGAAAGTGGTACCTACGCAAACGAGCTTGATTTATGTGCCTGGCGAACGTCGAAGGCTCGGTTTACCATACATGGTCATTGAAGGGGAAGGTGGGAGGCTGCTCTACAATCTTTTGTAAATGGACCGCTTCACTCTTAACGGAGATAATTTGACTATCAATTTTTTGTGACCCATAACGTGATATAATTTGAGATACATCTGTTTTCCGTCGGAGCTGGGGTTCAAATTCAGATTTATATTCATTCATTTGTCAACATAGGTTACAGATAGCATTCACCTTTGTGTAAACATGTGTAAAACGAATCCAGAAAAGACCTCTGAAAATGAGCTATTTTGCACAAAGACATGCAAAAAAAAAAACAAATAAGTACTTACCTACTTCAATTTATGAAAAATTTGCAAAAATCAAGGTTCTGACTGACGAAATTTTTTCCTAAAACTTTATAATGGTTTATTAAAAAAAAAACATGTCCTGGAATAAGTTTTGTAAAATATTCTAGTGAGTGACGGATGTTACCGAATGCCAAGCGAGCACAGATATAGATACCTATACCTAGATAACGCAAGAGCAACTACTTCGCGTGCCTAGCCTACGTACAAAAATCGTAAGTGGTCACTTTCGCGCTCAGTCTGCATCGGAGTACAGCGCTGGTCGGGTGCAGCTAAAAATATAAAAATGGTTAATTGTGCTGTTGGTGTGGGGGTGGAGCGAGGGGGACGCCGTACGCGGCGGCGTCTTCACTAAATAGTGCTTGTGACGTCATAATAGGTAGTCAAAGAATGGCACGCTTGGTTTTCATAAAGATCGTGATGCTTGCGTTATCTATGTCTATCTATATCTGTGCAAGCGAGTGTTAGGCGTTATTGTGTGCGTGTGAACTGAGGGACCATACTTGCATTTCGCAAATTAAAAATCTAAAGATTTAGTAAAAGTCTTAAAACAATTGTAAAACAAGTCTGGGAATTTGTAAAAATATATTTAAAAAATACAGCCCTTAAAGTGGGGTCCCTCAGTCCTCACAGACCATCAGCCAGATCTCGAAAATTATCTGGAAAATTGAAGTGTTGTGACTACAGACATTTAGTAAAGAATTTTTAAAGATATTTACAAAATTTCAGACCACAAAACACCAAAGATAAAAAAATTATAATGTCTAAACTGGGGTCCCTCAATCCACACAACTTTTTACTCAACTTTTTGTAAAAAGTTTCTTTTAAATAATAGGTATCTAAAATTGTGCATTTCTTACCTCTTAGCTGAGAAAATACATTTTCTTTAATCCTATGAAATTCGACAGAGTAGTGTGCCGTAAATAGGGCAGTGCCACCGGTACCTAGGCACATGGTGTAGACTCTGGGGGGCGCTAAAATGGCCAGACTAGCCAGGACTATTATTTTTTCATTTTACTCCTGATTGCTTCTGACAAGTTCCCGCTGGGCCCCTAGTACTCGATTCCAACACATAAGTACTATGCGGTCCAAATGAGAATAGGATCGATTGCCATGTTGTGACGTCACGTCGAACTGTCAAATTGAAGAAATTGTGTACGGTGAGCAAAAAATGTTTTTTTTTTTAATTTGTTTTACGAATCGTTACCGAATTTTTTTTTTATCAGAATTCAGTTCTTCAATTTTTCTCATCTCAGTGTCACTGTGTGAAGTGTCTGATTAGTGGCAAATGGAAGAAGAAGGCGAATTATTCCTAACAATGGAAATAAGAAAGAAAATAGTTTTTATTTTTAACTAATTATGACTTAAAACAATATAATTAGCTAATTTATATTAAACAATAACGTTTTTACTTCACCTAGACTTAACTAAGACTACGTAATACAAAGCAAAAAATAACCCTTTATTGATACGCAAATAAGATTTTTTTGCAAACCGTAATTTTCACTCAACATTTGACAGATCGAGGTTATTGGCTTTCCTATTCTTATTTTTTTTTTTTTGGTAGGTAAAATCATCCAATGACAAATCCCGCCCTTGGGTGGGGCGGGAAATAGTGTCAGACTTTTACTGACTAAAAACCTACCTTTCCGTTCCTTGCCTTTGTCCCGGGGCCTGTTCCTATTCTTATTTGGAACGCATAGTACCTACATGCCAGTATCATCAAAAACGTTTGTTATATAACCACCATTAAAAACTATAAAGTAATATATGAAATAAAAACAAGTGTTAATTTCGTTTCGACACTGACTCTTTCCAGTGCAGAGTGGCATATTCTTGTATAATTCTCGAGGTGGCAGAGTTTTTGTCTAGGGATTGCAGGACTGAGGCACAGTCGGAGAGTATCCAGATGTGCGTGTCTGTTACATTGCTGGTTTCTATGGCATAGGCTGCTAGAATTATGCCAACACATTCCGCCCGATAGACGGTGTTGAATTATCCTAGAAATCTGGATATTCTGATATTGAGGTCATTGGAGAAGACTCCGAACCCCGTGCCAATGTGTCTTTGATCCATCCGTGTAGACCCTCAGTTTATCTAGGCCTGAGTAGTCATACACTTCCTCTGTTAATTGAATATTGAAATGCTTTTGGAAATGATACGCCCTTGGAGATTTGTCGCTAGGTGATGCCATCATCGGCTGTCGTTTAATAGCGTCTTCCATTATGCGTATGTGTTTGATTCTGGAATCTTTGCTCAGGATGCCCGATATGCTGAGGCTGAAAGCTGCTAAAGCCGCCTCCTCCTGCACTATTAGGTGCAGTGGAGGCAGCCCCAACATCGCCTGCAGGGCAGCCGTGGGTGTAGTTCTCATGCTACTAGTGATCGCTACGCAAGCGAGTCTCTGTTTTTCGAGGTCTTTTTGGGCTGTGCTCATTTCGGTCCTCCTGGGCCACCAACTAAACAGCCGCATGTGATTATCGGTCGAATTACAGTGGTATATAGCCAGTGGGTTAACTTTGGGGCTATACCCGTTTCGGCCTAACATGCGCTAGCACTGCCACATAGATATATTACTGGCTTTTTTTGTGATGTAATCGGTGTGTTCTGCCCAATTCAGCTGTTTGTCCAAGTAAACGCCCAGGTACTTGACTTCAGTTGATAGACTGTAGTTTTTGGTGAAGAAAACCAATTCAGTTTTGGTGGGTTTCACAGTCAGTTGGTGTTCCATGCACCAGTCTTTTACTATTTTCAAGGCCTGCCGCATAAGGTTGCATAATGTATTTTCGTGGGTGCCTTTTTATTTTATTTTATTTATTTTTATTTGGCTTAGAAAATACACTTGCATCTTTATGTAGCTACAAGAATGTGGTCTTAATCGGAGATATTAACATTAACATCATCCCGGCACGGTTGAACAGTATGGCGACTGATTAACTTAATTTAACGGCATTACATGAACTTTTGCCAACGCACAATCTACCTGACAGGCCTGTTGGTCTAGTGGTTAGTGGCCCTGACTGCTATGCCCGAGGTCGTGGGTTCGATTCCCACCCAGAACAAATGTTTGTGTGATGAGCATGATCATTTGTTCTGTGTCTGGGTGTTATTTATCTATAATATTTATGTATTTAGAATTATATAAGTATGTTTATCAGCTGTCTGGTGCCCATAACACAAGCTCTGCTTAGCTTGGGACTAGACGGTGTCGTGTAATAGTTGTGGAATATTATATTATTATTATATTATATTATATTACCTACCCGTGACAAAAATTGTTTGGATCATGTCTTTTTAAAATCTAACTTCAAAACCCTAATACTAATAATTGATTCTAGTATCACAGACCACGCGCCGGTTCTCTTTAGCATGGAAACATTATTAAGACCAAACAAACGAAAAAATCACATTAACAAAACAGATTATGATTCTATTGTAGCGGATGTTTCGAACACAGATTTCACTCAAATATTAAATACATCTGACCCTAACGTTGCATCTGAGATGTTGATTACCACTGTTGGATCATTAATACAAAAGCTCTCTAGAATACAGCTCACACCGTCTAAACAAGTTATCTTCAAACCTGGGATCACTAAAGGACTGCTCAGATGTATACGTAATCGAGACTCCATGAGTAAGCAGCTAAAAATTAATCCTACTAATTATACCCTTAAATTAACCTATCTCAGATACCGTAACTTCTGCAACAAATTATTAAAAAAAAACTAAAACACGAGACAAATGAACTACGAAAAGCACGAAATAATCCCCGGTCTACTTGGAAAATAATTAAAAACATAACTCACACAAATTCCATTAAAAAATCCCCCGTTGAATTTTTGGGGATAATGGTTGTTGAGTGAAATGATGTTGTGACTCCAAAACAGAATGTATATTATTTGTACCCAGCACCTCCTTATATATAGATTTACATTGCTACGGACTAAAAACTTAACCAATAGGAAAACACTAGCTTAATGTCTACTAAACTCTTAACCAATAATGTAATACTACGTTTGTACAAAAATGTCCCGCTAAAACTAATTGACCACTTATAACTCTACACTGCGTCTTTATGCGTTACGTTAAAACTAATGTCCAATAATTTCACTATACACTGTTCCCACTTTCTGGCGACATTACTGTTGTCCAATCACAACGCTGGTTACTGTTTGATGCGCGTCCCGTTTGTTGTCGCTAGTATCGTTATGCTGTTCCTGGCGGGAACAGTACCGTTACGTCTATTGTGACCTTTTCCTTGAGCAGCTGTGGTGTGGTAAGGACGCTCGCTGCTACGCTCGCGCGCTGCGACCTTGGAACACAATGGCTGCGTGTTACCTGTTTCTATTTCTAAACAGGTTGTCGAAAACGTTACCAAAAGTTCTTTTCAGAACTGTCAGCTTTGATATTTCTTGGCGGAATCGAAACGTGTTAATTGTGCTGTGCGGTGTGGTGGCTACAAATTATTGAATATAGACAGAGACAATTTGACATCTGTTAACCGTGTTAATGAGTACTTTTCCCGCATCGGTAGCGACTTGGCATTACAAATTAGCCCTAATATACAAAACAACCAATTGCTGAATGATAACACCAATGCCAACTCGTTGGTCCTTTTACCAGCGGATAAGTCTGAGGTTGACAATTCCTGCTCATTTATTGCAAAGGTGCTCAAAAACACTAGTACCAATAATAACCCATATTTGCAATATTTCCATGGCATAGGAGACTTTCCCCAAATCTTTTAAAAGGGCCGTTGTGCATCCCATCTTTAAAAGTGGAAACAGAGACAGTGTTAATAACTACAGGCCCATAACTGTCCTGCCTGCGCTGTCCAAAATCCTAGAGAAAGTGCTAAATACTCGCCTAATAGACTTTTTAAAGAAAAATAATATTCTAGCGCCGAATCAATTTGGTTTTAGGTCTGGAATATCGACTGAAGGTGCAGTGGCTTCTCTGGTTGATAAAATAGTAGACAGCCTTGATAACGGACAAAAATGTCTGTCGATTTTTCTCGATCTTACCAAAGCATTCGACACTGTCTCTGTTCCACATCTGTTACTAAAATTGGAGAAGATGGGAATACGTGGATACGCGCTTCGTATTTTCAAGGATTATCTTTCTGATAGGACCTAGTGTGTAAAAATAGATGACATCGTTAGTGGCAACGCACCCCTTCTTTTTGGCGTCCCACAGGGTTCGATCCTTGGTCCAACCCTTTTCCTACTTTATATAAACTCTTTGTGCACCCTATCCCTTCACTATTCTTCTATTTTTACTTATGCAGACGACACTGCAATTTTTGGTCGGAAGCCTTTGCTCGTGCAGAATGTGCTCTTTGTGATGTAATGCAGTGGCTATCAAACAACCTCTTAACACTCAACCTTAACAAAACCACGTACATCACGTTCTCAAAGACACCTATAGCCCAACCATCTTTGGAAATATTTAATTTGAGAGCGCATACTTGTTCGACATACACATCCACTAATACCTGCGACTGCCCAACTATACTGAGATCTGTCCATACTAGGTATCTGGGTGTATATATTGACAATCATCTTTCATGGAAATACCACCTGACTAACGTTACTGGCCGCGTCCAAAAGATGATATACATTTTCAAAAAATTACGCTACTCTGCTGACTTTGACACTCTGAAATCAGTTTATTACGCACTATGTCAATCTATTCTAACATACTGTATATCTGTCTGGGGTGGAGCTGTGAAATCATATCTTCTGCCTCTAGAGCGAGCTCAAAGAGCTGTCCTAAAGGTTATGACATTTAAGCCTTTTAGATTTTCGACAGCCCAATTGTATCAGGAATGTAAACTGCTTACTGTCAGACAGCTCTTTGTGCTGGAAACAATTTGCAAAAAAACATGATGGTCTGGAATATGATATTCAAATCACAAAAAAGCGTCGAGCTCGTCAGGTCTGTCAAGCCCAAAGGTTTAGAAGTGCGTTAGCAGCGCGCAACTACAGGGTTGTAAGCTGTCACTTATATAATACTGCTAATAAACACTGCAACATTTATCCTTTAACTAAAGTGCAATGCAAGAAAAAAGTTACCACATGGCTCTTGTCCAAATCTTATGAAGATACCGAGAATTAGATTAAAATAAGTATAATATAATCCAAAATTTTTAAGTATCAAAACACGATATATATAATTACAAAATCACACATATCACACTCACTCACACACACACACGCACACCCATACACACTCCCTCACACACACACGCATACACACTCCCTCCCACACACACTCACACTATGACGCATCTACGATAACTATCTGTGGCAATTAATTACGAGAGCCCTGGTACCCATAGCGCAAGTTAAATCTTACTTTGGGTACCAGTGGTCAACAAAATTATTGTACATGTGAAGATTGTTGTAACTCATGTGTTTTCCTTGTATGTATCTTTTTGAGACAATAAATTATTATTATTATTTTTATGAATTTATTTATCTCAGGACCCTGAGGTCCTGGACCTTAGGAAGGCGTACAAGGAGCCGAAACCAACTCCCAGAGGCCCTTTAGGCCCTTTAGGTACTTTTAATGGAACGTGATGCCAACCGACGATTGTCCCTGTACACGCAATGCTAGTGCATCCAAGGACGGCCCCCGGTTGGTGAAAACTATTGTGAACTATGGAAAATAAAGACAATAAGGCTATGGTTTTTGGAGTCTTAAGTGGACTGATTACCAAGAACTATGTGAAAACTATGGCCCCTGCCTAAACAATGTTATTAATATCCATCGGTAAACAGGCAGGGGGTCACTTGCACACTCAATAAATGGGCCCCCAAAAACGGCCGCTAGCACGAGGTGACGTAGCAACAAGAGGGCAACATATCCTGAGGTGCTTGAGGAGTGGAGAGGTATACCACGGCTATCAAGACAATCCCGGAAGTGCGGTCAAGATCCCTACCAGCACCTTACTGGATTATACATCCTTCTCCCGAGCACGATTGCTCTTGCGAATCTCCACTCAAACCAGCCAATAAAGGCAAGAGAGAGGTGGGAGCTCTGTTCCTCGTCAGTGTTCACTACGACCGGCCAATAAAGGCAAGCCGGAGATGAAGAACGAGAATTCTCCCGGGAGATTGGGTCCGTGGGGTCACTAATGCCAAACAGTTCGCCACAAAAATGACCTGCGGATGTGCCATTGTCGAGAACTGGGTCGGGCACATACCTATAGTAAGGTACTTCTGATTGCACAAGATTGTATTTTAGAGCAAGTTGCTGGTGGATAATCCTGGCTACGAGGTTGTGTCTGTGCAGATAGTCTCCGTTAGCTAGATGAGAACATCCAGAAATAATGTGTCGGATTGATTCTCCGGGCCGGTGGCATGCCCGACAGATGTCAACCGTACCGTCCTTCACAATATATTTCCGGTAGTTGTTCGTCATCATAACTTCGTCCATTATCGCACAGACAAAACCTTCGGTTTCCCCGAAGAGGTCACCAAAATGTAGCCAAGATACGGACGCTAATAGGTCTACAGAGGGCCCATGTAAGGCCCGGTAAAAGCGTCCGTGAAGCTCCTTGCTCTGCCATACTTCTCTGCGGTCATGAGTATCCAGTACTAAGGAGAGCGGAGTGAGGCCCTTGTCCACCGCTACCACATCTCGGTGCATGCCCACGTCGGTTTCTAGGAAGTATTCCCTGAGACTGCACACCTCGCGGTTGTGTAGGGCCTTAGCATTTAAGAAGCCACGATCCCCGCACTTCCGCGGGATATACAGTCTCATCACCGATGACCGTGGGTGATGCATCCGATTTGCGGTAAGCAGTGTGCGGACCCTCCTATCCAAGGCGTCAAGTTCTGTCCGAGTCCATTTGAGTATGCCAAAAGAGTACATCAACACCGGCATGACCCAACCGTTGAAAGCGCGCACCTTGTTCCCGCCTGATAAAAGGCTATTCAGGACTTTATTCAGGCGGCCGAAGAAGCGTTGCTTCAACGACTGTTTCACGTCATCAGCATTGATGCCTAACGCTTCCGACATACCCAAATACTTGTAAGTTTCAGTTGAGCAGAGGGATCTAAGGTGTATAGAATCCGTGAGTTGAGTTCCCAAGGATTCCATAATCTCTCCTCGCTTTACATGCATGACTGCACATTTGTCCACACCAAATTCCATCCTGATGGCACTACTAAAGGTTTCAGTTACCTTTAGTAGCTCCATCAGTTGCAAGTCGTTGGGGGCAAAGAGTTTCAGATCATCCATGTAAAGAAGGTGAGATATGACTTGACCACCTCTTTTCAATTGGAAGCCTAGCCAGTACCCTCCAGCAGTGTGCTGAGAGGGTTCAAGGCTAGGCAAAACCACGGGGACTCAGTCACCCTGGAATATGCTACGCTCAATCCTTATCGGTTCACTGTTCTCCCGAATCTGTCGACATCCCGGATAGTGAAGGACTGTTCTCCACTGCCCCATACACGACATCAAGAAGGTGCGCAGAGTTGTATAAACTTTGTACAGTTCTGGCACCCTCATGAGCCATGTATGAGGAACAGAGTCATAGGCCTTCTTGTAATCTATCCAACATGCCGACAAATTCTTTCGAGAACGTCGAACCTGTTGGCTTATGGCCATATCGATGAGGAGCAGCTCCTTAGTACCGCGGGACCCGTTCCTACATCCATTCTGAGAGGCCGACATGATAGAATTTGTCTCAATATGACTATTGATTTTAGCTCTCAGAATGGATGTAAGAACTTTATAGACCGTCGGCAAACACGTGATCGGTCTATAATTTTTAGGATCCGCAGTACTAACTGATTTGTGGAGCAGCTGGGTTATTCCTGTTGTTAGGAAAGGGGGTAGCGACCCTGACTCTAAGGCAGACTGGAACTGAGATGCCAAGCGAGCATGCGACCTTTGAAACCATTTTATCCAGAAATTGTGCAGCCCATCCGGCCCAGGAGATTTCCAGTTAGGCAACGGACGGACTGCACGGGCTACATCTTGGGGGCTGATGGTAATTGCCCCTATTTCTGGTAAAAGATCACATGTGCGCTCGACCTCTCGGATCCAATCACCCTCGATGTGACTGACAGGCGCCGACCATCTAGCCCTGCCGACTTATAGGTACGGTTGGAAGGTCCTAATGGCCCATCTGATTCGGTCTTCTGTTATTATATTATGAGCACTGGACCAATCGAGATCAGTTGGGGTCTGTTTCGGTACGCTCGACCACGTCTTGTCCTCAAGTAGGTTGCAGTCCCGGAAATGCGTTTCCAGTAATACCTTACTTCAGGTCTCATGGTCTGTTAATGTACAGCTGTTGTCTTGTTTTTTCAGCACACCATGGGTACGTTCCTGGTCGGTTGACAGAATTTTCCTGACCCGTGCTGCTTCAGTGTTTGATTCAATGCTATCACAGAAGTTGCGCCAGGCGGAGTTTCTGGCGGTTCTAACTGTTTTCTAGTATCTGTATTGGGTTTCTTTGTATTTCTCCCAGTCCTCTGGGAGTCTTAGAGTTTTTGGAGTTTTGAATTTTATATATATTGATAAAACAAAGAACGCAAAAGAGATAAAGGGAATTAATTTCCCACTTAGTAGTTACCGAAATGGATATAGGGATATATTTCCCACCTAGTTTAGACGTGCAAAACTAACATTTTTTTTTCTTTTTATACACTATTTATACAATCATTATATTAGAAATATAGTCTATTTACAGAAATAATAACAATCACGTACTTACAAGATTTTTTCTGCTCGTCAGGCGATATAGTACATTGTTACTCTAGGGGTGAAAGTAACTTATTTAGTCCCGAGAAGAAGTTTGGCGTCCGAGCGAAGCGAGGTCGCTAATATTCGAGGGACTAAATAAGCCTTTCACCCGAAGTAAACACTGTGCTTTTCATTACGAATAAAAGGAAAATAAAAATAAAAACCTGAGTCGTCGTCAAAGGTCGTCGTATGATTTTAGGTATGTTTCTTTTGATTTAGGCCGTAAAAAGTTTCCGACTACTGCTTTAACCTCTTCTCTGAGGAATCAGGCGTTGAATCCTTAACTGAATCTGATTATTGTGTAATTACAAAATTTCTTACAGCAAAGATTTAGTAAAGTACCTATAAACAAAATTCTACAACAAGTTTCCCGCCATTTTGTTTTTTTTTCTGTGGTCAATCGGCTATTCAGCCATCATTTTTCATTTTTATCAGTGAAAAATGGTAACTATTTCTCATATCTATGTTAGTGTTAAAGAATTAAATAATTAATTGAAAGTAAATTATAAATAATTATGTAATTAAAAAAGAAATAGATACTTATCTCTTAATTTCAATTTTGCATCGCGCTGTAATTGACTGGCTGTATAGAAAGTTGAGACATAGACCAATAGAAATTCGACGATAGAACTAGTTTTTTTTTTAATAATTTGACAACTGTCAGTTGAAAGTGATTCTCCCTAAGGATGAAAAGTACCTATTACTTTTAACCCGCTTCTCAGGCATGTTCAGACCTACTTTCAGCGTATGAGTAATGAAAAATACTTATCAACTCATATTTAGAGCTAAATTGGCGGCAAAAACTGAAGTTTAAAGTTTGAATCGATTTTGACGTTTATGCGTATGACATTTAGGAAGAATATGATATTATATGATGGGACAAATAATTTCAAGTACTTATCGATTATAAATTAAATATAAAATACCTTTAAGTAGATCATTGTCGGGTGGGAAATGATTTCCCAATATATGATTAAGGGTTAATAGTACATTGGTAGTACATTACTATAGTGTGCTTGTTTTGCACGTATGAACTCAGATTACAAAGGGCCCCGCTGGATAAATTTTTCCTGCTGAATTTCTCCTGTCCTGTTAAAGATTTCTAGAAGTTAAAGCATGAATCATGAGGTACATTGGTGCAACTTACGATCAGTAAGTATTACTTTTATTTACACCGAGTGTAATATAACTGGGGGCCCCGCTGGATAGGCAAGGCGCTTAATCGCTATCAAAATACATATGTACATTGAATTAAATCAGTAAATTCGTGAGGTACATTGAACAAGCAATGCCACTAGTTTTGTCGCTGTAAATCGAGGGGCTCCTCTGGATAGAAAAATGAGATTTTGTGCAATCCTGTTGGTTAACATTTCTGTTTCTCCGCTCCACTCCGGTGGACAGGCAGCCTAATGCCTTGATCGCACATACCGAGAAAAGAACGAGAATAAAATGTTGCTCGGCCGAGATAGTGATGTAAGAGAGTTGTAGAGATAAGCGCTATGTTTATACGTACCGAGTATTCAAATAGTACGCACACTTCGGTATTTACTGCATCGCCCTTTTACTCGGTACGTGTTATCAAGGCATAACGTTGTTCTCTACTCGACGTAAGGGGATCGTCTAGAAAAGGAAGGATTATTAAAAGTGAAACAGTGGTATCAACATAATAATTTATTATAATATAATCTACAGTTTTGGTAATATATAATAATGATCGGCGTCGAGCGGCTGCGTGAAAATCATTAAGAAAACAGCGGGTCAAAGTAAAGCTCAACAGATTTACTAATAATAACGACTTGTGGGGTGCTTGAGCTAGTACTCTTGTCCGAATAAACTTGTGTATTATACGCATTTCAATGAACGCCGCAGTTCAGTCGACCTGCTCATTACACTATTTTAATTAATATCATCACCGCTCGGCTCTAAGATCGCAGTAAAGAGCATTATCATAACCGATTAATAACAATATCTACAAAATTATAAAATTATAAGTACACAGAAGTCAGCGCATAATATGTTACAAAGCTATGGTACAAACTGTATCATTACGAGTTTAGTCATTGCATTTTAGTGGTAGGTAAGACAAGAATGAACGCAGTAGGAGTGTGCCTTTCGTTATTGTACTTTTCTCTCAGATTCATTTATAATATATGTTAGCGGTTCGTTCCGCGTGGACCGACGATCGCAGGAGGCGCTCAGTGAACGAGAAGTGATAGTCTAGCCTTGCGGTTGCTGGAGGCGCTCAGTGAGCGAGAAGCGAAGTGGTGCGGTCGCAGCGGCCGGCCGCGCGGAACGACACCGTCGTCAACGTGTGGAGATACATATAAATCTATTGCGAACGAAACATAACAACGATCACAAAGTCAACAAGGCGGCTGGCTGCGGGCCGCTACCCGCCGCGCGCGACGACGCTTACGACTTCTTCCTGCAACACACAAGCAGAGCGTGAGCGTCGAGCGGAGCGTGCGGAGCGGCGGGAGCGGGGACGCACTCACTGCTCGTGGTTGTCGGTGTCCGAGTCGTCCAGCTCGGGCTTGGTGCGGCGCTTCTCGTACACCAGGATGATGGCGCACAGCACGAACACCTCGGCGCAGATGCCCAGGAAGGGCCACAGCGCCGCGTACATGTCCTTGACGCGCAGCACCGTCTCGGCCGCCACGCCCACACCGTTGGGCCGGCACGTGTACACGCCGGCGTCGGCGCGCTGCGTGGCCTCCAGCACCAGCTCGGCGTCGGGCACGCCCTGCTCGGACGCCGTCAGCACGGCGCGCTCGCCCAGGGCCGCCGTCACCTCCGTCAGGTTGACGTCGTCGGACGAATTCTTCACCAGCCACTTGACGTCGGGGTACGGCTTGCCCACCACCTGCGCAGAGAGAGCGTGAGAGGGCGCCGGGGACGCGCGGGCGCTGCGGGCGCGGCACTTACCTTGCACACGAGGCGCAGCTTCTGGCCCTCCACGACGTTGGTGTTGGGCGCCAGCTTGGCGTGCGGCTTGCCGCGCAGCTCCCAGGCCAGCGCGGGCGCGGCGCCGCCGATGGCGCACGAGTAGTTGCCGAAGTCGTCCTCGTTGGTGCGCACGGTAAACTTGAATACAGAGTTATCCAGCTGGTAGCGGCCGCGCAGGTCCGGCAGTTCCTCTACCAGCGTGCCGTTCTTCCTCCTGGGACAAACACAGAGGTCAACTTGCGGCATGATGCGGCAACACATGGACAGAAGAACTGTAACACGTATTTTTTTTGTTGGTTTGGATTGTTTTTTTTTTTAGATCTACTGCAAGAACAAAAGTCTGGTGGGTTTTTTTTTTACGAAATACACTGAAACCAAATAAACCGGGCCACCCACCACCTTGCCACTCTAATCCAGTTTTCTGAAAGTATACAAAACTTATACCTACAGGACTATACTTAAATTTAATTTAAAGGACCATCAACTTGCATTGTAATCAAGCAAGACAAGCAACAAACAATGCTAACGATTTGGTGTTTTGACGAGTTCGCGCTTAGCGGTCTTTTCTAAAGAAATGATAGAAATATCCCACTAAGCTCAGTATAGAAGCTTAGTGGGATATTTCTATCATTTCTTTAGTTTTATCCATCGCTTGCTTAGACGCGTGCATGTTTGCTACTTTGTTCGGGCAATAATGGGTACGACACCTCAAGCTGTAGCACTACTCCAAGCAGGCCTTGGACAACGTGAGGACGCCCGACGGCTTCGAATCAGCAGACCTTCAGTGCAACGAGTTCACAGACGATACTTAGAGACTGAAGCATTTGCATGCCGTCTAGGTGCGGGCATATGATCGTTATATCCAACTTACTGTTTTGGAAATCGTCGCCTCAAAGCAGTTTAAGTTCAACAAAGTCTGCGTGACGAACGCCAAGTGGTGATGACCCCAAAGAGAGCTGCAACAGGCCCAGCATTAACAGGCCATCGTAGAGCACGACTTGAATTTGTTCGAGAGCATAGGGATTGGACGTTAGAGCAGTGGAGTACCTAATGTACTCTTCACTGATGAGACCAGGGTGAGTCTACATGGAAGTGATCGACGTCAAAGAGTATAAATCGCCCTGGAGAACGTTATTCTCAGTGTTGCATCGAGGAAACTGTTGCTTATGCAGGCAGATCTGGCAGATCTGTAGTAGTCTGGAGCGGCAACTCATTAACCGCACATGTAGCAATCGACGGGTCATACACGTGGAATGACTTTTTATCGCTACATTACTAAAATCCTCGCACACCATGTGATACCTTACGCACGTTATTGGGCAGGGTGGCCACGGCCTCATATTGCTCATTTGGTGATCCAGTAGCTACACAACGCCAGCACTCGTACGATGACGTGGCCAGCTCGTAGCCCGGCCTTGAATATGACAGAGCTCTTATAGGATGACCTGAAAAGTCGGGTTCGAGCCTACTAAAATAAAGCTTCCAGAGTAAAAAATTGCAATTAAAGAGAAGTGGAATGCAATTCCCCAAGATTCATCGTCAGATTCGTGAGGTCTATGAACGAATACGAGGATTCTACAAGTTATGCAAACAAGAAGAAGGAACACTAAATACCTACACCAAAAATCCTTTTTACCCGACTGCGCCAGAAGGAGGGTTATTCAATATATTTTTTTTCGGCTTCAATTTTTGTTTTCACTTCGTGATTACTAAGGGTTCACACAACTGTAAAATTTAAAAACGACTGTAAAATTATTCTTTTTGTAAAATCATTAATAAACGCTTAATAAATTGATAAATCTCAATGTGTTTCTATTCATTTTAATCTTCATGAAACGCGCTTTCTGTAGGTTAACTTTGATATTAAAATTTGTAAGTTTTATACTTTTTGCGAAAATCGGTAGCGGTAGACTTCCAAGGTAGCGGGTGGCTCGGTTTATTTTCTGTCCAGTATACATCTGCCATTTTAAAATAGACATAATATTTCAGTACTATAAGGCTGCCTGTCCATCGGAGCGGAGCGGAGAAATATTAACTAATAGAATTGCACAAAATCCCCGGTCCTCTTCAGTGGACAGGTACGAACTGGTTTAAAACATTCATACAAAACCGGGGAAGCAGAGGGGAACCAAACTCCCGCCGCCGGGAGCTTGAATATACTCGCAGCCTAGCTCCGCATATAGTCTGCAACTCTGCTTCGCATTACTGTCTCACCTCCAATCTGGTGGACAGACTCTTTCCGCAACTCCGCTCAGGTGGACAGGCCTCATGCAGATAATAATAAATTATAAAGTGGTAAGTTGGAGGCGGCAACTGACCAGACGTAGCTGCCAGCGTCAGCGGCGCGTGGCACGCTGCAGTTGAAGGAGTGGAAGGTGCCCACCAAGTAGTACTCCAGCTTGAGCGGCGCCTCGCCCGCCGCCGGCGCGGCCGCCTCGCCTGCAACACACACGCGTCACTCGCACCGACCCCGACACCCGCCCGAGCGTCACACCTACCATTTAGTTACGTTTTGCCGAGTTTTCATAGGGCATTTCTTTTTATACAAAAAGTGTCCTGTCTCACTCACTCCACGCCACTGCTCATGTTATTACATGAGCAATGGCGTGGAGTTAAGGGCGCTGCATCTGCACCCGGTTTTATATCTCACACATCATTGTGCTACTTAAATGAAAAGTATACTTATCACTACAAAGATAACGGTACTACAACCATATCTAATTAAACAAAGTAGGTAGATACTACTGCGATAAATCAACGGTATACTGCAATGAAATAATACGTACGTAGATACTACGGCTTAACTACAGGCATACAGAAGTTGCGGTACATCATTAGCTAGATTTAGATAAATAACAGATAGTGTAGTGGAAGCGCCGCGGGCGCCCGCTAGTGTCTACTGTTCAACGAAAAGCATTTAATTCAAACTTCGGTAACTCGCACTGACTGTGACTGCCACTTTAAAACTTTCCTAGTAAGCGCAAATATTTTGTTAAAAAAACTACTATATTCTCTTACACGTAACAATACATATAATATGTCGTGGCCAAATCTTAGAAATTGATCACTTCATGATATGACTAACTAAAACTGGCCAGATCGTTTGAAACGTAAAAGTTTAATGACATTTCAATCTTCGTTTGGCCTACTTTCTTTAGACCTTTTTATCATTGAAATCCTACATCAATGATATGGGCCAAACGAGGATTGACATAGATATTGTTACATATACGTCACAGTTCTATACTCCATCTGTTTAGGTAATTAACTAAAGGGAAACACAATCTTCACGTCTTTTATCTAAAAATGGACTAAAAATGTTTACAATTTAGCTATTAACCAACCAACAACACCCCACTGCCATCTACGATTGCATCACTGCTTACCATCAGGTGGGATTGCAATCAAGCGCTAGTTTATAACAAATAAAAAAAACCTAAAACGATGTTAGGTAATTAACTTAATTTAAAATAATCTTAGGATGCCTTCTATACGTTTTTTTTTAATAAATAAATATATCAAGATTGTTTATGTTTTGTTAACTACCTAGACCAATGGAGTTTAGTTGGCCATCTCATGAAGTGGTCAATTCTAAGATCTGATCTGATCACGACACATACACAGAAATAAATTTAGAAAGAATATCAATAGCCTCAAGTACATACACATAAAATAATTCAAACTACGGACGTGTACGTAGAGCCAAGCTAAGTAGCATGACGGCCGAGTCTCCGCGCCCGAGCCTCCTGTCCGTGCAGCCCCCGCCTCCTTTACGCATGCCACGCGCTCGGTTTTGCTTCCCGATACAAACCTTGGCTCTAATTTAAATCGACAAAATATTTAACAATCTGAAGTGGTGGCTCTATAGGTGAGTCCCAAGCCATCCTAGTGCTGCGGGGGTGCGGGTGCCGCACTCCTGTAAGCTGCCTCTCCGGCGCCGGCAGCCGCGACTACCAGTCTCTATCACAATCTCAATTTTTTAAGATAAAATTCACTAACAATATCGGTTAAATGCTTTGATGATTTTTGTTTCAAAGTACGGAAAAAGAAATTTTTTGATCAAGTCGATTTTCTTGGAACTTTGCAGAACTGCCAAACTCAAGAGCCGGTCGCGTGCGTCCACTCCACGAACGTACGAGAACGTAGCAACACGCGTCGCGGGAGCTGTGAAACACTGCATTGCGACAGCCCGCTATCAGTGACGCGAGTTGCCTTGCGCACGCGACCGACACGCGACCAAGCAACGAGGACGGTTTGGTTTATTTTAGAAATCCTCACCGACAGATGGGGATTGTAATTTTTCTTTTTCGTGGCTCCCACTAGCTATATAAACTCAACCTAATGGTGATTTTTGGAAAAATAAGCAACTTATTTTTCATAATTATTAACCAAAAGATGAAGAAGACGATTACGATAAGATTCAATAAATTAAATTAGATATACCTATCTACCATTATCTATCTATTATATATACCTATATAGACATAGTGAAATATTACATACCGTAATATGCATTGATATAAAAAAGGGTTTTTCTAAATCAATGGTAATATGTCACAATATCTTGTATATAAGAATGAATAGCTGTTTGTTAGTCTCGCTAAAACTCGAGAAGGCGGCTCGACCGATTTGCCTAATTTTAAAAAGATAAGGTTTAAACGGTGAAAAAACATGGAAAAATTCACGAAAAAAAAATCCGACTATTAGACGGTACGAAGTGTTGCCGGGTCAGCTAGTTATAAATAATTTTCATAATAAATATTTAGCATTGAAATCAAAATCAAAAATATTTACAACTGACTAGATTCAAAAAAATATTATTTTTATTTAAAGCATTATAGAATCACGTAAATCGCGATTGTGAATTTATTTCATTCTTTCCAAAAAAAAAGTAATGGTAATGTTACCTATGTACCCAGTAGTAACTAATATTTTGTCTAACGCAGTGTTTACGTAGACGCGGCGCGTTGCGCGGTGCGTTGGGAGTTTCGTCGTACATTGCAGCAGCGGGCCGCGTCATCGCTCGCGCAAACACAAACATATGGCAATGTACGACGGATCGCCAACGCGCCGCGCAACGCACCGCGTCTCCGTAATCGAGCTCTAACTCTAACACGAGAGGCATGCTGTCAACGGCAGACGTACCTGTAGTAGTCGACAAGGGGCTGCGGCAGCCGTCGACCCACTGACACTTCACTTATCATTTCCTAGACCGTCGACCTGTCGACGGCTGCAGTTACCACTGCCGTTGTCGCTCGTGTGTACGAGCTCTTACGTCTAGTAACATATCGTAAACCTGCGTTTACACTCAGCCTAGTTGGTTAGGGAATTGAGCAGGGCCGCTGCCACTGCCCGGCGCTCCTTCGATTCAGTTTTTCGTGCAGAAGTCACTGCGCGAGTCAGTGTTTACTTTCAGCCCTCTTGCTCACTTGCCGCCGGCGGCGGCGTTCGAGCTCGAAAGACGTATTTCGTCTTGTTACCCGAATACGGCACCTATCTATTTATTTGTACTGAATTTTCACTCTGAAAGTCTGCATTTACTATAACAATGTCACTGCTACCGCCACCGGAGTGGAGTAATGTCAAAATAATTACGTTTTTGGAGCTATACGAAATTGAGCGAATATTATGTGATAAAAATCATGAAATTAAAGCATGAGTTACACGAAAACACGTAAATAGTTCAATATACTGAGCAGACATAACGCTGTAGCCGCAACAACCTCGACGTCCGGCATGGTTGCGAGTCTTTGGTAAAGAGGTATGAAGGCTGAGTGTGAACACTCACTCGCGACGATGCTGCCGCAGAAGTATTTAGGGCAATATTTCCGGAAGCGACAGGAGCAGTGCCAGAGGCTGAGTGTTAACGCGGCATAACGTTAGTCGAACTTCCCTTAACTTAACCCTAACTCACGCGGACTGAGGACCGGCAACTACCTACAAGGTCATTGACTCGTTTACTTAAATAAATTAATTTCATACATGCGTATTCAAGTTTTAGAAATAAACTACTTTATATTTAAATTTTATCTTTACAAATCGATAATGTTTTATGTACCGAATGACCCTCCACGGGATTAAAACGATCAAAATTTAACGGTGTATATTTTTTTTTTACACCAATGTGTAATAATCTGTGGATGCATATTGCATAAACCAGACAGAACCAGTAGCTAACTCAAAATTTGCAATATTATAATGAGTTCTTAAATATTCCGTTGATCGCATTTTTTGTTTTATGGTTTAGAAATATCTGGTGTGGATTGTTACTCATTTTCCAAAAATCCTTACTAGGCTAATATTATTTAACTAGTAGGGATTACCGAAAAAAAAAATTAACAATCACCACCGGTGCGGATTTATGGAATAAATCGCCGGTTTAAGTCAGTAACTACAGTCAAAGATGAGTGAGTGAGTGACTCGGAAAAAGAAATCCCCTTTGACGAACACAATATGCACTTACAATGAGACATACTTTATTTGCATTACTGCGACGTTTTTTTAATCCGGTGCAACTACTTACGTGATATACGGTATAGCTGACATCTACATATAAAATATGGAGACTGTTGTCGTCTTCACATTATATAAGTTTTAACACTGCAATGAGGAGAGAAGTAACCAAGCAGAGAATTATTCTCTACTTTCTTGGTTGAAGCTAGGTCTTTTTCACGAGCGTGTTCAGTCAAAGTGTTTATTTCGACTGGATTTTCGTTTTGGGGTTCGCGTAGTGACCGTCCATTCAGACATTCTCTCTAAAAGTTTAATAGATAAAATATATAGTAATGTATCCCTGGTGGTAACGTTTACGGTTCGTACGGCCGCGCATTTCTGTGCGCATGTCACGCACATCATGTACTAGCCCAGTTAAAAGTATTGAAAGCAAGAGTTATTTTGTTGCTAATTACTGAGCCCACTATGTTTGAATTCGTAACCACCGTTCGGCGCCTCGGTGCTCGCTTACAGGAGTGTCGGTCTAGTCAGAGCCGCTCGGAGCGGGTCGTCGGGCGGCTTGCTCGCACTAGGTGCAGTACCGGGCACGGCGCGCGCGGCCGGCGCGACTGCGCGCACGTGGACGCGCACGCGCTGACCGGGCTGCCGCGCGCACGTGTACACGCCGGCGTGCGCGGGCCGCGCGGCGGCGGCGTGCAGGCGCGCCGTGAGTCGGCCGGCGGCCGCGGCCTCGCCTGCGGGCCGCATGTCGGCGGGCGGCGCGGCTCCGTCCAGCCTCCACTCGGCGCGTTCCTCCACGCGCAGCGCGCACTCCACTGTGAGCGGCGCGCCCTCGTCCACCGTCACGTCTGCGTCTGCGCACGCCACGCGTCACTACGCAGTGCTCTCACTCCTACGTGTGGACGTAACCACGTGACAGGCACTCGGTGCCACGACCCTACCTATGAATCTCTTAGGGGCTTTTGATCATTAAATTCTACGTGTGTATTTGATTACATCTGCATACACTGTACGCAATCTAACTTTACAGTTGATGATACAGAACAAATATCTAACGTCTATAATTAGATGTTTCTTAACAGTAACAAAACTTTGTAATAAACAGTTATTGTATTCTTTTACATGAACTTTCATTCACTCTAGTCTGTCCTAGCTCAGAGGACACCGGTGTCCTCTCACATCCACGCCACTATAGGCCTTAATTCCGATGTTTAGAGTCTACTTTTGTATGAACAAGTTGGGTAGTTGTGGATCGACGTGCTAGAAAACTGTCAGATTCAAGCTGCCAATTTCTAACATAATATTAATATATCATTATTAAGTCAGATGATTCAGGAGGACGTTTAAATGTGTGAAGACAGGTATCTATCTGATTTGAGTGAGTTATGAACGCGTCAAAAACTTATTAAGAGTGGCCCTTTCCGATCTGTCCTATCCGTCAAGTCAATGTTAGCACGGTTTAAAAGCTTGTTGTTTCATTAAACGCAATCCAACACTATGTTTGATAAAGAGGCAACGCGAAAAACGAGATAACGCCCGAGTGATCTGCTGGCATTCGGTAATAACTTTCACTCGAATATTTCACAAAACTTTTTCCAGAAAATACGTTTTCTCACTTGCTAATCTCGTTAGAGAGGTTATATGGGAATAATATCACGCGTTGGACACCAAATCTCTTCATCCCAAATTTTAACCGCGGTGAGGCCAAAAAGTGCGATGTCTCATTTGACATCGTGTCCGACAGCGATAATTTCAAGTAGTAGTTAAAAAAAAAGTACAATGCGGTCCAAATGAGAATAGGATCGATTTCCATGTTGTGACGTCACGTCGAACTGTCAAATTGATGAAATTGGGTACGGTGAGCAAAAAAAAGATTTTTTTAAATTTAATTTATTTACGAATCGTGAACGAAATTTTTTTTATCAGAATTCAGTTCTTCAATTTTTCTCATCTCAGTGTCACTGTGTGAAGTGTCTGATTAGTGGCAAATGGAAGAAGAAGGCGAATTATTCCAAACAATGGAAATAAGAAAGAAAATAGTTTTTATTTTTAACTAATTACGACTTAAAACAATATAATTAGCTAATTTATATTAAACAATAACGTTTTTACTTCACCTAGACTTAACTAAGACTACGTAATACAAAGCAAAAAATAACCCTTTATTGATACGCAAATAAGATTTTTTTGCAAACCGTACTTTTCACTCAACATTTGACAGATCGAGGATATTGGCTTTCCTATTCTTATTTGGAACGCATAGTATGAGCAGTTAGCCTAGCGTATTGTTAGCACGCCCACAAACACAATTTCGAACTGGAATGACGTTAGACGCAGCGTAAAATCTGAGAGTAGTGCTTTGGAAAATCGAGTTTTATGAAAAAAACAATTCATAAATCTATTACAAATAAATTGTATAAACTCTTCCATAATAAAACTTTCGGTATCGAATTTGTTTTGGAGGTTATACAGGCTGTACCTGACAGCGTACCACAAACGAATACTATTGGTCCAGTACATCATTCTGGAGGCCCATCGTATTTTTAATTAAGAATATATTATATATGATTTATTTAATTCACACCTCGATAATATTTTCAGTAAAAAACATTAAAAAAAAAATATTAATTATAATTAATATATTAAAAAGTTATAGGGGGTTGTTAACATCGTTATTCTAATCCACCCCGACAGCATTTTCAATTTTAGAAGTAATTCATTCCATTTTTTCACAATAAAAAAAAAAAAAATTGTTTTTTAAATTAAGAAAAAACCGATGCAGCCGTTAAATCCCACCACTGGGAGTCCAGAATCATATTCTGGATCCATGTTATTTGTATGTGGTATGCTGTGAGATACACCCTTTATACGATTTTTGGGTTTGTTCTTCGTTATTATGTGACACTTATTTGCTTTGCTTTCTATTTTGACACATTGCTTTTGCAATATTTTTTTATATTATTTGGACCATCAGATAATGTAATTGTTGTAGTGATAATTGTAATGATTTATTTTTGCTTGCTTTTATATAGCCTCTTTCTACCTATAATGTAAATGTGAGAACACTGTAGACTCCGCAAATTCTTAGATTACTTCTTATCATGACTCACTTTTTTATGATTATTTTTGTTGTGCTTTCTGGTACAATATTGACTGGTCTACATTGTCCTTACATAATTTATTAATGAATACTGTAATATGAAAATATTGTAATATAAACCTTTTTTTAAAAGAGTAACCATGGAGTTTCTTGCCGGTTCTTCTCCATAGGAAACAAACAATTTGGAACCGTGCATTAGCTTCTGACGTTTTATAAGTGCCCATGTAGGCCTATATGAAATAAAAACATTTTGACTTTGACTTTGTTTGTCTCGAAGTTTTGTCCCAAATTCCAAAAAAATATTTTTTCTTCCCACATCACTATTGAAGTTGTGTTTCGTCCCACATTACAAGTACTTTAAAAGTACAGTCAACAAAAAGTATGTAAGTACTTATTTGAACTTTTATTAATATTTAAAAATTTAAATATTGTAATAAAAAAAGTAATTAAAACTTACTAAAATGATATCATCCTATTTTAGTTTGTTTTAAGATTGAATAAGGTTAAAGTATTTGTTATTATTTGTTGGTTTTGCTGCAATTATAGTTACAGTATTTTATAATTGTAAATTTATAATAATAAAAAAAAAATAAAAAACAAAGATGTAAAAAAAATAAATGAAGTGAATTTTGATTCAAAAATCAAAATCAAAATTTATTTTTTTATTTTTTATCATAATCAAAATCGCAGAAATAATATAATAATAATCATCTTATCATTAAAACAGTTCAAATATACACAATAGTCAGATCTATGCTATATAGCTATTGAATAATCAGTGTCATTTGAGGTACAGAACCCTAAACAACTTTATGATTTTGTCATACATAACATTATCGTTATTTTTAATTGTATTCAAAAAAGAAAAAAATCTAATATACGTTCTGTATATGTCACCATAAAAATTCCATTTTCCATTAAAGTATTCATTTTCAAGCCAAGCAGATAAAAAAATATCAATAAATTTATCGGTCTGTTCTGGGACAATCCTCCATAATGTATAGCAAGCCATTATGTTTGAGTTCTGATGGAATCAAAGCTAATGATGAACACAAAGCAATATGCTATTAAACATTCTATATTTATTTAACTTTAACACCTTTAGGGCGCGAGAATTCAAGAACACGAGAATCGAGAAAAAAATAATAAAAATAATATTTTAGGACGAAGGAAGTATATAGTTTGTGACGAACCAGGATTTTTTTTTTGAGGGACGAATCTCATTGGGCCGAACGAAGAACAAATCGATTTTTGATACCTTTTTTACACTTAATGTTGCGTTAAAATCATCAAAAAACAAAAACTTTCTTGGCTCATAAAGTCAACTTTGTAATGGCAATTCTTTTTTGTGTTTTGATTCTGTACAGACAAATTTAATAATAAGATAAACCATATCATGTTTTGTTTTGGGTGTATTATACATCTAAAGTCTCTAGTATTATACATCTAGTTAAACTGGAGAAATACCCCCAAAATTTGTATGGAAAAGTATTGACTAGTGTAACCTTAATACAGAAATCGGGGACATGAAACGAATCTGAATTAAAAATTGTATTCAGAGTAAAGGCGACACTAAATGAAAGCGACCTTGAGCGAACAAAAGTGGAGCTAGCGCCACCCCCCCCCCTCGATCATTACTACTCCCCGCGCATCATTAAAAATATGTCCTTCATTTATTAAACACAATATAAATAAAAAACCGTAAATCAAAACATTGGTAGGTAATTAAATAATCTTTTAGTTTGTGAAAGTTTCATAAAAATACAGCCAATGATCAGCTCTTCGCTTTTTTGTCTGTGTGAGACATAACTTTTGAAAATAAAGTTCACACCAAGTTTTATGAAAAAAATAATTAAATAGTATAATGAAATTATTAGGCAAATAGTCTAACATATATTCATTTTTCAATACATACGGACTAGCCGTTCAGACGTGATGTTGAATTTAAAATCGTCAAAAATCATTATCTTCCCCTTAGGATAAGCGTGCCACTCATGCCGACAACTGCGAGGCGCGCGAAGAATACGACGTGCCTGCTCCTGTCGAACGACTCGAATTCAATAAAGGAAAAATTTCTGGAAAGCAGACCAGCAGAAAGTAAGGCACAATATGTTAATTATATTATTATTATGCCAGCAACACAAAATTATATTGCTACTGGATCATTTAGGCCTTATTTGTAAGTTTATAATCTTTTGTTAACATTCATTTGTAAGATTATTATATATCAAGCAATACTGACTGTCATGGAAAATACGCTAAATACTAAACTAACAATTTTATTATAATGACATCATGTAGTGTTAAATAATGATCACTGGTTTAAGTAAGAACTTAAGAATTTAAACAATAGCGAAGGAAGCGTCAAGTTCCGCGTTCCCCTATCACGGGTGGCGCTAAACTAATGTCATATTTTGTGGATGCGTCTTAATGTTTACAGATGGCGCCAACTGTCACTCACTGCTCTTTACTATGTTGTAGACATTTTAACAACTAGCTGCTGCTAGCGGCTGCACCTGCGTAATACTGGATCAATTATCCCAAGAGAACATTGTCCTGGGATAAGTTTCCTATGGGCTATTCCAGGACATGCTTCTCCCGCGTATCACGTTTCATCGAAATGCGTTCAGCCGTTTGAGTAAGAACAAACACAATTAACATACACATGCACAAACAATCCACTTTATAATATGAGTATGATGTGATTAGTTATCAACAAGCTATGGAGCGAGCCGATACACATCTAAGCAACGTGGAATTATTGTTACTGTTTTGAAATTTGAACTGGCCGTCCAGATCGCCACTAACGGTGCCAGATTTCGTCTTTTGGGGTATTTTAAAAAATCGCGTTTACCACAACAGACCGCAAGTCTTGCAAGTCTTGAAAAAGAAATTGCCAATGTTTTGCAAGTAACAATTCAAAATGCCTTAAAACGAGCACAATCTTATTCTGCTTAAGTCGGGAGGTGGCAATTCGAGCGATGTCATGTTTAAGGGTTCCGTAGTCAACTAGGAACCCTTATAGTTTCGCCATGTCTGTCTGTCCGTTAGCACTACAAGCTGAAAATTGGTTTACTAGGGTACGGGGGGTACCCTAGTAAAACAATTTTTTCTCTTTTTTTTCGTACACGTAAAGTGGGGAGTGATTTTTTTTTCATTTCAACCCTAACCTCACTTTATGTATGGCCAGGAGGCATGCTGAGCATTTGGCCGTTTTGCACTGATGTGACGCATAGTTTTCCTAAATAAATGTTTGTTGGCTAGTTTTTAGTCTACGTTATTTCGTGTAAATAAACTATTTTTCTTTCTTTTCTTTGTCGAGGGTCACCAGTTTGACCTTGATTTATAAGGGTGGATACTCTAACCAGACGGGTGTTATATCTGGTTTACACAAATGTCCGATAAATGATTTCGGGCTGTTGTATAAGTTTAAATCGCGCGGAGAACTCTAATTGCGCGATGTAGTACTTCGAGGTTTACTTTTTATGTGGCGTCGTAGGTGTCGCTACAACTTAATTTTTAACTTAAATCGCGATTTAAATCATTTTATATTGTAGTGTGCTCATGCGAAATTTCATTCACTTGATAGTTGATGATGCCAATTTTTTTTTTAATACTGTATAAGTAGTCTTATTCGCTTAAACAAGACAATAAACAGATATGCGCTTGCAGCAATCCCAGAAGAATTGCTATTATTTATTGAAGAGTTCCATAGTTTCATGTCATCAGATCTTTACCATATTTAAATGGGACCACCTAGGGAAAATAGTCTTCCAAACAAAACAAAAAAAAATAGGTTAATATTTGGCAAATATCAGTAAACACCTTCTAAATTGATGTACATATGTGGTGTGAAAGTAGTACTTATAATTAGCTACCTGCATTGGTTTTGTTGCTGCCGGGACTACCTAGATACAAATACATCTGGATGCTGCCATGAATCTAGTTATATGATCATCAGTCATTTCATCAACACATGCCACTGCTCATCATCTACTGTTACTTTTGTCTGTAGGTTAAGTCTAACTAAATGAACAACATGATAATTGTTTTATGATGAAACAAACAGATTACTTGTGCTTGTTCATTAACTGATAAAGTTAAGATGTGAGACAAACAACATCATGGCCCGGGAAACTTATCAGCAGTTAATAGCACTGTTGTTTGCACAAAACTTCTTGACATTCATTATAATAACGAGTTTTAAATAAAGAGTGCCTTGCTTCTCTCAAGGGATCGGATTGGTATTCGCGGTGATCAGAGGGAGAGCTTTGAAGAACTCCTGCTCGTAAGGGTGGCGAGTGGGGACCTCCCCACTACCACATAGAGGGACTGCTACCATCTGGTAGCGGTCTTTCTCTGCTATAGTGGAAGGTACGATTGAACAAAAAGTTTCGCAAGATGAGTATTAACAATTTGCCGCACCGAGTTGATATAGCTTAAATGATAAACCATTATGTCACACTTTGTCAAAAGCTTTCGCTAAGTCAAAGAACTAGACGCCAGTCATCGCGTTATGCAGGAAACCAGCGCTTTGGTGTTCAACAATTCACACTTGTTGGATATTCTCGATTCGGAAACCAAAACAACCGTTGGGAATAACATTCTCAACTTCAGCATAATCTCTGCGCCGCTTGTAAATAAGGCTCTCGTAGATTTTACTGAGAACATTGAACGGACTGATGGGAAGCTCTACGTTCAACTTTAGCATCTCTCATGTCGCGATGGATTTTGTCTATTGGTTGAGGGCTGTGGGCTTTAGGTTTGTCAGAGTTATCGAAAGCAATACTCTTTATAGGGGCAAATAATAACAGACATAGAAGCCTCTACTTCCTTTGAAGGCGGAGTGAGTGAGTTCTAGCTCCCATTTTATCCCAGCGCGCGTAACGCTGCATTGTTGCATGAGCTTTGTTTACGTCGCAGAGCTGCATTCTTTTCGGTTTTCAGACCACAGGATCGTCATCGTCGAGGAGTTTCCAGCGATGGTCTACAGTCACTGTGATCTCGACTGAACAATCATTCAGGACGGATCGTACGTGGTCCATAAATGAATCCAACGCTGCTGTCGTGTCAGTGACTGAGACTCAAGAAACCGGGCATGGTATCTAACTGAGGCAACATGGTAGATTTGGTCTTCCCGTCCGTGATCAATTGGGATGGGAGTGATACGCTATCACACGCGTTGTTTATTGTACCTACCATAGAAATATAAAAAAAAACAGGAAGTGGCAAGGGGGCGTGTCGGCGTCCGCGGAACAAGCCCAACAAGGGCACATTCTCGGAAAACAGCCGTTTGACGGCCGTCAGGGCCTCGAATATGCTATTGCAATAATGTCAGAATGGTCTATCATTGATTTCATAATTGTCGATTTTGACAAGTTTGGTAGTAGAACTAATATAATGGCGTCATTATGACTTTCTAATGATCAACCACTGATACTCCATTTAAAGATATGGCATAGAATGATAATCTCGTACTTACCTACATAATTACAAATGAATGTCTGACTTATATCATGACAAAAACCAAACACTGATACATAACAAAAACAAAACATTGAAAACGCCGGCCGGCGGCCGCTCTAAATAAACAGTAAGCTGTAATGTCACATTTGACTTTGACAGCTAAAAGACCATTGATTAACCAATGATCGGTCCTTATGAATTTTGCAGATTACGAACTTTTAGCAAAATGACAATGGAATCGTGTTGAAATGACGAATTTATAAAAATAGCAGACTAGCCGACTAGGGCCCCAGTTAAATCGCGAACGTGATCCTAAATAAATTTAAAATTCAGTGGTTATTCAGTGGTTTTATGCAAGAACTAAAGCGAAAAGAAAAGCCTGGGTCATCACGGAATCTCTTACCATATATAAGTACAATGTTAATAGTATATTTATTTTTTAAATCAGGAAAAACAACAAATTTTGTAATATCCCTTGCTTTTACTACGTTATTTTAGTTTTCAAATATCAAAGCGACTGTATTACTCTTACAGTAAATACATTGCTGTTTAACCACTACCTAATTTTGACGCTCAGTAACATGACAAGCTATGTAATACGGCCGCTGTTAGCCGCGGCGAGTAAGGCTGCTCCGGTAAGTAGGTAAAGATCTACTAATGTAGACTATCGATCAAAATATCGATTGTTTGGATATACAAAGTGAAATAATCATTGATATATATGTACTACGCACTAGATGAGGCGTGCCGTACAGTCACTTTACTTCACTTAAGTGACCTGCAGGCCGAACACTTTTACATTGATGGCATTAGTGCAGTTTTGACGTTCATGCAGTGTCAGAGCGACGCTTATAAATACAAATTTAAGTGAACTTGGACATATATAATAATTTTGTAGTCAAGTAAGTAAAACCATTGGTTGTTCAAGCAATGTAATAGCTTCTACTATCGTAATAGTACGTTAGAGAAGATATTATTTTATTTAAACTCTTCCCCATTTTACAATCATAGACTATAACATGCAGATGTTCCCTCCCACAAAAAGCAGAATTAGGTTTTTACCTACAGCTAGTTTACCAAATACAGACTTCGCACGGTCTTGTATACTGTTTGAAATTTTTAAATATTTTATTTAATGCTCTTTCTTTTTTTGTATAATTAATAACAATGATTATTTTTTTAATTAAATTACGACGAAATGTCAGCCAATCATAAGGTATCAGTTTTCATCGGTAAGTTTTGTTGTTAACCATGCTGTCATTCGTTAGCACTTAGGTAATTTACGTACCATATTACGTGCAGGTTAATATTAAAATTTTAATTAGGTTCAGTTGAACTTGTAGTCTTATCAGTGATTACTGATTTATTTATTTATTTTACTGTTATTTAGATCTCGTTTTTACATACACTATAATTACATTTTGAAATAGAGTTTAAAGCGTAATTTAGACGGTACGAGTTTCTCGAACGTTTTGTTCGAGAAAATCGTACGCAATAATCGTAAGCAATAATCGCCATGACATTATCGTATCAAAGTGTTTAGACACAGGTAAGAAATAAATTCGAGTCGAGAAACTCGAACCGTCTAGGTATGAATGTTTAGACGGAGATGCTTTTTTGTTCTTACGATTATCGTACGTTCGAGACGAGAAACTCGCACCACCTGGGTATGTGTTTAGACGATGACATTTTTTCTATGCTCTTACGATTCTCGTATGTTCGAGGCGAGAAACTCGTACCGTCTAAATTGCGCTTTATTGTAATGAAGTATTGTAGGCAAGAAACTGTGTCACTTCTGCGGTATAAAAATCTATACAGATGACATGTCATCACACTAAGTTGAACGAAACGCGTAAGTACTAGGAAATTCATGGCGCTTTAGACCTTTTGGTCACGAAAAAGTATCCTCTATAAGCTGTCTTAGCGCTGTAAGTTTTAAAGTTTTGTTAGACGACATAATGGCAATCTAGCGCTGCAGCGATTTTTTGTTTGAACTTTTCAGTATTTTGACAAATAGTTTATATGAACGTGCTTGTCTATCGCAAGAATATAGGTCGATGGAAATAATGTATTTTTATTTATTATTATTATTTTACAGAGTTTTAAGCTCATAATTTTTTATTGAAAAGGTTTATTTCTAATAACTAATTATGCAGTCTCAAAAATCAAATATTAGTTTTTAGATTTTTTTTATTTTATAAAATTGATAATTTTTCGTGATCATAATTTATCAAAATGCCATTTTGACAGGCTTCCTTCACTTTTTACTTTGTTTGTAAACTCTATGACAAAGGTTCATATACATAGATCATACCGCCACAATAAATGTTTAACAAAACGCAAATTTAATTCACATTTAAAAAATCGTATTATCTAGTATACAATAGTAAGAAATAATAAAAGTGAGATGACATTTTTTTTGCATACTAAATATAGGGCACCCGGACTCGGATAGGTTAGGTTGGAAGGATATTCTTCCTTCATGGTTATTATTTATTAAGCCAACCAGAAAACTATATTTTAGCACATTGTGTACAAATATTTGTATACAATGGTAGAGCGCTCCTCCACACATTTTTTTTTTCACCTTTAAAAACCAGAAAGTATACATTTGCTATTGTGGGACAATGGTCCAACCCCTTGGACCATCCCAAGAAGATGACTCCTTTCCCTAAAGCCCAAAAATTTGGTTCCGTACCTCAAAAGGAAAAAATTTAACCCTTATAGAATCAATTTGTTGTCTGTTGTCTGTCTGTCAAGATCCTTTATCTCGAGAACGCGTGGAGGTTTCGAGTAAGTCTGTGGTCCCTAAGAGCTGTGAAAAAATCAAACTTCTAAGTTTACAGAAAAAAAAGATATGGCCGTGTGTCGCAAAAAATTACGTTTTCAACACTCTTAATGGAATCAAAATTCATAGGGTACTTCCTATTGAGCTAGAATCCTGAAATTTGTCATGAAGCAAGGTCTCATAGCACAAGTATAGCAAAAAACTGTAATTTTGTAGTACACAAAAAAAAAATGAGCTTCGGAAAAATCTTCGTAACTCAATTCTGGAATTGAAATGTTTTCCTACTGGGCCCCAACAATATAAAGAGTTTATCATCGATTCGATAAGAAGAAGAATAGGTAAATTTGTACGGAACCTTCAGTGCGTGAGTCCGACTCGCACTTGCCTGGTTTTTTTTATTCCAAACCTCAAATTTTCAATCTTGAATATCTCTAAAAGAATTTTTTGTTATCCAGTATAGTGCAGTTTTACCATCGGTTCTACTTTCTTGTTTTATTTTTTATCTTTCACTTTTTAATTGCACAGCTAAAACTAAATAGTATGCATGTTCTAGTTTGGGCAATAAGGTAGGTACCGACTTTTAAAACTAAAACCTAAGTTCCTTCAGTAATGGAATTAATACAAAGTTATAAATTAACCCAATAAAAATAATTACCAAGATTGGTCCATAAATCAATAAGTTGTGTTCTAATTGGAAGTAGTAAAGCAGAAAGGAATCAATCCATTGTAACTTAATGGGGATTGAGTCCTTTCTGCTTAACTATGTCCAATTAATAACCCTAATAATATGAAATTTGAACATAATTGGTGAAATGAGGGATACCAGCATGAACTTTACCCAGATATGTATTGGTACTTTGAATAAAGCCCCTTTTAGTAACCAAAAATTGGCTTTATTGAAAGTTATATAGTTGGTTTAGTCAGTTATTTTATTGTCAGTTAATGACTTCTTGCAGTAAGCCAACAATTAGACCAGAATTCTGAAGAGTTTGTTTGGTTGACATTGCTAGTGTCAGTTCAAATTGAAAAATTAGTTTTAGTATTGGATAGTCCTCTTATCAAGGATAGCTATTGGCTACATAACGTCATGCTACAACTAACTGGACAAAGCAGTAACCAAAGACGCAGGTGAAGCCTTGGGGACAGCTGGTTATTAAATAAAAGTAAAATGTGCATTATGAACATTAAGTTACTTCATGGAAGTTTGTACCCAAACTAGAGTGTTGTGTCCTTGGAAGTTGATCCAGTTAACAATATACCTAACTAGCTTCTGCCAGTGGCTTCGCCAATGTGAAGGTCGGTTTACCCCTTAGTTTCGTAAAATCCGTTCTTAGCGGATGTCTACTACTGACACCCTACTAAGGAACCTAAATGCCAAATTTTAAGTTTATATCACTAAGATTCATGATTAATCAGCGAGTGGTATTTCGCTTTTATATATAAATGTACATTTATAGATTAAATATTATATTTGCAAACTACTAGTAAAATTTATGTCCTTGCTTGAAATAGATACAAATAATATTTGAAAAAACCCATCGCGCGTGATGTCGCACTGCTCACTACTACGCCCCTAAGCTTCATATCATCGTTTTAATTAAACGTAACTAGGTCGAAAAAAATAATTACTCATCCAGTGACATCATACAAGCAGCCGTCGCCAATCAGCTGCGGAGGTATCGACTACTTGCGTTTTTCTAAAAACTGTCCTGTTTTAAGTTCGAGTTGCACGACACGGCCCACCTATCCATTAAATGCTTATCTTATCCATCAACGATCAAGAGATGGCTATCCTAGTAGTAACTTTGTAGTCGACTTAATATTATTATTTTTATACAATGTTCACTTACTTTGTGCGTTTGAGGGAACTCCAAGTGCTATAAATAGCAGAGCCATAGGCAAAATGAGTTGTCGCTGCATGGTGACTTAATTAAATGACACCGTTTAAAACAAAGGAGACGACTTGATGAACATGTAGTTGTGGTGCAGTCTTCAAACTTAACTCCACAATACCGATACGACTTTCCAGATTGCACAGTAGTTGAACAATGGTGGAAAAACTAAAATGGCGTACAGCCAAAGAGAAGAGCACCCAAAGAGCAAAGAGAATATAAGCACCAAAGAGAATATAAGCACTACGTTTACCAAAGAGTATCGCTTTCCTCTTTCTTTGGTTGGTAGTAATCTTTTTTTTTAATTTCTTGACTATGGTTACAAAGTCCTTCAGTCCCATAATAGAGATACGGTTTTCTAAATACAAGCTAAATACAGCCTGGCAAAAAATATCAAGAAACGGAACTTTTTGTCTGTTGACAACATTCCCAAAGTAATGACGTTTTTTTTTCATTAGTAAACGTAGTGCTTACAGCCTTACATTCTCTTTGTTAGCACTGTGCATTGACATTAGCATTGTAGATTGAAATTATTGATTTCTTTTTCGTTTTTCATTATATCTCATTTTGAATCTTTTTAAATTGTTTATTAGCTGGCTTTTATTTGAGTTAGTGATAAAGATTTAACTCGCTTGTTTTTTAATTTCTGACAAACATTTGTCAAGTACGCCCTGTGGCATAAAAAAGCGCTCTCTTTGTTACTCTTATACTTAGTTACACCATCATTAGTGTAGAGTACGGCCGATTGATCTTGGCGAGTCTGAAGTTAGGCTTTCCAAAATTAAGCGCTTGTGCACTCGTAAAAAAAATGGTTTAAAAAATAAATGCCAATAATAGTAGTTATTATTAATATTAACTACTGTTATTGGCATTTATTTATTTATTTAAAACTTTATGCACATAACACTGTACGAGGGTGGACTTAATGCCTTAGGTATTTTCTACCAGTCGACCTTAGGGTGGTGCAGAAACTTAACATGATAGGTGCAACAAATAAATAGACAAACAGAAAAGAAACAAAATATACAATAATTAATACATACTTATATACATACATACAAAATATAAGCAATGTTAATGTGAAAAACAGAACCAACCAATCAGTGTTGTGATTATTCTACCATACGTAGTATCTCTCTGTAATCTGTGTATCAACTGTCGAAAGAAGTAATTCAATGAACTAGTGGTTATTCCCTTTATTTCAATATAAATATTTGTGTTTCCCCTATTCCAAAAATATAATTCATAGGTAATTCCCCACCAATATAGTCCCGCAAGATAAGTCCCTAAGTAGCCTTATTTAAAAATCCACATTAGTTAGAACTTGCAGGGTGAATGTAAATCGTTCAGTATTGATTAGAGATACGCAACATAAAATAAATGTTTATCAATTGATCGTTTTTTGATAATATTCAATTTAGTGTGACGAATTTGAAAAGATCTAGTAAGTATAGAAAAATTATAGTTTAAATTAATTTGTATTAATCCCATAGACATAAAAAAAAAACAAAAAGAACACTTGTTTAAAACAATTTAAACATGTAAAAATAAAAAGTTGCTGTTGTTGTTGTTGTTTTGAATGCTGTTTTTTTCCAACCCTGTAATTTGTGCAAGACGACGAAATTGTGCTAAACTGCAATCGTATTCGTATAGGTACATCAACTTTTTTAACAATTAAAATTATGTACCGACTTATTGCTTGAGGGTGTCGTAAAGAATTATTTCGTCTTTACAGGAAGCAGCTGCACGTGCATTCCAAGTTATTACCTAGGAGTACTCGATTTCCGGCCACCGTAGGCGCGGGCTCGCGGACGGCGGGCAATGGGTAGCTCGCTGTCCGTCCGTCCGGTAACAGACCGGTCCGAGCTCAAGTCGTTTACGGCGCGCACTGTTCCCACGCGCCTCAAGGAGTTGTCAGCAAACTGTAGGGGCCCGACAGGGCCGAAGCCTACTGGGGTGAAGGAACGGGGTGGGCCTACCCCGTTCCTTCGTTGCCTATCGTGCCGAGGCCGGGTATTCCTTTCGGAAGCTGACCCATGACCCCAGCAGGCTTCGACCCTGCCTGCCTGCAGCTAGCAGGCTGGGGCTCTACGGTTTGCTGACAGCTCCTTGAGGTGCGCGGGAACAGTACGCGCGGTCGACGACTTGGGCTCGGTCTGGTCGGTAACCGGACGATCGGACAGCGTGCTACCCATTGCACGCCGTCCGCAAGCCCGCGCCTACGGTGGCCGGAAATCGGGATCGGAATCCCGGTGCCGGCTGGGGCGAGCGCCCCGTTGCCTCTGCCTGATGCGGTCGGCCTCCTCCTTTGCTAACATTACTGCTTCGCAGAAGGAGGCGACCGCCTGCCATCCCTCCTCACTACGGACCATGGCCTGAAACAAGGCCCGGCGAGAGAGATCGCTGCCGTCGATCGCCCCCACGAGGACACGGCGATGCTCCGACCAGGTGGGGCACACCTCTACAGTATTCAGAGGTTGTGGGTTCGACTCCCACTCAGGACAAATGTTAGTGTGATGAGCATAATTTGTCCTGTGTCTGGGTGTAATTTATCTATAATATGTATGTATTTAGAAATATATTAGTATGCTTATCAGTTGTCTAGTACTCATAACACAAGCTCTGCTTGGACTGGGACTAGACGGCGTTGTGTGGGAAAAAAAATTGGTATGCTCTTCGGTTGCAGGTCGTGGTCGGGTTGCCAGACGTATAGCACAGTCGCCTCCATTATTTTGTACTATTTTTTGCCAAGCTGTAATTTGTCTGGCAAGGAAAGCTGTCCCAACAAAACGGCGGGATATTAAAAATATCTGAAGCTGTTCGCCCTGCCTGTACGCTGCCTAAACGGAGTTGATACTGATACTTTTGATTATTCGTGAAAATATTATGCGATACATAATCCAGTCAAATTAGACCAAAAAATAGGGGTAAGGTAACTATAATTTCGCATCAAGCTGAAAATTGGTAGTAGGTGTAGTAGACACTAATCTACAATGAAATAACTATGTATGATGATGTAATGAACCATTTGCTAAGTTTATATATCGGCTCGCTATCCTCACTAGAACACGTCTTCACTCTGCGGCGGTGGGACGCAGACTGACTCTCCCCACCCCGCACGCTGCGTGGAGTGTAGGAACGAGACGACAGATGTTTGACAGTGTGTGTGTGTGGTTGTGTAGTTGTGCGTGTGTCTGTTTGTATGTTTGTTATGATCGTGTATGCTACATCTCTCCCTTACTTTTTTTTTTTTTTTTTTTGGTGTTATTTATACTCATTTATGTATTTGTAACTTTATTTATATATTTTCAAATCATTAGTATTAGTTGTAATTCCTGTATATAATATTAATTATCAGAACCGGTTTCACTCCTGCTAGAATCGTCTCCGTCTATATCTCCACTCTCGTTATCTACCTTCCACAGTCTTTCTACCCGTTCTACCTTCTACTCGTTTTAGTTGCAGAATGTTTCGTCTAACCACTTGGCTGCCGCCAACCAGCCAGCCAGTGCTCACCGGGGCCTCCACAAGTAAACTACTCTAACGCCACGGCATCCATTGCCGGACACCGATCATAATTGCTCTCTCATCTGTGCATCCACCACCGGCCAACGCCGTGGATCACATTGTGTATCACTCATTATGACTTCCATCAGAGCTAAACGCGCACGTACTAGCTACTAGAACCATCCTGTTGACCACGTCCACTACTCACAACGGTCACTACAGACCATGACTTCCGGCAGAGCTAAGCATAGTTAAAAAAATGTAGAGAAAATTCGTCTGACCCATATAATTGGGAACAGGCCATTCCAGGCCAAACAAAGGTTGTCAGGTAATAGGTCATATGTCATTGAGGATGTCAATGGAGTTAGGTATAGGAGAAACAGAATTCACCTAAGGCACAAATATTCTCCTATGTTATCCAACTCGTCGCAGAGGAGAGAGGAAGGTGATGGTCAGGAGTCAGCCCCTTAAGAATACTCATCACAATCCTTAGGTCAAAGGTCAACCCGTTTTGGTGGAATTGTAAAGCCAACTAGAAGGCTAATTGATGAAATTGATTGAATGTACTAAAGTGTATTAGTGTATTCAAGTCCGTGCACAGCCTATGTTATATTGCTTGTTAAAGGTTAATTTGAACTTAACAGGGGGGATGTTGTAATATCACATCACTAGATAGTAATACTAATTGTCACAACCCTAGTGAGTTCTATGGTCATTTGTCGATATAGGTGTGACGGACTGAATATCGTCTTTATATTGTAATCTCATGTACTTGTTCTTAGTGTAATAAACCAAGCATTCTCCACATTAAGTCTTTCATTACAAACATTACAACTGGAACCGTCAACTTTACTGCGGCCGATAGATTACTTTACTCGCGTGCTCCATACAACTTAGGCGCTCGCTCATCACCACTGTGATCACTATCTACTTCGACTGGTACATGACTTTCTGACATCTTTCTTAACCAACGTGGTACCTTTACAATACACACAACCAATCAAACGGATCCAAAACCCTAATCATTTAGCTTTACGTGTGATCTCTGGCTACTCATAGCCCAGTAACCTCTAGTTACTCAACCGTACTTGCGCATCCCTCCAGGATCGCCAAGTCACCGATTTAATCGCAGTACTACGTACTCACAGACTAATGTGACCACTAGATATTGATTTCGGCTACGGCTATAAATCAAATCTCCTAAAGTCCAATTATCGTGTGAACTTAATTATCTCATAATCTCGACTTTTTAAATGAATCTAACTTAGTTTAATTGATCTCTTCGTTTCAAACCTAAACAAAGGTCCTTACTCGTCATTCGTCAGATCAAACATACCCTTTTAATAGGAAACTACACATTTTATATTGCGTAACGCATAATCTCTCACGATATTTAAATCAACCTAGCGGTCTACATCATCTTTCGTCATCAACAGTAGAGAATACGCGACCAAAATCGATGAGAAATGATTTCGTGACAAGAGGTTCCATGTGGCACTATTACAGGGCTTCATCCGCTTGGATCCAGCCATATCCCATGGTCTTACCCGCCTTGGATCTAGTCTCCTTACTTGGCATCACCAGTTGAAAATCTAGTCACACACAGTGAAATCACACGCGTAGGATCTAGCCAAACCTGACGTCACCCGCCTAGGATCCAACCATGCCGAATGGCATCATCCGCCACGGATCAAGCCTCGCAACTTATCTTAATTATCAAAACAAAGTTCCACTTTTTTTAAATGTAACGTTAATCTGGCTTTAGTCGACGTTCTCAAAACTACTTCAAGTCTCCCGACGCGATCGCGAACTCAAAAGTTTCCAACATAATCAAAATATCGACTGCTCAAACTATGTAGTAGGTATTTACCGATTAGCTTAGGACAATAAAAATTGTCCGTTAGAAAACTCAGATCGCATTTCTAAACTTCAAATGTTTGTACTGGCCGTCCGCCGTCATAAGCACTACTGAAAGCCTGATACAAAATCTAATTTTGTAAAATAAGGCGCACTATGTAAACGAGTTATTTTGTCTGAGATCATTGGTAATGAATACCGGTTATGCACGATTTTATTTAGTTTACAGCAATCTTTTCACCAGATATTATATCTGATCCGAGAACTAAACTAACAAACACCGAATTACTTAATTGAATAATCTTTGCACCCAATAATTCATCATTAATTTTAATTTATCTAACCCCTCACGCATTCCTTCACACTAAACCGCGGTGGTCGTCTTTATACAGTCATAGATGAACCAATTAAACGAATAGGTTCACTTTTTGATACATGCTTTAACGCCTACCGGTTATAAAATAATCCAAATAACCGACGATTCAACACCGAAACAACCGCAGATTTATGTTCTACGACACGTAGAAGTCAATAACGTCACGAACTATCACGTTTGTTTTTAACCGAAAGAGCTGGACTAGCAAACACCACATTACTTGGTCAAATAATTTATAATAATTACACACAAATAATTGGCCTACCCGCTCACTCATTTTTTTTCCACGAGCATGAGGATTGTTTTGATTATATTGTTAACGTCGTGAACTAAGCAATTTTAAAATGTATCGCGGTCACACTTCTGGAACTAAACCCTTGCGACAATTTTTCACGGCCTAAGATATCATCTCGCAAATGGATGTTGGGCAAATCGCAATAAAACTCGATTAAGCTATTATCATTTTAACTACAAAATTAATTAATAGTACCGAGTACCTACACTAGACTGTCATACGTTATCTAAACCTGTCAATGTTGCCATCCTTTGTTTTACGTCTACCGATAAATTTATATGACAGAGGGTGTAAACTTTAACACTCAGCTACAGAATCAAAATGGAATGTGAATACCTGACCTTTTCCTGAATTCCTGATGAAGTATCGACGACCCATACACCCGTTGCTCGCTGCGTAACGCCTTGGCGCCACTGTTGCTAACGCGTCTCTTCCATCAGGGCTCCGGGTCTCCACCCAGACATCTCCATGTGACCTTTTTTTGCCAAGGCTAATTCTGGCCAATCTTGCTGCCTCGTTACTGGAGGTCTTGAAGCTTGAATATTCTTATTTTCAGCCTGCCTACGTCCAAATTTTCCATAGCGACCCCGACCCGCTAACCGTCTCTCCAGATCGAATCCGGGCAGACTCACAATCTGGAAAGAACGCTGTAGCTCGCTCTCTGGGGACACAGCGTCACTATGGTCAAACATTTGTTGCTCAGGATTAGGGAAAAACCCCAGAAAAACCTAATCAGACCACTCAAGCCTATGCATGCCTCGATCCGGGCCTTCACTTATGAATCTTTGCACTTCGAATAATAACCGCCAACCCTCTTCACAGCGTCTCGCGACTGTTGCTCACACAGCTTGTCGAATCATTTGCACGATTTTATCCCAGTTCCGACGACGGCCCGTTCAGGATGGTTCAAGCTCTGATCATCTACCAGGCGGGCCCAAGCGGTCATCGTGCAATGAATAAAAACGGTTAGGAACCGAATCAGTTCACTTCTCAATACATTTCGGCACAGTGCACCACTATTAAGCAGGTACAAACAACAAAACGGACAGCCCCACAACGTCTTGACTCCGCGACGGCTGGATTACGCAATTTAATGCATTTCATAAATTCCCATGTTTATTACTAGCTCAATGGCCCGCAATTTAATGCTTAATTCCTTACATCGCAGTCGAATGCACAATTATTAATACTATTAACGCAATCAAATGCATAGTCTTATTATGTCATCGCAATTTAATGCCACAACACTATTATTCGCAATTTAATGCCATAACTCTTTTATTCGCAATTTAATGTCATAACTCTTTTATTCGCAATTTAATGCCATAACTCTTTTATTCGCAATTTAATGCCATAACTCTTATCCGCAATTTAATGCCATGTTACTAGGGTTACCAGATAGAACCCTATCAAATCCGGGACCACTCCAGGACAACAGTGTCGGGCCGTGGCCATAGTATTTTTTTTTTAAATATATTTATGTTTGTACTTAAAGAGGAAATTAACATTTATTTTTAAATGCATACTTTTATTAGATAGTTATCTACATTCACAGTAGGTAATTAACGCTAGTTATAATTTTAAGATGAAGCCCAGACCAAAACCTTAGTAGTAAATAATTTCGGAATCCGGGACAGCAAGGTCTAATTACTAGACACGGGATAAGAGGCGAAATTCCGGGGCAATCCCGGACCTCCCGGCCATCTGGCAAGCCTACATATTACATACAAGTAGTCATAAATATCAAAATGCGGCTTTGTTTACGATATGTCGTAATCGCACTACTTCTTACTGTTAAAATACCTACGCGCGTAGCGTTATACGTTAAAACTTAATTTCTGTTTATGTTTTACCTATAACATCATTAAATAACTAACAATAACAATCCCTACGCAAAAGTAGCAGCTGTGCGTTATTTGCCTGCCATAATATCTACCATCTTTTTGATTGACTAGGCCAGTTACATTGTAAGTTTATTTGTCATTAATACGCTCTGGTAATGCGCGGTTATCGAGGTACTTACATAACTAAAACATGATAGGCAACCTTGTACATATCCCTTAGATCACTGGAACATTATGCAAATCAAATTATGTACCCGTGTCTTAAGTGCACAAGCAGTAGGTAAACAAAACAAAGATACATTGTTCATTTTCTACCATGGATAATTATTTCGTAAAATGATGGGTAAGTAGATATGCAAAAAATATTTATTATATCCTTTATTGCAATTAAAAGTACATACAGTGGAACAAAGAAAAACAGTTTAAAACGGTTGTTTTTTTTTCCTTTTTCTTTTTTTTTTTTTTTTTTTGAAGCTACGGTACAATAATAAAAGGTAGGTTCATGAAATTTTAACTACCTATCCGAGCATTTGTTTGATTATACTTTATTGGCGGTTGAAATAAATAAAAATTGCTACGGATCTAAAAAGGGTCTTACATTGAAAGAATAAATATGTTTGTTTAATTACGAAACCAAACGAATTACTTTTCCCTTTTTATTTAAATAGGTCAAACAAATTACTTACAGTTTTCCTCGTCGCCAAAATGTAGTAGACACTAATCTACAATGAAATAACTATGTATCATGATGTAATAAACCATTTGCTAAGTTTATATATCGGCTCGCTATCCTCACTAGAACACGTCTTCACTCTGCGGCGGTGGGACGCAGACTGACTCTCCCCACCCCGCACGCTGCGTGGAGTGTAGGAACGAGACGACAGATGTTTGACAGTGTGTGTGTGTGGTTGTATAGTTGTGCGTGTGTCTGTTTGTATGTTTGTTATGATCGTGTATGCTACAGTAGGTATTCGAAACACCGTCTTAAAGGAAATCTAAAAAGTCCTCATCGAACCGACACCTGGAAAAAAAATTCTCGGGGTCAAAAGTCACAAAAACGAGTTTTTCTCGATTTTCAGCAAAACGGTAAATTTTATCATAAAGTAGCCCAGACAAAAATTGTAGAACAGAGCATGTTTCATCGAAGGATAACAATTATCTTGTAATACTTTTTTTCCTAAGAGCCACCGTTTTTTGAGATTTAATGATTCAAAAAGTTGAAAGAGGTAATCGTCATAATATGCACATTTCACGCCACTTTTTAAGTAGTGTACTTAGCGCGTTATTAGGGTTCCGTACCTCACAGGAAAAAAATTGAAACCACAAAGGATCACTTTGTTGTCCGTTTGTCAGTGTGTGTGTCTATCTGTCTGATTGTCAAGACCCTTTATCTCGGGAACGCCTGGAGGTATCGAGTTGAAATTAAAACCATATACTCAGATCTGCGGTCGTTTAAAGCGGTCGAAAAAATCAAACTTGTAAGTTAACGAAAACAAAAGATACGGCTGTTTATGTTGCAGAAAACGTATATTTCAAACACTCTCAAGAAAATCAAATTTTATAGGGTAGGTACTTTCTGTTGTCCCAGAATCCTGAAATTAGGCATGAATCAAGAAAAATTCTGTAAACTGTAAATTTGTAGTTACGTCAAAGAAAAACTTTGTTGCTGTTATGACGATTACAACTCTTTCAACTTTTACGGATCACAAAAAAGTTCGCGAAAAGAGAACCGTCGTGGCTTCAAGTGGAACTATAATAATATTAAGGTTTTGTTACTAAGTATGTATCAAAATTATACTTACAGTTTGTCAAGAAAGTCATGAAAATAATGTTTGAGGAACTAAAGTGCATTTCACGCAAGAATTCTCTTCACCGCAATGTTGGTAGCACGGCAAACCAGTGTTGCTACATTTTTAGTAATGAAATTACTCAATTTTAGGGAGATTTACCTTTATTTCGTTACTTTTACAAATTGCTTTCTAATTTTATTTTCTTTTGGAAACTATAAAAACTGTTATTGGATAAAAGATTCAAAGATTCAAAAGCATTTATTTCAAATAAACCATTTACAGGCACTTTTGAAAGGTCAAGGTGTCAGTCTGTCAGAAAAAAAATGATGCTAGAGTCTGTCTAACGAAAACGCGACCTGGAGTTTTTTTAAAAATTAAATTGGCAACATAATATTGCCGTCAAAACCACGTCAGTCTATGATTGTCATTATTTTGTAACAAAGATTGATTTTAAAAATATAATAGCTTATCATGGGTAAAACAATAAAAAGTTATGTAGGAAAGCTGTGAAATACTATGATCAGTAAGTTTAAAGAAAAACGAGAAGAGAAAGTAGTTGTTTTTGATCTCGGGTTTTTAAGTTAGTATGACATTATAATCTTGATCATTGTTGACTGACTATTAGATATATTTTACGATATGATAATAATGTTTCTTATGTTTATAGATAATCTTGAAGATATTCAAGGACTGCGCGAAATAAATAAAAAAACATAGAATTGTTAAGGAATTTGGAGAAAAAACCTTTACACTTAAAACTAAGCTTTAAGAAGAAATATCTTCACTACCGCACTTTATACGTTCAAAAGCGGTCGAATTGATGTGATGAAATAGCATACTCTGAGGATGATAAAATTCAACATTTTGTGTTATTCACCTTTTCCCGTGACTTTTTTGATAGAATAGTAATATACCAATAAATAATTCTTTACTCGTTTTTGTATTGTATTGGTTATTATAGCTATCCAGTATTGTTCTACTACTCTGCAAAAGCCATCCACTCTTTCTAATGGTCTCAGTCCCTTACTCACATTCCATTTCTTAAGAAAGACATCCAGGTCGGTTGGCAAACCTTGAGTTTAGATTTTTGGATGTTAGTCAAAGACCATAAGTCTGTATACACCATAGGTCAAATGAGGAGATTACACATGTCTATAAGCTTACGCTTTAGTGATATGGGCAAAGTGCCCTTCAATAGTTCCTTGATGGACTAGTAACTTTTTCAGGTATTTTCTGTTCGACACGTTATTTCTTTGTCTTACCTGGCCCAAAAAGAGACTACTTGGCCCAAGTAGACAATAATATATTTTAAGACGTATTGTATATTCTGTCCGCCTACGTGTACGTTCCTTTTGGAGCTGCTGGTTATGATTTTGGTCTTCAACATTTTATATGTAGACCAACCAGCATTTGCTCTACTCCTGTGGCTGTAGGAGAGAACAGGACAATATTATCAGAGAAACGCAAATTATTTAGCTTCGCTGATGACAATGCCCTTCTCTTCCCATTCGACTGCTAATGTCTGAAAGAAGTGGTGAATAACTTTGGGTACAACGGGATGCCCTGTATGACTCATTTCTGTTTGAAACATAGGATCTAATCTCTAACCTGCTGGAAGAAGTATGTGTGGATTCTATTTTTGTTTTGTAAGGGAATTGAATATTTCTGAGTGTGTGATGCTGTTAAAAGCGTATTGGTTGAGTATATTTATTTCTAAAAATTTTATGTTTCTCATATTAGGAATATAGTTCGTCAAACACAAAAAAATACTCAAGTATCAAAATTTTTTTCCCCTAGTATGACAGTAATACCATATTCAATATTTTTTGATTTGACCTCATTTTCTCAGGTCGCGCTTTCGTTAGACAGACTCTAATTGCACATTCCAAAGCGTAGATCTCTATGGAGAAGAATGTGCAAGAAACTCCATGGACACTCTTTTCAATCATTTTATGTATAACAAATATCTCTGTTACATGTTTCTTGTCGCTGCTATTATGTGAGAACAATATCAATAAAATAAAGTACCTAAAGACGAAAAAAAAGGCATTCTAAATAAAGATATTAAAATAAACCACTGGCAGCTAAGAGATGACCAGTCTCAACTGACAGCGCCCGTTCACGAACATGACGCCTATATCAGCACCACTCAGCTCAACCATTTTGAAGGGAACCGAATGATCCAACACACGCGCCACCATCAGTGAGACATTTGAGTGAGCATGACAAACTCTCAACCACCATGCTCATTTATGTCAAACAAGCCCAATTTCCAAATACCGTAAATTGCTCCGTGGTACTCACATTTACAAACTTTGAAAATAAATGCTTCTACATTATACAATAATAATTTAATATTAAATAAAAAGATAAAAAAAAAGTATTTTTCAAACTAATCAATTTGTACGCCCTGCTGGTAGTGGAGCTGGACCAGCATTAACCCAAGCATTTTTATCTTGAATATAATCCTCCAAGCTATAATATGCCCGTGTACATAGTGTGCGTTTAATACAAGATTTAAATTTTGTTTCATTGAGTTCTAATATGTGAGGAGGTATTTTATTGTAACATTTTAAACAGTACCCCATGAAAGAAGACGCTACTTTAGCCAGTCTGAACCCTGGTTGAACTAAAAGGTCCCTATTCCTTGTAACATAATTATGCCTATCGCCTCTTTTACTAAAAAGGTGAAGATTCTTTCTAACGTACAATTGACAAGGCACCGTCATGATGTTAATATCTTTAAACAGTTCCCTTAGAGAATCGCACCGGCGGAGATTGTAGATGGCTCTGATGGCTCTTTTCTGTAATATAAAAATAGAGTGGATGTCTGCAGCCCGTCCCCATAGTAAGATACCGTATGACATGATACTATGAAAATAACTAAAATAGACTAGACTAGCGGTATCAACATCCGTAAATTGGCGAATTTTCTAACAGCATATGCAGCTGAGCTAAGCCGTCCTGCAAGAGATGTTAAATGAGGACCCCACTGTAGCCTTGAGTCAAGCGTTATCCCCAGGAAAACCGTTTTATCGACGAATTCTAGTTTCTCGTTGTTCAATACTATGTCACATTCACTACTTTTGACATTCGGTAAGGAAAATCTTATGCATTTAGTTTTCTTCCCATTTAAAACTAGATTATTAGCAGTGAACCAGTTTTGGACCTGCAGTAGGGCGTTATTTTCGTCGTCAAGATTATTAGTCCTTCTATTTACCTTAAAAATCAAAGAAGTGTCGTCAGCAAACAACACCATATTAAGTTTATTTTGCAACAAAATAAAAAAGGACCTAAAATCGAACCTTGGGGTACTCCCATTTTAACATTTAACCCCGACGAATTGACACCGTTTATCTGAACTAATTGCTGTCTATCATTCAAATAAGATTTTAATAAGTTTAACGCTGTTTTGCCTAGTCCGTAATGCTCAAGTTTCAGGAGTAATGTTTAATGAACCACACAATCAAACGCCTTAGACAGGTCGCAGAATATGCCTATAGCATCTTGTGCCTCTTCCCACGCATTAAAAATGTGTTTTAGTAAGGAGACACCAGCGTCAGTTTTACAACGTCCTTTGGTGAAACCATACTGTTTATCGTGTAAGATGTTATTTGTGTTAAAATGATTAAGCATTTGATCCAACATCACCCTCTCAAATATTTTGCTAAAAACTGGCAACACAGACACTACTAGGCCTATAATTATTAGAGTCTTTACTGTCCCCGGATTTAAAAAGTGGTATAACTTTACTATATTTCATTAGATCCGGAAAGACACCTTGATCTATACACAAATTAAATATTAATGCTAAGTATGGCGCTATAGTCTCAATAATTGAGGTACAAACTTTGATAGACATACCCCAAAGATCTTCAGTTAATTTAACCTTGATTTGTTTAAATGCTTTTACTACTGTTATGGGGTTTATATGCTTAAAGTTAAATTCAGTGGGGCAGGCTGCAACATTAGCCTGTAATAAACCAAAAGCATGAGATGGTGATGAATTTAGGGCTTCAGTAGTTTTTATTGGTACACTGGTAAAGAAATTTACAAATTCTTCCGCAACTACTTGGTTATCGCTAATAAGACCATGATGAGTCTCTAATATGTAATCATTATTATGTATTTTGTTCCTGTTTGTTTCATTATTTATGATTTTACAAACCGTTTTTATTTTATTATCTGCTGTTTTAACCTTGTTGCTAATATATAAGGCCTTAGCTGCCTTACAAGTATTTTTAAACATTTTTGAATAGGTAGCAACATACTTATTAAAAGTTTCAGTGTTAATAATAGGCTTAAGGCCATACAGCTCGAAAAGTCTTTCCCTACTTATCCTGATTCCTTTAGTCGCCCAGTCACTAAACCTAAACTTAGGGCAGATACTTTTAGTTTTCTTCTCAAATGTCTTATAAAATTCGGTTTGGACTATTGAAAAAAAAAAAAATTATCAAAAAATTACCATTGTTCACTGCAAGGTTCCAATCACCTAACTTGTTAATTAAAGTGTTGTTAAATTTATTCAGTTTACCGGATGTTATTGGTCTGGATTGTATTTGCACTTGTTGTATTGGTATAATGGATTCAAAAGTTACCAACAGGCCGCTATGATCAGAAGGCAAATAATCTACAATGGCCTTTTCTAAATAGTCACAGCAACAAAAAACATTATCAATACGAACATATACCTACATAGGAATTTGAAACAATTCATAGCTTTATTGGGATGCAAGAAAGGAGTCTACTCACAGGATGAAACCTCCGATTGTCGACTGCTCTAGCAGCAGTCAGTCTTGTAACGTGATTTAAATCGTACATCTGGCATCCCTGACAAGCACCTTCGTTGATGTTCAGACAGGCAGGAGAGCCAACATTACAACTATTACACATTTCCTAATTCAGATTCCGATATTTAGGCACGCCTAAATTCAGGGAAGTATAATTGCATTTAGGTAGGAAGAATCCTACTTAGGCTCCGATTTAGGAAAAAAGTGGATTCCGGCGTCCTGAATTCTATCTAGGAAAGGTGTAATCGCATTTTGAACGCTCAGTCGCCGCTCGCCTGCTGACGCGAGCGCACGTGTTTTCTTCGATGGTGTGGATGCACGCAAAACAAAATGACAAAAATAAAATATGTTGGTACCTATTATAAAAGAACATGTCTTATCTTTGAAACAAAAGTGATTCAAACTATTTATTAGTGAAAAAAAACTGTTACATATCAAGGTGAAACAAAGAATAATTAAATTAATGGGTAAACATAATATGTTTACCTATTTAATAATTCTATGATAATAAATAAACGGAATACCAAATTATATTCCACAACAATCTCACAACGCCCCGTCTAGACCCGTCTAAACATACTTACTTATATATTCCTAAATACATATGTACATAATTATTAAAGACAAATTACACCCAGACACTGAAAAAATAACCGTGCTCATCACAAAAACAGTTGTCCTGGGTGGGAATCGAACCCACGACCTCCGGTATAGCAGTTAGGGGGCCACTAACCACTAGATCAACAATCCCATCTCAAAAAGAATATCTCTTTTTTTTATTCAATAAAAATATCTCGTAATTTCTCTTGGGCCAACCGCTAAGGATATGACATTTTTTTTTGTTTTACGATATTAAATATTGGGGCCATTTTATCATAGTTCTTTTCACTCGACACGTCCGTCACGAGTCGCTCGCCCTTGGCGACTGACATATTATTACAAAGCACTCTGTGGCGACTGATTCAGTAACCTGAATCAGTTAATGTGTAATCAAGAGCTCCGGCGACTGACTTTCTTTTTCTAAATCGGCCCCTGAATATCGGAACCTGAATTAGGAAAGGTGTAATAGCCCCTTTACTGCTTTTGCTAATATTAGCAACACTGACTAATTGTCATTCTGATACCTAAACGTAGTGCTTATCTTCTCTTTGCTGATACCTACCACAAGTGTCACTAGTAGTTGATGTTCCACAATATTTCGGTGCCATTTCGTTCCCCCCTTTTTTACTTTTCTCTTTGCATTTCGCGTTTTTTAAACATGTTGAAATACTGTAAGGTAGCCTTATAGTAGTAGTAGTAGTAGTTATACCATACAGTATTTTTTAATTTTCGCTGCAACCTTACAGCCTTTCATTTATACAACGTTAAATTTTGGTTGTTTTAATCCCGCGAAAGGTCAAGTCGATACATGAAATACTATTGATTTGTAAAGAGAAAATAAAAAAAGAACTTTTTTTAAACTCGAATTAATTTATGCATGTACGAAATTAATTTCACCCATGCGTATATATAACCTTACCCGTATACCCTACACATCTTCTTTATCAGTTCTGGAGCTTACCCACTGTTCGTTAAAGGGGCTATTACACCTTTCCTAATTCAGGTTCCGATATTCAGGGGCCGATTTAGAAAAAGAAAGTCAGTCGCCGGAGCTCTTGATTACACATTCACTGATTCAGGTTACTGAATCAGTCGCCACAGAGTGTGTAGTATTTGCGGGTTAACTATCCAATACAAGATAAATAATACGCAACACTATCTACAACAATAAATTTATTAACTAGGGTCGCAGGAACAAAAGGCCGTTTTTTCTTTATCTCTGTAGATATTGACGACTATGGAGGTAGGCGCGCTAAGTACTATCCTGGTCTCTTAGACGCTGGAGAACGAGGACTAGGCGCCAGCAGGAAGACGTCCCGCAGGTAGACGTGCCGCAGGTAGACGAAGGTCCGGTGAGCTGCCGAACGGTTGGATAAACTCAGGCCAGGTGCCTGAACCGGAACTTTGGACCCTGGCATTTTCCAGTCGTCGAATGAGTTTCTTGTCTCCCGGCTTATCCGTGTCTGATTGTGACAGCAACAGTGCGAAAGCGCAGAGCAGAGGATGTACTAAGGCGCATAAGGCGAATGTGTGCATGTCACAATCAGAATCGGAGCGGGGAAAATATGAAACTACATTTAAAGCTAGTAAGCACTAGTGTACAACAAAATAATACGGAACAAAACACCAACAGAAGATACAAAAATGGGTAATACAAATTTTGTCATGTAATGGCCGTATCCAGCATGATTAAGCAAAAAAAAGGTAATTGTCAACACTTACCCAATACGGGGTTAACACTGAAGCTAGTTTAATTTTCTTTAAAAAAAACAAAAATAAAGATAATATGATCAATGCCGTGAATATTTAAAACCACGTATGATGACACACGCTATGTATTATAAATTATACGTAAGGAGCGTGTGAACGTGTATTACGGCTGATATGTCCGATCGACAATGACCGTGCGTCCTGCAAAAGCCGAATCGTCTAGGATCTTCAAATTTTTTTTTTTTTTTTTTAATTAATGTGTAACTACCGCCACTCGGGAAGCGAGTTAGCGAGTTGGAACCGTAATGTAATTACTAGTCGATTTTTCAATATCTTTAAGTAGTTTATTATAGTGTGTACATACTTAGTTATAGCTAGGTTTAGTTTATTTTATCAATATTATCACATAAAAACTGTTCTGTTATCTGTTTGTTATTTATTTTAAGTTATTAGGTTGTAAGGTTCCTGTTAATATTTTTGTTGATCAGTGCAAGTCTTTACCGCAGTTTGCTTTGATAATTTTGACAGGAACGTTGAGATTTACTATACAACGTTACAAGTGCTTTGTAATAATATGTCAGTCGCCAAGGGCGAGCGACTCGTGACGGACGTGTCGAGTGAAAAGAACTATGACAAAATGGCCCCAATATTAACTATAGTAAAACAAAAAAAAATGTCATAACCTTAGCGATTGGCCCAAGAGAAATTACGAGAGTTTTTTATTGAATAAAAAAAAGAGATATTGTTTTTGAGATGGGATTGTTGATCTAGTGGTTAGTGGCCCCCGAACTGCTATACCGGAGGTCGTGGGTTCGATTCCCACCCAGGACAAATGTTTTTGTGATGAGCACGATTATTTTTTTCAGTGTCTGGGTGTAATTTGTCTTTAATAATTATGTATGTATTTAGGAATATACACCACTATTTTTTAATTATGGCAAATGCTTAAAGGACTTATTAGAAAAGGTCTTGTTATTATTTAAGTACAGTCTCAATGAATAATATTCATAAACAGCAAAGTTATGAGCGTTTGTTTATATCCCAAAATCTCACTCAATTTATGGAAACATTGTAGGTACAGGTTTTTGTTTATGAATGAAAGAATGTCAATAAAAACGGAAAAACACTGCGCTTAGTATTTTCTAGTAGTATTTGTTATGAATGATGATTAAATTATGAATTTACCAATAATGACAAATTTTCGTGGACAATTTTGGAATTTCATTTTTTGTACTTTTGACTACACAAATATGATTAGTAACGGGTACTGATTCAGCCCCATTTTTTTGTTCACTAATTAAAAAATAGTGGTGTATAAGTATGTTTAGACGGGGTCTAGACGGGGCGTTGTGAGATTGTTGTGGAATATTATTTGGTATTCCGTTTATTTATTATCATAGAATTATTAAATAGGTAAACATATTATGTTTACCCTGTTTACCTATTAATTTAATAATTCTTTGTTTCACCTTGACATGTAACAGTTTTTTGTCACTAATAAATAAAATAAATAGTTTGAATCACTTTTGTTTCAAAGATAAGACATGTTCTTTTATAATAGGTACCAACATATTTTATTTTTGTCATTTTGTTTTGCGTGCATCCACACCATCGAAGAAAACACGTGCGCTCGCGTCAGTAGGCGAGCGGCGACTGAGCGTCCAAAATGCGATTACACCTTTCCTAGATAGGATTCAGGACGCCGGAATCCACTTTTTTCCTAAATCGGAGCCTAAGTAGGATTCTTCCTACCTAAATGCAATTATACTTCCCTGAATTTAGGCGTGCCTAAATATCGGAACCTGAATTAGGAAAGGTGTAATAGCCCCTTTACTTTACATATTGACAGAGATTCTCAAACAACACTCTCTTACATCTCTGGTTTCCCTTCAAAACGCATAAACACTCTCTTACCCCCTTGGATAGGAATAATCTACTTAGCGGCATCGCAATGCTGTAGTATCTCGGTCCCGTCAATTCAAACATTCATTTACGCATAAGTTTTTCTGTTTCACCGGCCCTTTCCTCTACAATAAACTAAACACAACTCTCAATATCTACGCACTCAATAAGCAAGAATGCAAAAGCAAACTGTTAGACTTTCTACTCACTTGTGCTTACCAAACTACTGAAGACTTCCTTAAAACTTTGAGATAAAATTACACCACAAACACACGAAACACGTGCACACAAATCAAGTGTTAAATTATATTCTTAAACGTAACACCCAAATGCTGTTTTATAGATAAGTTAGTTTTATGGGAACAGAACTGCGTCCTGAAATACAGGCTCGGCCTAGCTCAGCCGCAGTTGCACATCTTTATTTCTTATGCATTTGTATTAAGCAACCGGTTACCTATCATAAGTTCGAAAATCGTTTGACCGAATTTCTTTTCACCTAAAACTTTTCAACTATTATCGTTTCGTTTTTTTTTTTTTCATCGAAGTCACTTCTGCCACTGTATCAGTTGACCTATTCTCAATTCGAATTTTTTCGTTACACCAACGTTTCATTTGGTCGAAAAACTTTTACCGATGTTACACTTAACGGAACTATCATTTGTTTGAAGTATTATGTTTCCGAACCTTCCTTACACCACCATGGAAGGTTTTCTGTCTCTGCTCCGGCGCTGCGGGGTTTGGGCGGTCCCACGCGATCTTATCGACACAAATGTTTTCAACGCTCACCACCGCGGTTATGGCTTGCATTAGCCGCGGCGGCGGGCCTTCAAATCACCTGCTTCTCAGCTAGCGGGCCGCCCTACCCCTCCGCGCCTACGCGGGTTAAAATAACACTCTAGGGATAGGGAAGACAAGACTGTGTGAAGTCGGATTTGCAGCGAGTCATTTCTGTCACTAAATTTTGTAGCAAAAAAATATTGATTTTTATAACACTATTTTAATTTAATATTGAAAATGCTACCAATTATAGTACGCGGAAAATAAGTTGAACCATCCGACACGGCTACGCGCAGCTCCCTCCCTCGACTGAGACCCGAAATCGGTTATAATCCTTATCACACAAGTTGAACCATCATGGCGGTCGACCTGGAATACACAGTAACCGATTTTCGGGTCCCAATCAAAGTGGAGGGTTGCGCGCAACCATAGCAAATGGTTCAAGTTATTTACCGGGTACTATAACCGTCTATATATTTGTGCCCAAAATTCAGTAAACTGTTGTTTCGGTGTGATGAAAATATGGCAAATAAATCATTTGGCAAATGAAAAAAGTTCAAGAGAGACTTCAGCCAATAGCAATACAGTAAAATGATACCTATGACACGTGCGTGATACTTCGATGATATAAAAATATGTCAAATAGAATACATATAGCAAAAAAGTCGTCGGTCAATAGTTTTCGGTCACATGAAATTCGAATAAAAAAAGTTCGGAAAAGTGATCGGTTCCCATTATTATTATTATTATATTAATTCGAGTTTTTGAGAAAAAAGTACTTTATTTTTTAATTTTTTCTTTACAAATTCATAGTAAGTATTTCATGTTCCGAATCGACTCTCTGCGGGATTAAAACGGCTAAAATTTAACGGTGTATAATACTTGTATCTGTAGGTACTGCTAACCAAAATATGTAGGCTACATATTTTGATTAGCAGTACACCCGCGGTTCTGACATCAGGATGGCCGGTGTAATTTTTAAAATATCACTGTACGGGTGTAGGTACACAGATTTTCAAGAGAGGTACGTAAAGGTACACAGAAAGTACCAAGTAATAAATTCTGGCAAAACTGGAAATTACATGCGCCATTCTGATGCACACAAACAAATGAAACAGATGTCGGTATAACATTTAAATTTATTGATAATAGTAGGAGACTAACACTGAGCTGTTGGACGAGCGGCGTCGAGCCGTCCCTCCTTCTTATAATACTCGAGACGACTAAGTCTAAAAATAAATACTCGCAAAAATTAACATCACCTTTTAACGTGCTCGATAACCAATATTTACATACATTACTTAAACCTTTATAAATAATAAACTGACTGAACTTTTTTAGTGGGTATAGAATGCCAAATCCGAAACGATGAACAATAATAAGTAGACCCAGGCCCGATTTCGATAAGTTTTGTTATTGAATTTATTTATAAAAGACAAATGATGCAGTTTTAATTTTCATTGAAATCGACCCCAAAGCTTCTCTGAGTATTTCGCTACTCCTCATAGCTACGGATTTGGCTACCGTGCCTATTAAAAATTCACCCTATATAATTATTTTATTATTATCCTTCTATCATCGACTAGTGCTAGTAAGGGTATACTCGACTAAAACTACGCACAAGGTATTCGGAATCGTACTAAAGTTTGAATTAAAGAAATGCGCCAATTGGTGTACGGTGCGTCGACACGCGGTGACAGCAACGGCGCCCCGCACGCGCCGCCCGCACGCGCCACGCGCCGCCCGCAAGTCCGCATGCGCCGCCCGCACGGCCGCGCGCCTCACGCCCAGATCTGCAACAGAGCCAGTCAGTCAGTGGGTCGGCCAGCGGCCCCAGGGCGCGCGAGGCAGCAGCGGAGCGTACCCGGATCGTGGCGTCCCACGAGGCCGTGGACAGCGCCGTGCCGTCGGGCGACAGCTGCACGCGCGTGACGCGGTGCTCGTGGCCGCACATGACGCACACGCGCACGGCCCGCAGCGCGTCCCAGGCGCAGGCGGTGTAGTCGCTGTAGCCCGCGAACACCAGGCGCCCGCTGAGCGACCACTCCACCGAGTTCACGCCGAAGATGATGCTCTCGCGGCTGTACCGCGCCACCTGCCACAACCAACACGTTTTATATGACTAGCTCTTTCGCGTGGCTTCCCGTGAGAGTTCTCGTCAACTACAAAATTATCTTTTACACCATAGAATATTAAAAGTAACATGAAAAAGTAGTTTTAGTAAAAAACAGAAATCAGAATCATTTGTTCGTAAACATACGTAATAATTATACAAGATCTTAAAAATTAAGTAGTATTAAGTAATATATGCCAATTGACATAAAAATCATTAAGAAAAAATATTAAATTATAATATAAATTTATTACAATATTTGATCATTTCATTTATGTCAAATAGTCAATTTAGAAGCTTTACTAATAAACAAAATAAAACATTAAAAAATACAAAAAATAAGAATTATAAAACACCAAAACTTCCAGGAAATTTCAAAAGTACAAAAATAATGTCAAAGATACAAGAATAATGTCATGTTTTAGTAAGCAGACACCAGCGTCACTTTTGCAAAGTCTATCAACATTTACGACGTCTCTGTACACTAGTCGCAGAGAATGTCATGAGACAATGCGGGAGGGTTTTGCCAGCAATGATTAGAAGAATAAAATGTCTGATCGGCTAGATGACGGGCGCCGGTCAGGTTGGGCGCGCTAATACGCAGCTAGCGACTCGCACGCGACCTGCCCGTGCACTGCTCGCGTGCAGTTACTGCAGTTGTTGGGTACGTCTCTACCAGTATAGCGCAACTCGGGCAGGGCTTGCACAGAGGGCATGCTATTCCATTAGCTTAGGTGTTTTTTAACTTTCTCAATTCTCAATTCTTTATTGCGTTCCATAATGTATACATAGTTGGTAGGGAAATAGATAATAGTCACAATTATGGACCCTGTCGGGCACAGCATAGATAAATTTACGTAGAAAAGAGGATGAAGGCACTGCTTGTTTTACTTATTACTTAGTTTAGAGTAACTAAATAATATATAATCTGTAATGATAGCAACTGTTACTGTTGTTGTACAGAAGTTAATTTATGAATTTTAATTATTGTTTTATTTGTTATATATACATTTTATTTTTATAGTAATAGTAACATTGTAAATACCATTTATTTATTTGTATTTTTTTTTAATTTATCATTTAGGTATTTTATTTATGCTATAGTAACATTTGTTTACAAGATAAATTTTCAATTTATTGATGAAGATGTTATCTTTGTCTAAATTCTTTATAATTTCGGCTAACTTATTGTAGATTTTTATGGACATGACAAGGGTACTATTTGAATGCATTTTTAGTCGCGATGGTGGTAAGTTTAGTCTATTTTTATGTCTAAGCATAATTTTTGTTTGTATATCTTCTCTTTTTACCCGACTGCACCAGAAGGAGGGTTATGTTTTTCGAGAGTATGTATGTATGTTTGTATGTATGTATGTATGTATGTATGTATGTATAATTGTTTGGCACGCTCTGCAGCCTGAACGGCTCGATGGATTTTAGCTTGAGAGGTGTCGTTAGATTCGTATTTACTGTGAGAGTGACACTGGATATATCAAAATAAAAAAATACAAAATGGCGGGTTTTTGGCGCCAAATTCAAATGTTTGGCACGCTCTGCGGCCTGAACGGCTCGATGGATTTTAGTTTGCGAGGTGTCGTTAGATTCGTAATTACTGTGAAAGTGACATCGTAATAAAATAAAACTAAAAAAATAAAAATAAAAAAATGGTAATTTAAAAAACTAAAAAACCCGACTGCTTTTCTGAGTATTCATGAAAAAGCCCTAAAACAAGAAAGTCGTTGTAGCAGTCGGGACCCATTACATCATCAGCTTACCGTCAGATCTACTGACTAGACGGCTGACTTTCTAGAATGGGTCCCGACTGCTACAACGACTTTCTTGTTTTAGGGCTTTTTCATGAATACTCAGAAAAGCAGTCGGGTTTTTTAGTTTTTTAAATTACCATTTTTTTTTGTAAAGAAATCTGGATATTTACTCACGAACTTACAAACTTCAAATATACAGACATGGTAGGGGTAAGATCTTTAGTTCTAGAAAGTGAGGTTTACAACTGTCGGTGTCTTCAATATTTACCAAGATTCTAATATTTTTTTTTGTAGGGTAAACAGCGAAGGTATGTCGGTACTATTACCCCATAAAATGACTCCATATTTGAGCCATGCATAGGCATAAGCGTAGTACATTACTAGCGTTTTAAGGTCTGTCGATTTTTTGATCTCTCGAAGAGCGTAACTTAGTAAGGGGTAGCTAACATCAGTTTCGGTTTACGTGTTGTAATCTATGGGTACGGTCGCGGTGGTTCGATACTGGTACATACCTCGCGGTCGGCCCGCAGGTCGAAGAGGCGGCAGATGGAGTCGTCGGAGCCGGTGACCAGGGAGTCGCCCGACGGGTGGTAGCGCACGCTGTTCACGTCCGAGTCGTGCGTGTCGAAGGCCTGCACGGCTTGCCCCGTGCGCATGTCCCACACCAGCACGGCGCGGTCGCAGCCGCCCGACACGAACGTGTCGCCCATGTCGGACGGCGCCAGGTCCAGCGCCATCACGTCGGCGGCGTGCGCCTGGAAGCTCTGCAGTAGCTGGCCCGACTCCACGTCCCACAGCGCGCACGTGCCGTCGCCGCTGCCCGTGAGGATCTGCCGGTCGGTGTTGGGGAACAGGCAGCACGACATGTAGGACGTGTGCGTGGCCACGGTGCGCTTGCGCGCCGCCGGCTCCTCGTCGCCGCCCGACAGCGGGAACACCGTCACCTTGTTGTCCAGGCCCCTGTCATCGGACCGACCATTTCCATATTATGTGGTTGGCTGTAGCGTGGGGTGGCTGCGCGGGAGCTCACCCGCAGGAAGCGATTGCTTGGCAGTGTCTTTAGAATCACAGGCAATACTAAGATTCTATAAATAAATGAATATGTAGTAAAAAGGGCGTTTAAACTATCTGAGGCTCTAACATTTTTAAGCTTGGTTCTCTCGCTCCTACCATCTTTAGCTCTTATTCTATTCTGCTCAGATCGACAGAGAAACCTCTCTATCCATATGAATAGTATTAATATGAATAATATTATCCATATTAATAGTCCAGATACTATAAATCATGCGATTCTACATTAGCCGACCACTTGAACTATTCGAGATCCTAAAATTTCAAGCTCGCTACAACGTGAAGTTCGTGTATTCATCGAAAATCACTAGAATCATAATATATAGTGAGCAATACGTACCCGGCGGCGACCAGGCTGCCGGAGGGCGCGTAGGCGCACGCCATCACCCACGTGCTCGGCATGGCGATGGTGAGCTCCTTGGTGGCCGTGAACGCGTCCCACACCAGCACCTTGCCATCCTGCGCACACACAACACGTTACACCTTGTCGTTTATGTCGCACGTATTGTAACACACGTATCAATTAGCACAAGGATCGTCACAGCCTCGACTGGAGCTGGTCGGCATTCTTTGTTTACTAATCACATCAATTCAATTATTTATTTGCATTCTACAATGTACATGCAAAGGTGGTACGTGAAAATTTAATAGTCAACTTATAACCTAACTTGGACCCTATACATAAATATATAACATACTACAACATACATACACAACAACAACAACACACATTTATTACTAAAACTTTAGTAACGTAACCCAAGGTGCAAAAAAATGACATAAAACATCTTTCATCGCATGAGCTGCGGAAACTATTGATGATAGAACCAAAGTATGTTCTACAATATTAAAGAACACATCAATTACTACAAAAAACTTCCCGATACTATATGTCCAACTATTATCGTTATGTCACAATAACCACTTTTTACATTTTATAAGTTGATAGAAATACCGACCAAAATTAGACCATGTTATTCATACTTCTGTTTAAATCCTTATCCTAATAAATTATATTTTTTTCAAGACTGTTTCAATTCATGTAGATTACTTTTTGTATTGTTCAAATCGGCTAATCTATTCAATAGATATTACGAATTTAAAAAGTCATAGATACAGAAAAGGGGCCGCCGCGTGTCGCGGCTAGCCAGTCATTGCAGCGGTGCGGGAGAGGGGTGGGCACATCTAAGTAATATGTCGTATGTCTCACTTAAGATTAAATAAGTTACTTAAATAAAAAACAAAAGTTACTTAAAGTACTTACGTACTAAGTTACTTAAACAAATTCGGATTGTAATTAAACATAGATAATGTGATAAAGCGTATAAAAAATATAGAAATGAAACAACAAAAAAATATAAATGAAAGGTAAAATTATAAAAATAATATCATGTCCACCCGTGCGAAGCCGGGACGGGCCGCTAGTATGAAATATTTAGGTATTACAATTACTAGATTATTGCTTTGTACTAGAGTTAGTAAATTAATTAAAAAAAAATAAGAATTTACGCAACATTGCTGATTTTAAATTAATTAAACAGGTGTATATTTGGCTTTGTGCCAATCTGTTTTGAATACAAGTCCACCCAACAACCCAACTTCCCAGAGACGGTGGGATGAGCCGCTCTGCAAACTAGTCTAGGAAAACATAATCCTAACATCTGCTACTACTGTGGAGCGTGAATTAAAAAAAAAAGAAATGTAAATTGGTATGCAGTAAGGCAGGTCTTTCGCTTCACGCATTGCCGTCGTCGAATATTGGCAGCTTGTTAGACGATACTACTTTCCGCTTAGCTCTTGCCCTACGCATCCGCTTTGCTGTTGCCATATGGTGCGTTTTGCTGTTCTCCTCATCGCTGCCACTGTGGCGAAGTTATCAACAGTCTCGGTCTCCACGGCCTGTCATGCAGTAAAAGTGCGGGACGCATAGCGCGGCACGCGAACATTAACGACATCATTCTACGAGCCCTTGCCACCGTCGGTTTTCCGGCTGTTTTGGAACCTTATGGCCTGGCATGCGAAGAAGGTAAAAAACCGGACAGTGTGTCTTTACTTCCTTGGAAGATGAGCAGGCCTTTAGTGTGGGACGCTCCTTATGTCGACACTCTTGCGCAATCCCATCTTCCTAGCTCATCGTGCTGGTCTTGGTGCTGCCGCGGCAGCTATGGAGTACCTCAAGAGTTGGAAATATAACAATCACGGCGACACATTGAAGCTTAGCATAGTCTTGGGCCGTGGGGTCCAAGAACTCCTATGCTTTTTAAAGAATTATTGACTCTTCGCGTGACCCAGAGGCTGTTCTACCTCGGTCAGAGAAAAAGAATTGCCATACAATGTGGCAATTCCGCCAACCTTTTGGGCACACTTCCAATCGACAGCGATGCGGAGAAGTTTTATGATATTAAGCTAGGAATAATTACTATAAAAAGCCTATAGTATATGTATTAATTAGTTGCATTTATTATTCTTGAACACTTCTTTATAAAACACCAGAATAAAATCACTTCACAAAAGACAAAATGCACCGGTTTGCAATAGCGATGGATAGATGAATAAATCGAGTTCTTCTAATCAAACAACGAACGAATCACTTCGAGTAGCTTTTTCCTTCAATTAAGTAATTGTAAATTTCGTAAGTTGTCTCCGACACGACGAGAGTCGCGCGAATCATCTCTTTTCCTTCAATTCAAATTGACTCGCAAAACGACGATAATGCGACGCTCCGGGTGAATCAATTAACTCTGTAGAACTCGACTATACGAATCGCAACGCTAACCTCACCAAACGGGAGTTATTTAGGGAAAGTTCAATTTTAATAAAATAATCTTATTACTTGTATTTATAGATTTCATTAGAATATGTAACCAAATAGCAAGCAAAGTACTAGTTTAATATAAAACGATTGAAAACAAAAATTTCATTTCGAATTAAAAACGTTAAGTACGTTGTCATATTAGGTAAGTTCCGTCCAAGTCCAGTTGATCTGATTCAATAAGTGTTTGATCGATGCTCATTATCTGGCAATCGGACTGATTCAGCGGACTGAGTTGACTCGGCAGAACAAGTTGAATCGGCGAATCGAACTGGCTCGGCGTAACGAGTTGAATCGGCGCGGTGGTTCGAGTTGACAGAGTTGAATCGGCGGACCGAATTGAGTCGACAGACCGAGTTGACTCAGCGGAACAAGTTGAGTCCGCGAACCGTTGATTCGAATTGCAATTCAAATCAGCTACCATTCCAATTTGATCAACTCGAGTAGTTAAAAATGCGAGTTGGCCCGTCGCTACTTTGTAAATAAATAACAACGCGTTTTGTAAATGTTAAAATAATTAATTAATTAATTAATAATTAATAATAAATTTATTTGATCCAATAACATCCAATTACACACAAGAGCTAAACAAACATGGTAGTTACATGGTAGTTACATAGACTGTGAACCGAATCTTGTGTACAAAATAGTTATGTGCTTTGTAGTTAGTACATAATATATTTAGTTGAGACCATTTGGACCCCAAACTAGGCAAGAAATGACTGTATTTTGGGATTCCATTGATTCCTCCTAAATCACAATGTCTTACTCATACTAGTTTCAAGATTATATACATAGTTTAACATTTTTTATGCTTTTAGTTAATGCTTATAGTTAATGCTTCTCAATAAATTTTCTTTAAGACCATAAAACAAAGGTGAAGCTACTTGACAACAGCAAGAAGGTCTTCAGTCGTTTCATATGTCAACTCCTGTAACCACTCACTAATCCTAGTTTTTAAATGAAATTTAGTAAGGGTGTAAATATTTAGTTTTGTATTTATTTTATTATAGAGGCGCGAGCTTAGTGCTTTAAATTGGCGACTTGCAAATGTTGTTCGACACCTGACAGGGTTGCAGACCGGAAATCCTCTGCGTCTATTAAGAAGTTTGTCGTCAAGGGGTAGCATAGAATGGCAGCGTAGGATAGCTCGGAGAATGAAGAGTTGACGGACAGTAAGGGCTTTGGATTCGGAGTAGAGCTGGGCAGTAGGGTAATCTCTGCGTTTGAAGAGCATAACCTTCAGAATAGCCCTTTGCGCTCGTTCTGCCTGGAGTAATACAGTTTTAAAGGTACCACCCCAAGCAGTTACACAGTATGAGATAATTGAAACACATAGACTTTGGTAGACGAGTGATAGTGTTGCAAGGTCAGCTGAGTATCGAAAGCTCTCTAAAAATGTATATTAGTTTCCTCATCCGAGCTGATAATGCCTCGATATGAGGTCGCCAAGTGAGTCTCTCGTCAATAATCACACCGAGGTACTTTGTGTTTGGAACTAGGGACAGAGTGAGACAGTCGCAGGCTCCTCTGGGTTTTTGTTCTGAACATGTGTGAGCATTAATCCGGAGAGAATCTATTGGAGGTAAGTTTGTGTTACGAAGCGAAAAGCAGACAATCTTTGTTTTCTCCACATTCAGCGTTAAGAGGTTTGAGGAAAACCAGTCCATCACTAGACGAAGAGAATGCTCTGCACTTAGTCTAGCTCTCTCCCAGTTTTCACCATGAACGATCAATGCCGTGTCATCTGCATAAGTGAAAATGTCACAATTTGGTATGTTCAGACGACACAGATCGTTGATGTAGACCAGGAAGAGAGTAGGTCCAAGAATACTACCTTGTGGGACTCCAAAGGTACTATCCATGTCGTCACTGTACAGTTCACCGATTTTAATGCACTGGGTGCGATTTGTAAGATAATCGGTGAAGATTTTAAGTGCAATTCCTCGAACTCCTATACTCTCCAACTTTTCAATAAGAATGGAGACAGAAACTGAGTCGAAGGCTTTGGACAGGTCTAGAAAGACTCCGTAGCACTTACGGTTTAACTCCAGGTTGCTTGTGATGGTATGGGTAAGATCTATTACAGCGTCCTCCGTGGAGACTCCCTGCCTAAAACCGTATTGAGTTTTAGAAATTATATTAAATTTTTCAAGATAATCGGTAAGGCAGTTGTTAAGAATTCTTTCTAGGATCTTTGACAGAGTGCTCAACACGGATATAGGTCTGTAATTGTTTACATTCGTTTTGTCTCCACTCTTATAGATTGGGTGGACTATGGCTTTTTTAAAGGCCCTGGGGAAAGAGCCAGAGTCTATGGCACGGTTGCAAATGTGCGCGATGGGGCCAGTAAGAGCAGCTATAGATTGCTTCAAAATCTTAGCAGGTATATTGTCATGTCCGGTGGAACAGTCACTGCGAAGATTGAGTATAAGCCCGTACACTTTCGCTTCGTCCACTGGCATGATGCTAAATGAATTGCACTGGAGGGGCTGAGATTGACGCTTTGGATGAGGCATGCCGGGAATCTTGATTGCTGACGCAAGATTTTCACCTACACTGACAAAAAATTTGTTTACATTATTTAGGGCCGATTTTGTATCCTCACTATTTAAAAGTTGAGCGCTCAAACTCTGCGACGGATTATTGGTGTTGGTAATTGATTTAATGGCCTTCCAAGTGGCTTTGATGCTATTTTTGGCCTTTAACAGTTCATTTTTATGAAAAGTTCTTTTTAGTTTTCGAAGGAGAGTGTTCAAGAAATTCCGGTAACGGGTATAGGTAACTAAAAGAATAATGCTGTCAGGAGAAGACTTAGACTTTTTATGGAGATTGTCACGGTTCTTGATACACCTAAGTAGACCTGGGGTCATCCAAGGCTTGATTATTCTACACTTTTTTGGAATGTGTATAGTGTGAGTATGTTTATTGATTATGGATTGGAGCATAGAAATAAATAAGTCAGTGGCGAGGTTACAGTCGGATTCATTTGTGACTGGTCCAAAATCTAGTGAGTCTATTTCATCCTTGATGCGAATGTAATCATACCTAGTTCTGTCAACATTAGTAGTAATAATGGATTTATTTTTAGAGAGTTTCAGGCACAATGCAACAGGTAGATGATCGGTTATGTATGTATCAAGAACTGTCACAATTGCTGGGACTTTCGTTTTTATGAGTACATGATCTAGGCAATTGCCTAATCTAGTGGGTAAAGTGTGTCCAGGCAAAAGTCCCAGGGAGGCACAAGTTGTTAGGTAAGTATCTGAGTGACGATCGTGATTGTTGGGCTTTATATCAATGTTAATATCGCCAATGACAGCAACATTCTTGAATCGTTTTAGACTTACTACTAAGCTATCCAAACTGCAGTAAAAGTTTTCCAGATCAGAATACGATGGCGAGCGATAGATACAAATGATGGCTGTATTACTCGTTGTACATACGAGGCAATTTGCATCTCGGAAAGGCGGTTCATAGTAATTACATTGAAGAGTGGTTTTCATGTATATCACCACTCCATCGTTTTGCGTGGTGTTGTTAGTGGAAGCGAGAGAGCAGTAGCCTTGTAGTGTGGGCAGAGGACCCGTTAATCTTAACCAGCACTCAGAAAACGCGATAACATCAAAGTCAATTTTGGTAGTAGAGAGCATTGCTACAAATTGGTAAAAGTTTTTTGTTATGCTTCTTATGTTGATGTGTATTACTTTTAGGTTTAAATCTGGTTGTTTGATCTCTACTAGGCATTGACCTGGTGGACAGAGGAATGAGCGTGCAACGTTCACCGTATCGATTTCGGTAGCTATAGAATCGTTTATATTAGCCATTTGAGTTGGGTTTAGTTATAAAGTAAGCAAGGTCATAATGGAGAAAAAAACAAGCATTTGTAAAACTAAGATTATGCAACAAGCACAGCAGCGGTTGAGATGGGATGTGACGAGCAACACTAGCATAATTATAAAACTTATATCGTAGTATAATGTTAAAAATGGAAATAATGTTACAGGAGTTATCATAAGACAAGCAAATAGTAAAATTATTAGCAAAATATAATAAAACCAATAAAAATAAATGAGTTATGAAACATGCAAAAGATGGCGCACCTACATTAGGCGCTAAAATATAAAAATAAACTAACAGAATAAATAGTCAGTCCCTGTTTTTGAGCATGGATAAGCATTTTTCAGAGGTAATTTGGATGGGTTTGTCCTCTGGATGAATCTTCATGAGGATTCGTCCATTTACACTCCAGCAGTATAATTTATGTGTCTTAGCATATTGACGACACTCATAAAATAGTTTCCTCATGGATGGTGTAAGATGTTCAGCAGCATAGATGGGTAACTTTTGTCCTGTCAACCCAATTGTTTCTGTGTTTAGCTTTTCATTTAGTGGACGAGCTTTGTTGAATTGCTTTATATTGGATAAAAATTCATTTCGGCCAGTGACAGTCGTAAATTCTGCCACTATGGAACGCGAAGTTCCAGGTTTACCTGGCAGTCGGTAGATATCCCGCAGATTTGACTTGTTGATGTCTAGGTCTACAGCTTTCCCTACTTCCGACACAATCGCAACGAGGTCTTCTGGTTTTTCATTTGCTTTCACTGGTACATTGCGAAGTTCAATTGTGGCTGGACGAACTTGAAGGTTAAGTTCCTGGATTTCTTTCTGTAGATGACTAATGGATTTTTCTTTTTCAGAATTTTCGTCTTCCAGGCTACACAATTTTTTTTTTATTTCTTCGTAATCCTTGTTTATATAGGCCATGCTAAGCTCCAGCTCTTGTGCTGTTTTTTGTATTACTGAGCATTGGAGCTTGAGTTCGGATACATCCTTGGCCAATAATGACAATATAGCATCCTGTTCGGTTTTCCAGTTTGTCAGGCGCTGGTCGTGGTCTTTTCTCCAGCTATTCAGCATTTCAATTAGCTCGACTTTAAGGTCATTGCAAATGCAAGGTAATGATGAAGACTTTTCTGGGGTGTCTGAAGGGTAAAATAATAGCGTCAAGTCAAGGCTAGACTTTAGACTAGGAATTTTTTTGGTAATATTCGAACATTCATTTATTTACTATTCGAATATAAATTTGGAAAAAGTATCCGAATAATTTAGAATATTCGATTGCAAACCCTACATAGATATCACAATGAAGATAGTTAAGCGACTATGACAATACAAATAAATAAATGGTTCTGAATAGTTATGGTGAAAATGGTATCATCAAAGTGATCTGATGAGGATGATGGAGCCGAAAGATAGGCACCGGAACTCCGTAATGAATCAATGTATCCTAGCAGTGTTTTAGCTTATTAGAATTATCATGAGATGCACTTTGGCTATGAAGTACTATCAAACTGATCTGATGATGGAGCCGGAAGGTGGAAGGTAGAAACGAATATCATAATAAAACAATGTATCCTAGCATTGTTTGGGTTGATTGGAATTATTATGAGAAATAGGCACTCTGGTTATAAGTCATCGCAACTAATTTTTTTTTTTGTAAAAAGTTTTAGTTTATTCTTGTTACAACAGTTTTGCTATGATTTTTTGAAGAGTTCCGTTCTAAATCTTCGAAGTTCATCATCAGATCAAAAGCAATATATCTATGGGACCAACTTGGGACTTTAAAATTTCATCGAAAATAAAAAATTTCAAAATCGGTCCACAACTGACCGAGATATCGGTGAACATACATTTAAAAATTAAAAAAAAACTTTTTACAAATTTTTTTTTTTAAATTTCGGATGCTGGTGTTTCTGTAATAGTTTTGGACTCTTCGTTATTGAACACCGACTTCTGAAATTAAAGTTATTTCGCACTTTTTTGTTTTTTTTGATCGACATTGAAGTCGGTTATATTTTCATTGTAATTGTGTGTTTTTTATTTCATACTTTTTAGTCGTAGTACCTTTCAGCTAAACTTAAATTCAGCCATTCGGGGAACCAAATCATCAAATCGTCATGACAATTCTAACAATACCAAACACTTTAATTACAGAATTCCAGTACCTACCTTCCGGCTTCATCATCAGATCAGTTCCAGTCCAGTGCCATAAATAGGGCGGTGCCACCGGTACCCAGGCACAGGGCGTAGACCACAGAAATATTAAAAACTCTTTTCTTTTATCTGTGGTGTAGACTCTAGGGGGCGCAAGAATGGCCAGACTAGGCAGGACAATTATTTTTTCGTTCCTGATTTTGCAGGGTATTTTATTATAGAAGTATGGAGTGAAATGAAAGTGACCCAAAAATTAATCTTAAGCATCAAGGTCGACAACGCATTTGCACTACTGAAGTTACGTTTGAGTTTTAGTGCATGAGACACACTCGGTGGTATAAAATAGGCGTATTGTCCACATCAATAGGACGCAGTTATAGAAGCTCGCACAGGGCGCAGAAAAGGCTATTTACGGCACTGATCAGTTCTAAGTAACCCCTCCCCTTCTGCTTTCAGTGTCACAGACTACATGTATAAACAAAGCAATTTTACTTGTTATTACAAACAAATTTTCAAAATCAGTCCACAATTGACCGAGATATTGGTGAACATACATATAAAAACGACATTTTTGCTATGATTTTTTGAAGAGTTTCGTTCTATATGTTCGAAGTTCATCATCAAATTAAAACGATATTTTTATGTGACCAATCCGGAAGTATAGTCTTTCAATCAAACAAAAAAAATTTGAAATCGGTCCACAATTGCCCGAGATATAGGTGAACATACATCATCATCATCATCTTCCTGCCCTTATCCCGTTTTATTTGTGGTCGGCGCAACACGTTTTTTTCTTCCATTCTCTCCTGTCACTCGTCACGCTACCACTAACTCCCTTTTCTTTCATATCACTCCTCACACAATCCATCCATCTCTTCTTTGGCCTCCTTCTCCCTCTCCATCCATCCACATGTAAACTCATAACTCTTTTAGTAACATGCGTTTCATCCCTCCTCTCCACATGACCATACCAAGACAAACGATTTCCTTTCAACTTTTCAGTCACTGGCGCCACTTTCAAACTTCCCCTAATATACTCATTTCTCACTTTATCCATTCTCGTCACACCACACATCCATCTCAACATTCTCATCATACATAAAAAAAAATACATACAGCCGAACATAGAACCTCCTCCTTTTCGAAGTCGGTTAAAAATATGACAAATAATGCATATAACAAAAAAGACGTCGGTCAATAGTTTTCAGTCACATGATTTTCGAAAAAAAAAAATCGGAAAAGTGATCGGTTTCCATTTCAAATATTAGGTCACACATATGTTTAAAATAAAGTAAATACCCATTAAATGTTAAAAAAACCCTACCGCAGTTAACAAATGAGCTGATGACCTTGAACGCCCGCACTGACCTTCATAAATTGTACGGCTGTCCCATTTCAAAACCTAGTAAGAGTAATTTTTTACAAAAACCGTTTTTTTACATAATCTTGCATATCTAATAAGTCCCTACCAAATATAAAAACCCCAGCTTTTTAAACTTTCATTTAGGCAGATATATTGGAGCATCGATACCTAGTAAGTACACCATTCACTCCCTCATTACCACTTTAAAACCTAGTAAGTCACTTTAACTTAATCAAAGCCTAGCAAGTCCCAGAGACTTACTAAGTTTTTAAATGGTCGATGCACCGTACTAGGTTTTTGAAATCAAAACCTTGAAATACGCAAGAAGAGAGGGGATACAGTAAGTCACAATACTTGCGCTTACACGCGAACGAAATAAGTTCTGTCTGTGACACAAGTAACACACACGTGTATTCGTTTATAAAATAAGAACCTACTACTTAAAATGTACCGTAAATTTTACCGTTCTAAAAAGATTGTGGCTGCAGCTACCAAAAACAACATAAAATGTGATTTAAAGATTTCAAAGATTCAAAGCATTTATTTCAAATAAACCATTTACTTTTGAAAAGTCAAGAAGTCTGTCTGTAAGAAAAAAAAAGATGCTTGCACATTCCAAAGTATAAGGAGAAGAATGTGCAGCAGGCTTCGATGAAACATGTACGCACACTCTTTTCAAACAAGTTATGTATTTTAATACTACTTAATATTTCGGTTACATGTTTCTTGTCGCTGCTAATACTCGTATGTGTAAACAATAAATATAATAAAAAAATGTTCCAATTGTAAATATTAAAATAAACCACTGGCAGCTAAGTGATGACCAGTCTCAACTGACAGCACCCGTTCACGAACATGACGCATATATCAGCACCAATTAGCTCAACAATTTTGAAGGGAACCGAATTATCCAACACACGCGCCACTATCAGTGAGACATTTGAGTGAGCATGACAAACTCTCAACTCCCATGCTCATTTACGTCAAACCAGTCCAAACCTTAAACCATAAATTGCTACATAGTACTCACATTTACAAACTTTGAAAAAATAAATGCACTATACAATACTATAAAAATATGAAATTTAAAAAAAATGGAAGTATTTTCCAAAGTAATCAATTTGTACGCCCTAGTGGTAGTGAAGCTGGATCAGCATAGAGCCAGGCATTTCTATCTTGAACATAATCCTCCAACTTATAATATGCTTGTCTAAATAGATTTCAACTTGGTTTCATGAGTTCTAATGTGTGGGGAAATATTTTATTATAACATTTTAAACAGTACCCCATGAAAAAAAAAACCGTAATTTAAAAAACTAAAAAACCCGACTGCTAAAACTGGAAAAACCCTAAAACAAGAAAGTCGTTGTACCCGATTGGACTTAACTATATTATTAGGTTATAATCGATATTTCGAATGATTGTACAGCTGTCATCCCTGACCTTTCACCAACCACCATTTCACACACAATAATTTCCTTTAATTATTGTGTGTTGTCGTAGTCGAATGTTTCCAATAAAATAGTGCGTCATTATTTCTGTAATTAATGAGTTTGTAAATAAAATGTAAGGTAGGCTAGACTGACAGTTGTCTTCTTTATTTAAAATCCGCTTCTGGTTCCTAAAAATATTATATTTTAAATACTAGCAGTCGGGACCCATTCTAGAAAGTCAGCCGTCTAGTCAATAGATTGGAGTAATCTGCAATGTAACATAGGTATGTGCTCTCAATTCAAAAAGTTTTTTAGTTTTTTAAATTACCGTTTTTTATTTTTTTAGTTTTATTTTATTACGATATCAATTTCAAAGTCTCCTGCCGGAGGCTCTACGCAGGCATCGTTCGGTCCATGGCCCTTTACGGTGCGCCGGTGTGGGCGCCGTGGCTGCGAAAGCGAGTGGCGGCCCGGCTGAACGCCTGCCAGAGGGTCATTGCTATCCGGATGATCCGCGGATACCGTACGGTGTCCTGTGAAGCGGCGAGCCTCCTTGCTTGTCTACCACCATGGGATTTGGAGGCAACAGTCCTTGCGCGAGAGCGACTGTCGCAACCCCGTGCTGGGCACGCCACGATTGAGGCGGTAAGGCCCCTCTTTGAGGCGTGGCTGGAAAGGCCCCACGGCGTCGTCACCTTCCGTTTGGCGCAGGTACTAACCGAACACGGCAAGTTCGGACCGTACCTGTACAAGATTCGTGCGGAGACGACGCCTGGGTGTCGCCACTGTGCGGACCGCCCGGAGGACACGGTGGAGCACACAGTCGAGGTGTGCCCCGCTTGAGAAGAGCATCGCCGTGTCCTCGTGGGGGCGATCGGCGGCGATCTCTCGCACCGGGGCTTGGTTCAAGCCATGCTCCGGAGCGAGGAGGAGTGGCTGGCGGTCGCCTCCTTTTGCAAAGCAGTAATGCTAGCAAAGGAAGAGGCCGACCGCATTAGGCAAAGGCGCACACGCCGCCGCCGCCGCCGGGATTCCGATCCCGATTTCCGGCCACCGTAGGCGCGGGCTCGCGGTCGGTGAGCAATGGGTAGCTCGCTGTCCGTCAGTCCGGTAACAGACCGGTCCGAGCTCAAGTCGTCTACGGCGCGAACTGTTCCCGCGCGCCTCAAGGAGTTGTCAGCAAACTGTAGGGGTCCAGCAGGGCCGAAGCCTACTGGGGCCAAAGGTTATGTGAGAATGTCACCACGGGCCCCGGGATTAAGGCAATGAATGGAAGGGTAGGTTTTTAGTCAGTAAGAGTCTGACACTATTTCCCGCCCCACCCAAGGGCGGGATTTGTCATTGGATGATTTTACGTACCATAACAAAAAAAAAAATTGTAAAAAATCGATAGTTGTCGCGATAAATTTGTAAAAAATCGATAGTTCGATATCTTCGACCGGCTGCCGGCTGTCACAGTTTGAACTGTTTGAATTGAAGAAGAAATCGATATACTGACTCTGCCTTCACTTTATATCTTAGAAAGTATTTTGTATGTTCGTAAAAACTTAAGACTTTTTAAAATTAGAAGCGATTAACATAATATTAATACGCGTAATAAACATGAAATTTTAGTACCCAAATGGAGGTTAGCTAAGACAAGCAAGTGTTTTCTTATTGATAGCGTACGTTTCTATAATAAGTTGCCTAAGTCAGTTACCGAACTTAGTGAGGGAAAGTTCAAGACCCATATTAAGCGTGTCCTTGTCAAGAAGGCGTATTACAAGGTTAAAGACTACGTCCAAGACACGCTGGTTTGGCAATGACTACTTCTGCACGTGTGGCTTGCCTGGCAGTTCTTTAATTGCATTATTGTATACTAGTGCTATAGCTAAAACAAAGATGGAGCAGTTAATAAATAAGTATACAATAATATAGTTAATGAGCTGCCAGAAAAGCCACATGTGCTAAAGTAGTCATTGCCAAACAAGCGTGTCTTCAACGTAGTCTTTAACCTTGTAGTGCACCTTCTTGGCAAGGACACGTTTAATATGGGTTTTGAATTTACCCTCGCTAAGTTCGGTAACCAATTTAGGCAACTTGTTATAGAAACGTATGCTATCAATAAGAAATGACTTGCTTGTCTTCGCTAACCTCCATTTGGGTGCTACAATTTCATGTTTATTACGCGTATTAATATGATGTAAATCGCTTCTAATTTTAAAAAGTCCCAATTTGCTTTATCCCACTTATAAACTGCTTGAAGTGAGACATTCGTCCGCTCTACAACAGCCTCTCTTTCACACCGGATTAACTCTTTACTAGCCCAAGCAGTTGGCAGGTATCTATCTACAACTGTGCTATCATCTACATACCCATAGATACCGGGCATCAGCAGATCTTTGATATGCAGGAGAACAGTCTCCTGAGGAATTCCAGCATTAGTCGTCATAGGCTCTCTCTGAGCATCCGTCGACAACTACTCGGAGAGACCGTTACACAGGAAGTCTTTTACCCAATCAATCAGGCCAGGGAAAATCTAGTACGTTAAAAACTTACTCAAATGGCTAGCGTCATACCCTGTCGAAGGGCTTCGAGACGTCTAGAGAAACAGCAATCGCTTCCCGCTTCGTTCGCGCTTTCGCTTTCGCTTCTAGAGGGCCTCGCCCCACAAGTGGATGACATAAACTAGTAGGTCCCTAGTAGACCGATTGCGACGAAACCCGTACTGTCGGTCACTGAGGAGATCGTTACCTTCCAAGTATGCCATGAGGCGCGAGTTCAAAACACACTCCATTATCTTGCAGAGTATGGAGGTTATTCACATCGGCCTATAGGCACGATTGCGCTTTTTGGGCATGGGTTGCACGTTAGCAAGCGTCTAGGTCTTGGGCACTATACTAGTCCTAAATAAGAGGCGATACAAAGGCGTCAATACAGGAGACAACTCTGGCGCACAAGCCTTGAGAACTATCGCTGGTATACCATCTGGTCCACTAGCTTTATTCACATCTAGACGACACAGTGACCTGAGAACTTCTTTATTCCTTATGCGAACCTCGGGCATCGAGGTGTCGCAGAGAGACAGAGTCGGTGGAGTAGCACCGCAAGTGTCAAGACGAGAATTATGGGCGAAAAGAGATGCAGAGATTTGCTTTTTTTCCCGCGGTATGAGACAGTATTCCATCAGGCTCAACCAGCGGAGACAGTCTGGGCCGACAGAAGTTCGCTTCGACCGACTTGGCAAGGGACCAAAAAGCTCTGCTACCGGACGGCTGTGCAGAGAGCTTTGTGTCGATATGGGTCATCCGGTCTTTAATGCCTTTTTGTAGGACTTGGTAGCATGGTTGATCGCTTTCTTCTTTAAATTAAGGTCCGGAGCTTTGCAGTCACGAGCATCAACCCAGGTGAGAAACGCCGAATGCTTGCGCTCTCCAGATTAAACGCAATGAGCGTTGAACCATGGGTGAGCTGAGCCTCCAATACATATGATAAGTACGGTACGTCACTATAAGGGATAAAATACTCCATAGCTTGATGTATCACATCGGACACGGATGCTGTGTACTGTGTGCACAGCTTGACGGACTTTCTGAAAAGAAGCAGACTTGCTGCCAAAGATAAGACGCAAAAAAGTGTCGCATCTCATCCCTATCTGCTGACTTGTAACGCCACATTCACCGTTCACCGTGAGACTCAGTCAGGTGGAGAGAAGGAAAATACAGACTTCACATAAATTCATAAATTAAAAATATATGTAAAATTAGTAAAGGATACAGTGTAGTTTAAGTAGGAGTTTGAATAGTAAGTTAAATGTGCTTACTTGTGAGGAGGAAACAATGTGACGTTTGTCCGGTGACCAGTCAGTGCAGAGCACCTTTGAATTAGCCCCCTTGAGCATGCGCCGCATCTTCAGTTGCGGCAGCTGGAGCCCTTCCAGCTTCTCCCCCACGGTCTTCACTGCAACACAAACAGTGATTCACCATGACCTAAACTATGACAGGTTACATACAAACACTACCTTTTATCAATTAGACAGTAAAATTTTTAGACATTGCTAAAAAAAAAAAAAATTCAAATTAAATAACCCTGAAAAACTAAAATTACCCTGAAAGCGCGGGAAACTTTGAAATCAGAAATCAGAAATCAGAAGCGTTTATTTCAAATAGACCAATTACAGGCACTTTTGAATTGTCAAAATGTCGGTCAGTCCAAAAAAAAAAGTGAAGCTAAATTGCAGCTAAATTGCACGTTCCAAAGCGTAGATCTCTATGGAGAAGAACGTGCAAGAAACTCCATGGACACTCTTTTAAATCATATTATTAGTTACATAATTCTTGGTTACATAATTCATGTTGCTTCTACTATGTGAGCACAATGTAGATAAATAATGAAAGAAAATACTAAATGCAAATATTTTAATAGAAATTGAAATAAGCCACTGGCAGCTAAGAGATGACCAGTCTCAAATGACGGCGCCCGTTCACGAGCATGACGCGTGCACCAGCCCCACTCAGCTCAACCATAATGAAGGGAACCGAATGACCCAATTACACGTGCCACCATCAGCGAGACATTTAAGTGAGCATGACAAACTCTCAACTGCCATACTTGTAAATTCAAATATATTTGTAACCAATTAAAAATAAAAATGCTCCATGGTACTTCACATTCACAAAATTTGAAAAAGTGCTTCTACATTATACAATGCTATTGGTTCCAAATACAATAAGTAATCAATTGTCAAAAGCTTCATTAAAATAAATAAATAAAAAAAAAAAAAACATCTCGAAAATAACAATACAAAAAGGGTCATCTCATCTTGTATATTTATATATTTAAAAAAACTAATTAGGCAAAAATGGCTGTGCACGTGGAGCCGGACAGGCATTTAGCCAAGCATTTTTATCTAGGAGATAATCTTCCAATTTATAATATGCTTGTCTACATAGTGTGCGTTTAATGCATGTTTTAAATTTTGACTCATTGAGATTGAGAATCTCAAGTGGTATTTTATTATAAAATTTTACACAGTACCCCATAAAAGAACTATGTACTTTAGCCAATCTGAATCGTGGTTGATCTAATTTGTCCCTATTTCTAGTATTAAAATTGTGCCTGTCACTTATCTTAGTAAAAAGATGAATATTTTTCCGAACATACAAAATATTCTCATAGATATATTGACAAGGGACCGTCATAATGTTTATTTCCTTAAATAGTTCCCTAAGAGAATCGCGTCTGCGAAGTCTATATATGGCTCTGATGGCTCTCTTCTGCAGAACAAAAATAGACTCTATGTCTGCAGCCCTTCCCCATAGCAAAATACCGTAAGACATGACACTATGAAAGTAACTAAAATAGACTACCCTCGCAGTATCTACATCAGTAAATTGACGGATTTTTCTAACAGCATATGCTGCTGAACTAAGCCGACCTGCTAGAGATGTTAAATGAGGACCCCATTGTAGCCTCGAGTCAAGCGTGATTCCCAAGAAAACCGTGTTCTCGACGAATTCGAGTTTTTCTTTGTTTAATACTATTTCGGAGCTATTGCTTTTAACATTCGGTAACGCAAATCTCATGCACTTGGTTTTTTTTCCATTTAATACTAAATTATTAACAGTAAACCAATTATGGACCTGTTGTAAAGCGTTGTTTACATCATCAAGGTTTGTGGAACGTCTATTGATCTTAAAGATTAATGAAGTATCATCAGCAAACAAAACAATATGTGGTTGTTTTTTTAATAGATGCGGCAAATCATTTATATATACCAAAAAGAGAAAAGGACCCAATATTGAGCCTTGTGGTACACCCATTTTGACTTTCAAACCCTGGGAATTGACACCGTTTATTTGAACATGTTGTTGTCTGTCATTTAAATAAGATTTCACTAAGCTCAGTGCAAGTTTACCTAGCCCATAATGTTCCAGCTTTAAAAGCAAGGTTTCGTGATTAACGCAATCAAAAGCCTTTGAGAGATCACAAAAAATACCTATCGCATCTTGGGCTTCTTCCCACGCTGCAAATATGTGTTTTAATAACGTGACACCAGCGTCAGTCGTACAACGTCCTTTGGTGAAACCATACTGTTGATCATTTAAGATTTTATTGGTGTTAAAATGGTAAAGCATTTGATTAAGCATAACTTTTTCAAACACCTTACTGAAAACTGGCAACACTGATACAGGTCTGTAATTATTAGTTTCACTATGGTCGCCAGACTTAAAAAGTGGTATAACCTTACTGTATTTCATTAAATCGGGAAAAACTCCTTGGTCTACACACAAATTAAATATTAAAGCCAAATATGGTGCTATGGTCTCGATTATGGACGTGCATACTTTAATAGACATACCCCATAGATCTTCGGTTAATTTTATTTTGATTTGCCGGAAAGCCTTTATGACTGTCATAGGGTTTATATGTTTGAATTGAAACTCAACCGGACAGTCTGGCAAATTTGATTTCAATAGAGCAATTGAGGCTGCAGGGGAGGAATTTAAAGCTTCCGTTGTCCTAAGAGGTATATCGGTGAAATAATTAACAAACTCTTGGGCTACTTCTGAATTAGAGCTTATGGGACCATGTGAAGTCTCCAATAAAAAATCCGTGTTGCGTACTTTATTTCTACCAGTTTCACTGTTAATAACTTTCCATACAGTCTTTATTTTATTATCTGCCGATTTTATTTTTTTGCTAATATAAAGGGCCTTTGCTGCCTTGCAAATCTTTCTGAATAATTTGGAATATTTATTTACATACTTATTAAAGGCTTCGGTGTTGAAGAATGGCTTAAGGCCGTATAACTCATATAGTCTTTCCCTACTTATCCTAATACCATTAGTCGCCCAATCACTAAATACAAACTTAGGGAAAATAGTTTTCGATTTCTTTTCAAAGACAGTATTAAATTCATTGAGTACCAATGAAAAGAAATTATCATAAAATTTATTAGAATCTTCAATATTATGGCCCAGAACATTTAACTTATTTTGTATATTACAATTAAATTCTGTTAATTTGCCACTCGTAATTGACCTAAATTGAATTTGAGTTTTTTCCAATATTGCTTGAGACTTAAAAGTTACCGTTTGTCCACTATGATCAGATGGAAGATAATTTACTATAGTTTTATCTAAATAATCAAAATTGAGCGGACCGGTGCATTCTTTCTTGTTAAAAATTTCAATTTTAATTTTTCTACATTTAAGCATCAGTTTTGTTACATATCGTACATTTTATTAATATTTAGTGTTCATATATTAGTTTTAGCGTATAGTTTGCCGGATTCAGTAAGTACATATTTTGATATTTTTCAATGAACGAGCCGCCTGACTTGGCGGACCCAGGGGTCTTTGTACCCCTGGCTACTAATTTTGTAACAGTTCCTTCGTCAACTTTATCGAATGAATCTGGAGTGGAGACGGGTGATTCCACAGAAATATTAAGGTGGTTCTAATGCTCAACGTGGGCGTAAAAGGAATAGACTGCATAAAATATGCTGCCAGCAACAAAAAAAAAAAGGAAGTCCAGTCAGGCGGTTGATGGTAAGACAGGATGTTGTTGTGCTAGTACAGAGAGTGAAAATAGTGACTCTGCCCCTGTTGTTAACACTTCACTCAACACTGTCACACCAAGTAACGGTCCGAGTCTCAAGATTTCAGAATCTGGCTATCTAAGTATATCGCTAGAAATAAATATGAGGTCCCTGACATCGGCCCTTTTATAGTACACGTCCAAAAAGAGATTAAATCATCTAACGATAATACCACCTTGCACCCGGTCACTTTTGGCTCCTTCCGGATAATGTTCAGTGATATCTTAATTAAATATTAACCGATATTGTTTTTTATTTGTTTGAAATAGTTTTACCCCTAAAGTGTGTCATTTAAATTTAGTGAATGTAACGAAGGACTTCGGAGATAAACCAAGAAGATTTTCTATAAATAGTAAATCTTTAACAAATGCTGAAATTGTATGTCTGTTTAGTGTTACTGCAATTTCACAACGTACGAGTAACATCACGCCAATACGCTCTGAAGGGGAACCGAAGATGTGTACAGTTCACTCTATCCTTATTTCACTAATTATAATTAGTGAAATAAGGATTTATGTTCAAATTTAATGGTTATAAATCCGCGCATAACTTTTAAGGAGCAATGTTGATGATTCTTTTTGTGCTGGTTTAAGTTATAACACCGTGATAATCCTTATAATTCAAGTAACTATGGGTATTTTGTCAATCCCATGGGTGATTGTTTATCTAAAAGTGGTCTAAAATTGTTATCTAAAAATGTAATCATCATCATCATCATCAGCCTTTTAATGTTCCCACTGCTGGGACACAGAAAAATGCAGGGAAATGTAATAGTATAGTAAAATTAAATAAAAAGACATCAAGATTGTTTACGTTTAGTTAACTGCCTAAACCGATCGAGTATATAGGATGACTGGTAATTAGTGAACGATACTTAAACACGTGATTGTAGTCATGATAACAAACAACTTTTACTATGGCACCAAACCAGATCTCGCGTAAAAAATCAGACAAGTTCATTACATTTTGACCAGTTAAGCGAACACAAATGTACTGTCCAGCAGGTTTTTTTTCACGATTTCAGGTTTATTTCCATAGTAAAAGTTGTTCTTTATCATGACTACAATCACGTGTCTAAGTATTGTTCACTAATTATCAGTCACCTTACATACACTGTAAAAGTTTAGTCGTTTTAATCTCGTGGAGGGTCGATCAGGTAGATGAAACACTATCGATTTGTAAAGATAAAATTAAAAAATAAAATACTTTTTTTATAAAACTCGAAGTAAGATACGCGCGTACGAAATTAATTTCTTTAAGTAAACGAGTCAATGACCTTGTAGGTAGTAGTCCGTCGTTGCGTAGTAACTACCTACAGTTCATTGACCTCGCTCAGCTGACGTTTACTTAAAGAAATTAATTTCGTACATGCGTAATTTAATTCGAGTTTAAAAAAAAAGTGCTTCATTTTTTAATTTTCTCTTTACAAATCAATAGTGTTTCATGTACCGAATCGACCCTCCACGGGATTAAAACAACTAAAATTTATCGGTGTATAACTAAAAAGTGAAAAATTAAAAGCTTTTTATAAATAACCCTCCTTCTGGCGCAGTCGGGTAAAAATACAAAATTCCGCTTCAAAAAAAGGAAAGCTAACAATTTAAAATTAGTTTTGAAAGTCTATGTCAAAAAACGAAAAATTAAAACCAGAAGTGCGTAGTACATATATATCAATGAACCAGAAACATCGAATTCCAGACTTAACGTTATAAAAATTTAGCATTGAATAGGTACGGCTTAATTTCGGGAATCGGCTTAAGAGGCGCTAAAGTCCTTTTTGGTCTGTGACTTCTCCCGCCCTAGGGTGGTGGCAAAAGGGCATGTCAGACATTTACTGACTAAAACCTGCCTATGTTTCTTCCGTTGCGTTCTAGGACTGCATGTTTCCTATTTGGGGATTCCCTGTTGCCCTAGCAGGCTTCGGCTCTGCTGGGCCCCTACGGATTTGCTGACATCTCTTTGAGGCATGCGAGGAATCCTACACGCCCTCGAAAACTTGGGCTTGGCCTTTACCGCACGGGAGAACGGTGCGCTCATCGTTCACATGCCCATGTCTTTAGTAGCCTGGAATTCCCCTAATAGGCTAATACTCTCTACGCGCGACGCCCAGGGCATCTTTGTCGCGGTGGCTGGGGTATGATGATGTCCGTTTTCTTACGCTTGCGGCCATGTCTTTCACTAGCATTACTGCTTCACAGAAAGAGGTGACCATATCCCATTCCCTCTAGCTTTGGATAATGGCCTGAACCAGGGCCCGGCGCGAGATATTGCCACTGCCGATCACCAAAACGAAGATATGGTAGTGTTATACCCAGACGAGGCACACCTATACCGTATGCTCCACCGTGTTCTCCGGGTGATACTTGACCGCTGGGCGTTTCTTTCGCCTGAATCCGAAACGTGAACCTCCCAAACTCGCCAGACCCGGTGAGGACCTGTATAATGTAAAAAGAGGATGCCATGTTACCTCTCCGGTCACTTTTCAAAGAGGGGACTTATCCGCGCGATTGTGACGTGCTCGGTGCGAAAAGGAGAGCCAAACATGAGAGTAGTTACTCACGCTTGCAAAAATAAGTGTGAGAGTAACATCACATCGTAAATTATAACACATAATACAATTTCCTACAACTTATTACAACAAACCGCAATAAAATATACTAATGTTTGTAACACCGTATTAGCACGTCAATACCGTGATAAAAAAAGACCAAAATATATCCGGGATTACGGTATTACAGGATCCCGGAATACCGGTATTGAAAGCCCTAGTCTGAAGAAATAATTGAAAATGCTTCAGTGCCGGATAATTGTGGGAAAATACTTATAATAAGTTAGGAGAATAAATTACAAAACTGTTGTAGAAGGTTCACCTGTCTGGGAATCAACGCAGCACATTGTGGTAACGATTGACGGTCAGGTTCTTCCTCCACGTATATTTGTTTTTTTATTTTTTATTTATCATATAAACAAAGAATACAGGATTATCTATATTAAATAGCAACCAAAAACCACGAAGGTTTAAACTTGTACTATCATGAATCTATCCCAACCAGGGACTGCATACCGAAAAAATATCGGTTATAAGGGTTAACGGTTTGACGTCATACCTTTTTATTACAATACCTCAAAATAACGGTACCGTTATTTTTCACTACCGAAAAATTACGATACCTAATTTTTTCACTACCGAAAAACAATGGTACCATTATTTTTTACGGTACCTAAACCTCTAACTTTAAGGTATCCTTTGAAATCCCTTCTCCCGAGCTTTTTCGTCGTGCCAATCGCAATACACTTGTCGCGATAGCTGACAACGTCACTTTTATCGTGGGTACTCGCACGAGAAATAATTTCGGTACCGGAATTATTTCGGTTGAGTAAAGGGTAAATAAAGGTATAGCGGTACCTAAAAAAATAGCGCTATCTTATTTTATACCGGTAGCGTAACCGCAAATCTTAACCGGTTTCGGTCTACTTTTAAAATAAAGCGGTACCGTATTTTAATACCGGTAGCGTAACCGTATACCTTAATCGAAAACGGTCCCTGATCCCAACATCGAAATTGTACGTTATTGTATCAATTTGTAAAATGATTAGGTATTTATATAACTAAACAATCATTCCTTTATAATACTTAGGTAATATTTAATAAGTTTACACTTGATATTTTTAGGTGTAATATTTTTGTTTTTATTCTGGGGTAAGCTATTAACTAGTCTCAGTACAATATACTCAGTAGTTCGTTCGCCATACGTATTGCTGGCGCGCTAAGTACGAAGCCTATTCTCAGAAATTGATCGAGTGCATACAGGTGTTCGATTTTGTTTCTTATTTGGTTATTGAGGTATTTGGTTATTAAGTATGAACTGGTAAGACATTACAGTATTCAAAGAGGCCATCTAAACTGTCATAAAATTGATTTTTAATTTTGGGAGATACTATTGTTTTTAAAATTGAATGTTGAATTTTGTAAATATTATCAAAATAGGTTTTGTAGGTACGACCAAAGCTACTAAGGCCATACTGGATGTAGGATTCCGCCATCGCATAATAAAGCATTATCTTCATTTTGAATGGCATACGGTTTTTTAGTATGGTTATCATAGCTAGAAATTGCCGAAGTTTATCGCAACCACGTTCTATGTGATAACTACAGTTAAACTTATCGTCTATAATTACTTCCAGATATGTTTGTTTACTGACAACATCTATTTGTGCACAGTTACAGTTGATCGCATTGACTGTATGCAAGCAATCATGGTCATGGGCTATTACGTTCTATAAGGGCAATTTTCTAATGTATGAAGATTCAATGACCAATAATTTAGTTTTGCTTGCATTAAGTATTAAGCCAGCATCATGACACCACCTTATTACCTAAAGCATCCAGGTCGAGTTGTAAGCGTTCGCATGCTTTTGGAGGATCTCTATCAGCAACAACAAGGCAAGTGTCAGCCGCAAACTGATAGCATGTACTGTTTGTGATGCAGTTACTCATATCATTAACATATGACAAAAAATGCAGGTGGCCTATTACTGAGCCTTGAGCTGTGCCCTCAGTAATAGCTATGCGATCACTAAATATAACAACTTTTACAGTAAAGATTCGACAACAACTCATTACCTGTAGAGCTGTATGTGTATCCCACTATCCAGTGTTACAATAGCTATCGTTTTGGGCATTCCAATATTCAATGTACACAAATTACAGACCCATTTCAGTGCTACCCACTTTTAGTAAAATATTTGAAAAACTTATTTTAGAGCAGCTACAAAGATTTTTTAATAAAATTGTTGCATACCAAACAGTTTGGTTTTACAAGGGGTCGTTCAAAAACCGATTGAACTTTTAGGACATATTTATGTTGAATGGGAAGACAAATGCGATGCCTTGGGGATTTTTTACGATTTGTCTAAGGCTTTCGATTGTGTTCCTCATGAAACATTAATCAGGAAACTGCATCATTACGGAGTCCGGAACTCCTCCCTGGATCTTCTTACATCATATCTGAGTGAAAGGATTAAGAGAGTTGAGGTAAACGGAAAAAGACCTCCCAGATCTTTTGTAAAAATGGGTGTCCCCCAGGGCTCAATTCTTGGCCTATATTTGTTTCTTATTTATATTAACGACTTACCATACCTCATAGTCATAAAGGATAACCATAATAGAGTGTTGTTTGCAGACGACACTTCACTTTGTTCAAACTTAAACGTCAGCAGCCGGTTACTGTCGCTATAAATTTAGCTCTTTCAAAAATAGTACATTGGTTTAATGTAAATTCTTCTTAATGAAAAAAAAATAAACCTTCTTCTTAATGAAAAACAAAAATGTTTTTAAGTTTGCCATGCCTCATGTTAGGCAAGTAGAAACTAGTGTGCTAATCAAAGGTAAAGAGTTGAGTCCTGAAGATACTACAGTGTTCTTGGGCTTAACTCTAGACGCTAAGCTTCAGTGGGGCCCACATATAGACAAATTATCAAAAAACTTAGCTCCGCAGAATACGCTTTTAGACAAATTCGAAATTTAACTGATATAGAGACATCCCGTTTAGTATACTTTAGCTATTTCCACAGTATCATGTCGTACGGTATCCTACTTTGGGGAAATGCCGCCGATATCCAGACAATTTTCGTTTTGCAGAAAACGGTTATTCGTTAGATTATAAATTAAGTCCCAGATGTTCCCTCAGAAAAAAATTAATGATATGTAATGACTATGCCTTCGCAGTATATTTACGAGAACATTTTTTACGCCCATAAAAATATAAACATGTTTAAAAAATATAGTGATATTCATAATTTTAATACTAGGAACAAACACAAATTTGTGGTTGCTTAAAAAAATAGGGGGCTCATTTAGATGATACACTTCTATAATAAACATCCTAGTCATATTCAACAACTAAGCTTTAATAAATTCAAATCTTTTGTAAAACGAAAACTTTGCCAAAAGGCTTTTTACACTGTTAAGGACTATATTGAGGACGAAAAGGCTTGGGATTGACCTGCTCTAAGGTTGAAAACTATTGTTATTATCATTATTATTTTTTCTTTTGTTTTTATTTTAGATTGTATTTATTATTATTATTTTGTTGACAATTTGACATTGTCATTTATTTATTTTTTTCTTTTTTACAATTGGACATAGTACATTATTTTTATTTTACAATTTGACATTTTTTTTCTTCTCTTTTAATTAATGTATGACATTTTCCTTTCATTATTGTGAATGTGAGGACTATGTGGATTTCTTTTCTTTTCAGTAATTTTAATGTTTGTATGTCTGGCAATTTAAGTATTTTCTGCAGCCTATCCAAATGTCCTGTCTTTGGTATTGTTCGTCAAATTGTTCAGCTCCTTAGTAGTCCTGAGTTGAGCTACACGAATACTGACAAATGCTTGCACTGACTGGACAAGTCCACTCAAATCTGTATGGTTCTTTCTTCAAAAGACCATCTCAGACAGATCTGCATAGTTCTCATATGATTTAACCATTACAAATTTACTGGACTTTAAAAGAGACTGTGACCCCTGAGTTTGTTTCGATGTTTCTTTACTGGGTAGTCAGCTAAGAAACACCGGCCTCATCTAGTTTAAACTGACGAAAAAAAATGTTTACTTGTAAAAGTGTTTTTTAAAACCTATTTGCAAAATAAATATCATTTATCAATAAATAAAAAAAAAATACATATCTTCTTCTTCTTCCTGCCCTTGTCCCATATTACTTGGGGTCGGCGCAACACGTTTTTTTCTTCCACTCTATCCTGTCAGCCGTCACACTATCACTAACATATATTGAAAAGAAAAAAAAAAACATTTCGAAAACAACTATACAAAAAGGGCCCCAGCATCATCTCCATTAAATCCATCAAAAAATAATAAAATACATAAAATAAAATGAAGAACTAATTTGTAGGCAAATGTGGCTGTGGCTGTGGAGCAGGACCGGCATTTAGCCAAGTATTTTTATTAAGGATGTAATCTTCCAATCTATAATATGCTATGTTAGCATGCGTTTAATTCATGTTTTAAATTTCGACTCATTAAGATGGAGAATCTCAAGTGGTATTTTATTATAAAATTTTACACAGTATCCCATAAAAGAACTATGTACTTAAGCCAATCTGAATCGAGGTTGATCTGATTGGTTCCTATTCCTTGTATTTAAATTGTGCCTGTCACTTATCTTAGTAAAAAGATGAATATTTTTCCCAACATACGGAAAGTTTTCATAAAAGTATTGACAAGCGACCGTCATGATGTTTATTTCCTTAAATGGCTCCCTAAGAGAATCGCGCCTGCGAAGATTATATATGGCGCTAATAGCTCTTTTCTGCAGAATAAAAATAGACTCTATGTCTGCAGACCGTCCCCATAGTAAAATACCGTAAGACATTCACGTTATGCTATGGAAGTAACTAAAACAGACTAGTCTCACAGTTTCTACATCAGTAAATTGACGGATTTTTCTAACAGCATATGCTGCTGAACTAAGCCGACCTGCCAGAGATATTAAATGAGGACCCCATTGTAGCCTCGAGTCAAGCGTGATACCCAGGGAAACCGTGTTCTCGACGAATTCGAGTTTCTCATTGTTAAATACTATATCGGAGTTACTACTTTTAACATTCGGTAACGCAAATCTTATGTACTTAGTTTTTTTTTTCCATTTAATACTAAATTATTAACAGTTAACCATTTGTGGTTAACTGTTAATAATTTAGTCGTCATCAAGGTTTGTAGAACGTCTATTGATCTTAAAAATTAACAACGTATCGTCAGCAAACAATAAATGTGTGGTTGTTTTTTTAATAGATGCGGTAGATCATTAACATACACTTAAAAGAAAAAGGATCCAATATTGAGCCTTGTGGAACACCCATTTTGACTTTCAGACCTTGATAATTCATACCATTTATTTCAACTTGCTGTTGCCTGTCATTTGAATAAGATTTCACCAAGCCGAGTGCAAGTTTATCTAGCTATAATGTTCTAATTTTAAAAGCAAGGTTTCGTGATTAACGCAATATCAGGTGTTTGGTGGGGTGCGCATCCTTTTTCCTTAAAGCTTATTTACAATGCTTTAGTTCGAAGTGGTCTTGATTATGGAATGTTCTTATTGGAGCCTTGTAACGTAGCTGTCCTTGGGACACTGGATTCCATCCAATCAAGGGCCTTGAGAATAATAACAGGAGCTGTAAAATCTAGTCCCATTAACGCATTACAAATTCAGTGTAATGAATCTCCACTTAGTCTTAGACGTCAATTTTTAGCTGACCGATTGTTTTTCCATGTTTTACCGATAGCCTTTTAATTCAAAAACTTCAAATGATTGCTGATCTCATTGACTCGTCAAATTAGTGGAATCACAAATCTATTCCTTGTTTAGTTCAAAGTTTTATCCGATTTACATTATTTCATGCACCAACACACCGTTCTCCAAAACTTGATTTGTTTATCAGTGAATACGAAGTCTTGACTCCATCTTGTAGATATTGATAAAAATAACGCTAATATGCCTTTTAATTTTATACTTCAACCAAATTGGCCTGTGTGGCATTATATATTCACTGATGCTTCCAAACATAAATCTGATGATTGTGTGTGTAGGAATATATCATGCGCAGTACAATATTGTACAGAAGGAAAAGTGTCTCTGCAAGACAATGGAACGTGTACTCAACACTAAGCTCCTGGCACACCTAGAAGCCAATGACATCCTAAGTGACCGACAATACGGATTTCGCCGAAATCGGTCAACTGGTGATCTTCTAGCGTATGCCATCCATACCTGGAGTGAGGCATCGAGAGGCACTGGGAAGTACTTGCCTTCTCCCTCGACATCTCGAAGGCTTTCGATAGGGTCAGGCACGAAAGCCTGCTTAGTAAGCTTCCTTTTTTCGGTATACCTGCTGGATGGATTGTGTGCTTGGATCGCAGACTTCCTGAGGGACCGGTCCATCCGAGTGGTCATCGATGGTTGCTCGTCTGGTCAAATGACCATTAATACCGCGGTCCCTCAGGGGTCAGTGCTTTCGGCAACATTGTTCTTGCTGCACATAAACGATCTGCTTAAACCCGGTACCTTTGGGTATGCAGACGACAGCACTGTTGCTGAGAGTTACATATCCAGTGAACGAGATAGTGGGTCCCAGATCTCTTCGAGAGGCTATGGTTGAGCGGTTGAACTTGTCCTTGGAGGCAGTCACGGAATGGGGCGATGCCAATTGGGGTCAGGTTCAATGCTGCTAAAACCCAAGCGTATCTATTTGGGGGGCAAACTGATGTTGTTTACTTCGATTTTAAAAAAGCATTCGATCTTGTAAATAATGATGTCTTGCTCAAAAAGTTAGCAACAGTTGGTTTCACCCCACATCTACTAAGGTTTTTTGCAAGTTACTTGGGTAATAGACAGCAATATGTAGAATATGAGGGACATAAGTCAGAGCCATATTTTACCAGGTCAGGAGTGAGTCAAGGCAGTAACCTTGGGCCTTTGGAATTCATTCTTATGATAAATGACCTGCCAAAAGTGGTCAGGAATGCCAAATGCTTACTGTTTGCGTCATCAGCAAACAGTAAGCATTTGGCGTTCCTGAAGCTGTCGCTCGAGATAAATGAGTTGTCCGACTGTGAAAGGCTTCAACGAGATATAGACGCGGACCGGTCTGTTACCGGACGGACGGACAGCGAGCTACCCATTGCTCACCGACCGCGAGCCCGCGCCTACGGTGGCCGGAAATCGGGATCGGAATCCCGGCGGCGGCGGCGGCGTGTACGCCGTTGCCTGATGCGGTCGGCCTCCTCCTTTGCTAGCATTACTGCTTCGCAAAAGGAGGCGACCGCTTGCCACTCCTCCTCGCTCCGGAGCATGGCTTGAACCAAACCCCGGCGCGAGAGATCGCTGCCGCCGATCGCTCCCACAAGGACACGGCGATGCTCTTCCCAAGCGGGGCACACCTCGACTGTGTGCTCCACCGTGTCCTCCGGACGCTCCGCACAGTGGCGACATCCGGGCGTCGTCTCCGCACGAATCTTGTACAGGTACGGACCGAACTTGCCGTGTTCGGTCAGCACCTGCGCCAAACGGAAGGTGACGACGCCGTGGGGCCTTTCCAGCCACGCCTCAAAGAGGGGCCTTACCGCCTCGATCGTGGCGTGCCCAGCACGAGGTTGCGACAATCGCTCTCGCAATTTCACCATGGGTGTAACCGTGCCGATAACCGACCATCTTGATCTTCTTGGTGTAACGTTAGGTCACCTATTATAAGATCGAAACACGTTTGCCCGAATTTCATTTCACCTAAAACTTTTCAACTATTATCGTTTCGTTTTTTTTTATTTCATCGAAGTCACGTCTGCCACTGTATCAGTTGACCTATTCTCAATTCGAATTTTTTCGTTGCACCAACGTTTCATTTGGTCGAAAAACTTTTCACCGATACACTTAGCGGAACTATCATTTGTTCGAAGTATTATGTTTCCGAACCTTCATTATACCACCATGGAAGGTTTTCTGTCTCTGTTCCGGCGCTGCGGGGTTTAGGCGGTCCCACGCGAGCTTATCGTCGCAGATGGTTTCAACGCTCACTATCGCAGCTTCGGCTTGCTGGCCGGCTTTGCCGGCCAGCCTCAGCAGCGGCGGCGGGGCTTTAAATCACCTGCTCGTCAGCTCGCGGGCCGCCCTACCCCTCCGCGCCTACGCGGGTTTAAATTACACTCTAGGGGTAGAGCAGACAAGACTGTGTGAAGTCGGATTCGCTGTGAGTCGTTTCTGTCACTAAATTTTATAGCACAAAATATTGACTTTTATGACACTATTTCAGTTTAATATTGAAAATGCTATCAATTTTATTACGCGGCAAATAAGTTGAACCATCCACCACGGCTGCGCGCAGCTCCCTCCCTCGACTGAGACCCGAAATCGGTTATAATCCTTGTCACACAAGTTGAACCATCATGGAGGTCGACCTTGAATGCACAGTAACCGATTTTCGGGTCCCAATAAAACTGGAGGGTTGCGCCATTGCGCGCAACCATAGCAAACGGTTCAAGTTATTTACCGCGTACTATAACCGTCTATAAACGAGTATATGTGACCAAAATTCTGTAAACAGTTGTTTCGGTGTGATGAAAATTTGGCAAATAAATCATTTAGCAAATGAAAAAAGGTTCAAGAGAGACTTCGGCCAATAGCAAATCGGTAAAATGATACTTCGATGATATAAAAATATGTCAAATAATGCATAATTATAGCAAAAAAGACGTCGGGCAATAGTTTTCGGTCATATGAAATTCGAACAAAAAAAAATTCGGAATAGTGATAGGTTCCCGTAACGTTGACATCTACTCTCAACTTTGGGCCATACATCGAAGCAAAGGCTCAACTGGCTGCAAAAAAGCTAGGAATCCTCGCAAAGGTCAGACAGTACTTCACGCCGGAACAGCTTCTTAAACTTTATCAAGCGCAAGTTCGATCGTGTATGGAGTACTGCTCTAATCTTTAGGATCTGCCCGGTACCAGCTTGATGCGCTCGAGATTATTAAGAGGCCAGCCAAGAGCATCATTAGCAATGATGCACTCGTCGAGTCGAGGCTTCAAAGTCTTGAGCATCGACGCCGACTTGCTAGCCTGTCGGTTTTCTACCGGTTACATTTCGGGGAGTGTGTGTCGAAATTGCATAGCTTAATTCCGCCTAGCCCGTTCCATCATCGGACTACCAGACGTACGGCGTTGCGCCACCGGTACATGGTGGACATCCCACCTATACGCACAAAGCGTTTTGGGAACACTTTCATTATGCGTACAGCTAAGGAGTGAAATTCCCTGTCGGAGTCTGTGTTTCCTGATGGCTAAAACCCGGGAATCTTTAAGTCAAGAGTGAATAGGTTTCTTCTAGGTAAGCGCGCTCTATCGCCGAGCGCATCGTCGCTTTCCATCAGGTGAGATAGCGGTCAAGCGCGAACCTATCAATAATAAAAATAGAGCCCACCTGAAGTAACTGTTTTTGCTGGAATGTCTTGGTATCCTTAAAGCTGTAGAATACATTTTACTTTTAAAGCTTAGAAATAGTTTAATTTTAACTGATTTCATGAGTCATCAGGCGCTCTTGAGAGAGTGCTTCAGTGCTAATTGTATCGCGTAAATGGATAAACTCCTCCAAACACAGTTTGTATTTATTTATTAATATTGCTGATATTTATATTTCGTGAATTTTTTTTTGCTGTGTTCGCTCGCTTCGCTCGCTCACTACGACCCCGCCACCTCCTTCGAGGTTATTTTTTTTTAAACCACCCAGAAGTAGGAGCCCCGCGGAGCGGGGCTCCGTCGAGCTATCTTAGCAAGTGGAGTAGTGTTGCGAAAAATATCCTAACCTCAAAATTTTAACCATAGATATCTCCGTAACCATGGGGTTCCGCGGAGTGGGGATGGTATTGGGGGTAGGCCCCTTCCACCCTCGCCCTCCCCGCACCATAAATCTATGGAAATTAAACTTCAAATTGATCGAAATAGTGTTTTAACCTAACCTAACCTCAAAACTTTAACCATAGATATCTCCATAACCATGGGGCTCCGCGGGTCGGGAATGACACAGGGGGGTAGCCCTCCCTCTCCCCCCCCTCTCCCGCCCCTCGCCGACCCTTAAATCGACGGCCCATAAAGGAAAGTTTTACCCTATTCTCTCTCATCGCTGCCACTGTGGCGAAGTTGTCATCAGCCTCGGTCACCACGGTCTGTCATGCTGTCGAAGCGCGGGACGCATAGCGCGGCACGCGAATATTAACGACATTATCCGACGAGCCCTTGTCACCGTCGGCGTCCCGGCTGTTTTGGAACCGCATGGGCTGGCACGCGACGATGGTAAGAGACCGGACGGTATGTCATTATTTCCGTGGAAGATCGGTAGACCTTTAGTGTGGGACGCTACCTGTGTCGACACTCTTGCGCCATCCCATCTTCCTAGCTCATAGTGCTGTGCTGGTGCTGCCGCTGCGGCTGCGGAGAACCTCAAGCGGCGGAAATATAACAACCTCGTCGGCAGTTATATTTTTGAGCCGTTTGGGGTTGAAACTCTTGGGCCGTGGGGACCGAGTGCTCATGCGCTTTTTAAAGATCTCTCTAAACGTTTAGTTGACATTTCGCGTGACCCAAGGGCTGGCTTTTACCTCGGTCAGAGATTAAGCATTGCCATTCAACGTGGCAATGCCGCCAGCCTTTTGGGCACACTTCGAGTCGACAGCGATGCGGATGAGTTTTTGACGCCATTTTTTAGTTAGGAGTAGGTTTAAGTGTATATATAGTTTTAATTTGTATTTTATATAAATAAATATTCTTTGACAGTTGCTGTCATGTATTTGACAGCTGCTGTCATTTGTCTGCGGATTCGAAAATTATCCCAAGGGAACATAATCGCAAGATAAAAAGTACCCTATGCGTTATTCTATGATATAGTCTACCTGTGTACCAAGTTTCATCGAAATCAGTTCAGTAGTATTTGTGTGAAAGTGGAACAAACATCCATACATCCATACACACAAACTTTCGCGTTTATAATATTAGTAGGGATTATATTATATTACGTAAAAAAAATCAAATTTAGAATTCATCAAAAAAATTAAAAACTTCAACTTTTTAAGTAATAAGAACCAATAGATTTACAAATTAATTGATACAGATAATAAGCATTCAAAAATTCATGACTTCATTTATAGTCAATTTGTAAAATCTCATAACTCTGCAATAAAGAATCACACAAAAAAAAAATTGTATGTCCATCCATGTCTACTAGAAGTACAACTGACCCGAATATAAACAAAATCAACTACCTCATTTTTTTTTGTTGTCAGCTTCACGTGAAATGCCCCATATAATACTAGTTTTTACACATTCCTGATCCTGTATCCATGTTGTTCCAAATTCCGTTACTTTCCGCATTATATGTTTCCCTTTCTCTTCAAACCCTGTCCAAAATAAACATCTAAGGGCCGATTTTTCAATCGTCAGATAAACAACCAGATAGTCTTTATTCTATGGATAGCACGATTCTGAGTTTTTCAATGGTCAGATAGTAGTTAACTGTCGAACAAAGTCTCTAACGGACGAATAAAGTTACCTGCTTCTTTAAGGGCCGGTTAGGGTTTTATCTATCCGTTATGTATGATGTTTTAGGTTATATTTGATAGTTGCATTCATTTTGTGCGTGTTGGTATTATGATTTAAGTAGGTTAGTACTGTAATTTGTAGATACTTATTATGGATAAAAGATAGCGTACAATACGCGAAACCAAAATGGCGATCTACCTTCAATGCGCAGTACACATTTTCGGGTTTCAATCGAAGCGCGGGGCTGCGAGTAACCATAGCGACGAATGCCATTTTGGTTCAACTTATTTGCCGTGTACTATAGCTTACTTGCTTTTATTGATTGAGAATAAAATCACCAGAACAATTAAGAAGTCATTGGGTAGGCACGAAGAAGCTCAACACGGCATATAGATAATATTAGAATATTTTAAATCACTCATTAGCTAAAAAAAAAACATAATTACAACAACAATTATAAATAATAATTGAATAATAAATATTAATTGCATTGTGTTGAGCATCAGTTGATGTAATTTTTCTTTTCTAATTTCATCATTTTGATGATTTATACCACAAAAGAACACAAATTCAAAGTATTTTACGTTGAACAGCATGGTGGAATGGACTATAAGCAAGCGACCAATTCGGCGAACTTGGGTCATGTTTTGTATTGCAATAAACGTAAAATGACAAACATGTGTTGCGTTATAGTTCTTGTCTAACTCGTTGAATTCTGTATCTGTGCATCTCGCTTGCACATAAACAGTGTGAAGTTGGCTAGCATAAACCACAGATAGCTATAATATACAATTGAAAAACTGAAAGTATTTATTGGCCTGATAAACAGCCAGATAATTTTACTGGCCAGATAGCTATTTGACGATTTAACTGCGGATTGAAAAATCGGCCCTAAACTAAACAACTTTACACACAAGAGGGCTAGCCACAATCTCCTGTTGATGGAAAGGGAGAAAAAATATTACCCTTTCGAAAGCACTTCAATTTGATAAGTGGAGATATGAAAATATTGGCTATTTAATAGACGTATCATCCATAATATTAGTTAGTCTTATTAGTGGCAATTGGAAACTAGCCCATGAACCTCCTTAATGACTATGATTCACAGTGATCTGTGCTCACGCATACTTCAGTGACGTTGATTGGCACGACAACAGGATGCTCCAAACGCACATGTACCATGGGACTCACGTGTCACGTCGTTCAGCTTCTGGCGCTCCTCCTCCAGCTTCTGCTTCAGCGCCTCGGCCTCGCGCAGCAGCGACTCGAGCGTCTCCTCGGGGCTAGCCGTCACCGCAGTGTCGGCCGCCATCGCGCCGCTCAGCTGCCTCGAGGAACACCCTAAAACCACATTTTTTTAGCCCAGTCCACTTCAAGCACGCCCTTCGGCCTCTCTTCCGACGCGTCACTCCCAACACTGCGCTCCTCTACTGATTTTATTATGATTTATAACTTGAATCATATGTAATCTCAATAACAAAGAACACACAGTTTTAATCGATGATAGTGAACTTTATGATATTATGTACATCATAATGTAAGGATTTTGGTTTTACTACTGTAGAATCAATACAATACCAATACCAACTTCTACTTCATCTATCAAACTTGACACATCTGTCAATGTCATTTAGAATAGAATTTTTTTGGTAATTTTTTTGGCTTGGATATTAAGTTCTTGATGCTCTTCTTTTTTCTTGAGAAAAAAACGTAATACGCCGACCCCAAGTAATATGGGACAAGGGCAGGAAGAAAAAGAAGAAGAAGAAATTAAGTTCTTGACACTCTCTTCGTATATATAGTTAATTTGTTTGCCATTATAATACGGATGTGCACATCATTTCTAATGCTTTTGCAGTATTACACCAACTTTACATCGCAATTTCCACTCGGAATCAATTTGCGAATAATTAAAACAGCCGCTGAACTTCACTCACCACAGAGTACATTTACTTACATTCTCTTTGACATACTGATATCACTCACTAACCTTTTAGTAGAGGCTGTAGAGGTCAGTGTAGCTTGCTAAAATCTGTGGGTCACTAACTCGAAGAAATCCCGCTAAAATTCCCAGCTTATTCTATTTTTTATTAATGGCAAGTATAGCCTTGCCAACGAAAGATTTCCGCTAAGTAAATCGACCTCAGCACCACCCGTGGCCGCATCAGAAACTAACTAACAGAACAGACTCAGAGCAAGCCACCATTCCTTCAACATTGTTGCCAAACAGTATGTAAGCACTACGTTTATTGTTGCGTGGTTTTTCGTAACGCGCGCGTGTCTCTAGATTTTGAATTTAGGAAGCATACAAACCTCCATTTTGATTATTATTATTTTTTACCCGACTGCACCAGAAGGAGGGTTATGTATTTCGAGAGTATGTATGTATGTATAATTGTTTGGCACGCTCTGCAGCCTGAACGGCTCGATGGATTTTAGCTTGAGAGGTGTCGTTAGATTCGTATTTACTGTGAGAGTGATACTGGGTATATCAAAATAATAAAAAATAAAAAAATGGCGGATTTTTAGCGCCAAATTCAAATGTTTGGCACGCTCTGCCACCTGAACGGCTCGATGGATTTTAGTTTGAGAGGTGTCTTTAGATTCGTAATTACTTTGAAAGTGATATCGTAATAATAAACATAAAAAAATAGAAAATAAAAAACGGTAATTTAAAAAACTAAAAAACCCGACTGCTTTTCTGAGCATTCATGAAAAAGCCCTAAAACAAGAAAGTCGTTGTACCCGATTACACTTACCTATATAATATTTTAAATACTGGCAGTCGGGACCCATTCTAGAAAGTCAGTTAGATTGGAGTAATCTGCAATTTAATATAGGTATGTACTCTCAATTCTAGAATGTGACCTTCATCACTCCTTGGGGAAGGTTGCATTGTCGTAGCTTACCCTCAAACCTCATGAGGATTTGCCTCAGTATTCATCAGAGCCTATTCATTTCGCGTTACCTTGTATAGGTTTTCAGAAAATTTAAGAAATGCAATCCAGCATCAAGAAGAAAGCAGACCGTGTTTGTAGATTAGCATAATCCGTTAGTGCCAATTCACGTGGCGAAGCTCCGGGCTGAGCTCCGAGCCGAGCTCCGGGCCGAGCTTCAGGGCGAGCTCGAGACGGTTCAGAGGGTCGGCAGTCAGGAGCCCGTGGGAGGAGGGCGCAAGAAAGGGCAGGGGCAAAGCCAGCCCAAGCCTCAGCCTCAGCCCCAAGTCGAGTCGGAGAGCCAGCTGCTGACGCTGGTGCAGCGGGAGCTGGCTGCTTTTCAGCAGCAGCTCCAGAAGCAGCTACAGCAGCAGCAGTAACAGCACCAGCAGCGGATCCAGCAGCAGCTGTCCCTGCTGGAGGCCATTGTTTTGCGCCCCCCGCTGGCGGCTACCGGACGGAAGGCGGTGTCCTACGCCGCTGCTGCCGCGGCCTCGACAGCGGCGCCCAGGGCGGGCACATCGGGGCAGGCCAGGTGCGGGAACGTGGAGTCGGCCCCGCTGGGCAAAAAACAGCAGCAGGGGAAGCCAACCCCCGCTGCTGCCCCCAAGAAGGGCAAGGCGGCACCGGCCACTAAGGCTGTGGGAGCCCCTGCCGTGGCAGCAAGCAGGCGGCCAATGCCGCCTCTCCAGCCTGTGGATTCTCAAGCCGAAGCCGGATGGCAAGTGGCCGATGCCAAGAAACAGGTGGAAAAGGTGGCTCGTGCCGCCAAGAAAAGTCAGTGGCAGAAGCAGCGGAAGAAGATGGCTATCGCGGCCAGGATTCGCGCCCCGCGCTCTACGGCTGTAGTTATTACTCTGCAGCCGGAGGCAGAAAAAAAGGGTACGACCTACGGCGAGGTCATCCGGAAGGCGAAGCAGTCGGTGAACCTCACCGAACTCGGAGTCACCGGGGGCTTCCGGATGCGGCATACCGCGACCGGTGCCCTGATGCTGGAGGTCCCCGGGGCCAACAGTGGCCCCACCGCAGACGCCCTGGCTGAAAAGATCAGGGCGTCCTTGGATGCGGAGGAGGCCAGGGTGTCCAGACCCACAAAATGAGTCGACATGCGCATTATGGGCCTGGACGATTCCGTGACGGTCGAGAAGGTCGTGGCCGCCGTCGTTAGGACGGGGGGGTGCCTAACCGACCAGGTCCGGGCAGGCGCCATCCGTGCTGACGGCACGGGCATGGGGGCAGTGACGGTGAGCTGCCCCGTGTCAGCGGCCAAGATCATCGCCGGGGAGGGCCAACGGCTCTTGGTGGGCTGGGTTTCCGCGCGAGTTGAAGAAGCTGCTGGAGCCCAGACCGCTGCGCTGTTATCGCTGCCACGTGGGACACCACGTGGGGGCCTGTTGCGCAGCGGAGGAAGATCGCAGCGACCGCTGCTTCCAGTGCGGTCAGCCCGGCCACAAGGCCGTAACTTGCAGTGCAGGGCGGCAGGCAAACCAGCTGACCACCGGGCTGGGGGCAGGACCTGCGATCCCCCCGCCAACGGCAAGGGTAAGGTCCCTAGGCCCATCCCCGCGAAGGTGCTCACCACTGCGGCTGCCTCGCTGCCTTCCGCCACCATCGCCTCCGCGGATGCCGCCGCTGCAGACTCTGCGGCAGGGCCCTCAAGAGAGGCCAGGGAGGAGATCGTAATGGACTGTCAATAATGGCTCCATTACGTCTCCTCCAGGTGAATATCAACCACTGCGCCCCCGCTCAGGATCTGTTGCTCCAAAACATGGCGCAGTGGTCGATAAACATCGCCGTTGTCTCCGAGCCGCACTTTGTCCAGCCCAGAGCTGACTGGGTTCAGGACCTGAGCGGCTCGGTGACACTCATTTCGTCGGCCGCCGCCGGTACCCCGACATTCGAGGCCATCAAGAAAGTTCAGGGTTGCGTGGCAGCACGGTTCGGGGACATAGTCGTGGTTGGCGTCTACCTGTCCCCGAACAGACCTCTCATCGACCTGGACAACTCCCTTTTGGAGCTGGATTCCGTCGTTGCTGGGTTTGATCCCAACCTCCCCGTGGTCGTTTGCGGGGACTTCAATGCCTGGAACGAGGCTTGGGGTTCCCGGTTCACGAACCAGCGGGGTCGAAGGGTGGAGGAATGGGCCCTAGGACAGGGCCTAGTCGTCCAAAACCGGGGTTCTGTCCCCACGTGTGTGCGGATGCAGGGCGAGTCGGTGGTGGACATTACGTTCGCGAGCCCTGCACTGTCACCGCGCGTCGTTGACTGGCGCGTCATGGAGGGGGTGGAGACGTACTCGGACCAAAGGTATATCCGGTTTGACGTCTCCGCCCAGACCTCGACCGCGCCGGTCCGACAGACCCCGTGTGGTCCGCGTTGGGCGCTGAGGCAGCTGGACAGGCCTGGGTGCAAGCACCGGACAGGCCTGTCGACATCGACGTCGAGGCGGACTGGTTTTAGGTGGCCATGTCGCAAATATGCGACGCGGCCATGCCCCGAGTCCGGCCAGGACGTGCCCGGCGCCAGGTACACTGGTGGACGCCAGAGATTGCGGCACTGCGCGATGCGTGCACTGCTGCGCGACGCCGGTATACTAGACACCGCAGGCGCCGTATCCGTCCGCCGGATGCGGAGGCCATAGAGGCGGAGCTGTATGAGGGATACAGGGTGGCAAAGCGCACCCTCCGAGCGGAGATAAAGCGGGACAAACTCGAGGCCCGCAACGTGTGGCTGGGGTCTCTGAACGTCGATCCGTGGGGACGCCCATACAAAATAGTGATGGATAAACTCCGCCCATCGGCTCCCCCGCTGACACAGAGTCTCCGGCCCCAGCTCGTGGAGGGTGTGGTGGCCACCCTGTTCCCTACGCGAAGAGAGCGTACTCCCCCGCCTATGGCTCCGCCACCACCAGCGGTGTCTGACGCGGACCACGACGACAACGACGGCATCATCGCTCCAGAGGTGACCGAGGTGGAGATGAGAGTGGCGGTGCGAAGGCTGAGTGCCAAAAACACCGCCCCAGGACCCGACGGCTTGCCTGGGAAAGCCTGAGTCCTGGCCATGGAGGAACTCAGGTCTCGACTGAGAGGGCTCTTCAGCGCATGCATGGAGAGGGGCCAGTTCCCGCTTCGCTGGAAGACGGGGAAACTGGTCCTTATCGCGAAGTCGGGGCGCCCCGCGGACTCTCCGTCCGCGTATCGGCCCATTGTGCTGCTCGACGAGGTGGGCAAGTGCTTTGAAAGAGTAATTGCAGACCGCCTCGTCGCGCATTTGGCACGGAAGGGGCCGGATCTTGCGGACGGCCAGTTCGGATTTCGCAGGAGGCGCTCCACTGTGGACGACATCATGCACGTGCGAGCCCTCACGACGGGGGATGCGGTGTCCCGGGGCAGGTGTGTCCTGGAAGGACCGCCCTTGTGGAACATCGGGTACGACTACGTGCTGCGCCGACCTCCTCGACGGGGTCAGCGTGGTCTGTTACGCAGACGACACGCTGGTCCTGGCGCGGGGACGGTCGTACCAGGTGGCGATCGAACTAGCGACACGCGGGGTTGCGACAGTCGTAGAGAGGATCGAGCAGTTGGGACTCGAGGTGGCACTGCACAAGTCCGAGGCCATGTGTTTTCACGGCCCTCGGAGCGCGCCACCTCCGGGCTCCCAATTAACGGTAGGAGGAGTTCACATCGGCGTCGGGTCGACGATGAAGTACCTGGGACTCGTGCTCGACAGCCGGTGGAACTTCGGAGAGCATTTCCGACGTTTGGCTCCCAGATTGAATCGGACTGGGGCTGCTCTCAAGCGGCTCCTACCGAACCTAGGGGGTCCAGACGCTTCCTGCCGGAGGCTCTACGCAGGTATCGTTCGGTCCATGGCTCTTTACGGGGCGCCGGTCTGGGCGCCGACGCTGCAAAAGCGAGTGGCGGCCCGGCTGAACGCCTGCCAGAGGGTCATGTCATCATGATCCGGGGATACCGTACGGTGTCCTGTGAAGCGGCGAGCCTCCTTGCTGGCCTACCACCGTGGGATTTGGAGGCAACAGTCCTTGCACACATGCATGACCTCCGCATGGAGATGCAACGTCGGGGCGACACGCGGCTGCCACGACAAATCGCGGCATGGCGGACAGAGTTCCGGCGGGATCTCATGGTGAAATGGCGAGAGCGATTGTCGCAACCTCGTGCTGGGCACGCCACGATCAAGGCGGTAAGGCCCCTCTTTGAGGCGTGGTTGGAAAGGACCCACGGCGTCGTCACCTTCCGCTTGGCGCAGGTACTAACCGAACACGGCAAGTTCGGACCGTACCTGTACAAGATTCGTGCAGAGACGACGCCCGGATGTCGCCACTGTGCGGAGCGTCCGGAGGACACGGTGGAGCACACAGTCGAGGTGTGCCCCGCTTGGGAAGAGCATCGCCGTGTCCTTGTGGGGGCGATCGGCGGCAGCGATCTCTCGCGCCGGGGTTTGGTTCAAGCCATGCTCCGGAGCGAGGAGGAGTGGCAGGCTGTCGCCTCCTTCTGCGAAGCAGTAATGCTAGCAAAGGAGGAGGCCGACCGCATCAGGCAACGGCGTACACGCCGCCGCCGCCGCCGGGATTCCGAACCCGATTTCCGGCCACCGTAGGCGCGGGCTCGCGGACGGCGGGCAATGGGTAGCTCGCTGTCCGTCCGTCCGGTAACAGACCGGTCCGAGCTCAAGTCGTTTACGGCACGCACTGTTCCCGCGCGCCTCAAGGAGTTGTCAGCAAACTGTAGGGGCCCAACAGGGCCGAAGCCGAAGCAACACAGGTTTGCACAAAATACACATATTTAGAACGCGAACGTAGTGTTCATCTGTCAATGTCTGGATGACAACCATACTCGAGTTGTAAGGCACTGTCCGCAAAGCGATATTTCACCGCGAGGTTTTTTTTCCGACATTCTGTAACGCATTGAATCTTATGGAAGTATCCGCAAGGGCGATAAAAAAACCGCGCGAAAAAAATCTGTGATTTCATGCAGATTTGACGCGATGCGGTGCGGAAATAAATCCGCGTGAATGTTTTGTGCAGTATAAAGTTGTTTTGGCTATGTCCGCACTGCGAATTAAACTTCGCGCGATTTGCTCAGCTCGTGATATTTTATGTAAAAATAACTGGGCAAGTGCGAGTCAGACTCGCACACAGAGGGTTCCGTACAAACAAATTTAAGTAAGAAGTTCAATTCCCGAATCGAATGTCGAAGATTTTTACCTGACTGCGCCAGAAGGAGGGTTATGTTTTTCGAGAGTATATATGTATAATTGTTTGGCACGCTCTGCAGCCTGAACGGCTCGATGGTTTTTAGCTTGAGAGGTGTCGTTACATTCGTATTTACTGTGAGAGTGACACTGGGTATATCAAAATAAAAAAAAGCAAAATGGTGGATTTTTGGCGCCAAATTCAAATGTTTGGCACGCTCTGCGGCCTGAACGGCTCTATGGATTTTAGTTTGCGAGGTTTCGTTAGATTCGTAATTACTGTAAAAGTGATATCGTAATAAAAAAAAACTAAAAAAAAATAAAAAAAAACGGTAATTTAAAAAACTAAAAAACCCGACTGCTTTTCTGAGTATACATGAAAAAGCCCTAAAACAAGGAAGGCGAGTCGTAATTTTTAAATCGTAGCAGTCGGGACCCATTCTAGAAAGTCAGTCGTCTAGTCAGTAGATTGGAGTAATCTGCCATGTAATATAGGTATGTGCCCTCAATTCACTAAGCTTCCATTTCTAGAATGGGTCCCGACTGTTACAATTTATCTTGTATTTAAAATATTATATAGTGAAGTGCAATTGGGTACAACGACTTCCTTGTTTTAGGGTTATTTCATGTATACCTCAGAAAAGCAGTCAGGTTTTTTAGTTTTTTAAATTACCGTTTTTTTTTTTCGAATCAATTTTATTTTGGACGTAACTAAAAATGTACAGTTTTCAGATTTGTTCCAATACTTGTGCTATAAGACCTTTCTTCGCACCAAATTTCAGGGTTCTAGGTCGTCGTATCTTTTTTTTTTCGTTAACTTAGAATTTTGATTTGTTCACAGCTTCAAGGGATTGCAGACCTGAGTATATGGTTTCATTTATACTCGATACCCCCACGCGCTCGCGAGATAAGGGATCTTGACAGACAGACAAACAGACAGACAACAAAGTGAAACTATAAGGGTTCCGTTTCTGATTTTGGAGGTACGGAACTCTAAAAAAACCTTTTGTGGTCTCAATGCCGTAAATGGGTGAATCTAATGTTCATGACATCTTTTGATACGTCTGCATCTGTTACGCCACCACAGAAAACAAATTAAAATTTTTGTTCAATTATTATCCATTCGAGGGAACAGCATGAAACTGACAAAAATCGTACGAAATTTTATTCACAGTGCGTACTAGTGTAATTCCGAACGCGGAATATAATCCGCGAATAAAATCCTCGCGATGGAATACCGCTGTGCGGACAGGCCCTAAAGTAACGACACTGGGTTGCATCTCGAAGCATGTTTGAACGATTGGAGCAGCAACTCTAACCTACTCTGGTTATTTTTAAACGCAGGGCGTGCCATTAACATCAAAAAGAAAACTTAAAGAAAGGAAAGTTTTCTCTTTCTATAAAAAAACAGGTTATAAATGTAGGAAAAAAAAAGTTTTTTTATTTTATTTTAATGACCACCAGGGGTCATTAAAATAAAATAAAAAAACTTTTTTACTAGGACGTTTAAGATCAAGAAAAAAAAAGAAAGTTAGTAGAGAGTCACACATACACAGTGTTGCCTACTCAAGCGTCTATTACACTAGTCGATATTCCGCACACGATAAAAGTTTACTTCCGAGTAAGGCAGTCTACGTAGTGCTTATATTCTCTTTGGCCAGTCTGACCCTTATTACCCTACGCGACGTCGACTATGACCGGTCTGAATATCAAGTGATGTAATAGACCCTTCAGCACTTAGGCTGCCACTCCTCTTCGCTTCGGATCATGGCCTGTACCATGATCTGAAGCGAAGAGGAGTGGCAGCCGGTCATCTCCTTTAGCAAAGCAGCAATGCTAGCAAAGGAGGAGGAGGCCGCACGAGTGAGGCAACGGCCCTCACGCACCATACGCCGCAGGGCCGATCTCCGGCCACCGTAGGCGCGGGCTTGCGCATGGCGAGCAATCGGTAGATCGGCGTCCGACCGTCTGGTAACATTCCGAACCGAGCCCAAGTCGTCGACGGTGCGTCTTGTTCCACGCGCGCGTCCCGGTGTGAAGTACCACCAGACCTTTTCAAGAATGCAGAGTTTACTAGTTGCTATCTTGGTTTGGGGGTAGTAGAACAGAGAGTCCCACTTACCTCCGTTGAAAAGGGAGGATCCTCCGACCAGACAGGTGTTATATCTGGTGGCCTACTGCCCGATAGATGATTTCGGGTTTGTTTTATATGTTCCAATCGCGCCGCGAATCTTACTTGCGCGATGCAGGATTAGTTCATTTGTGACGACATAGATGTCGCTATATTGGTTTTGAACTTAATGAACCGTCCAAAGTTAATGTTTGAGGAAATTTTAACTCATAAGAGCTGAAGGCGGCCAGTGCTTTTCAAAGATTCATTCTGATAAGCAGGAACCGTGATGAACGGGTTCTTTTTGGCATTGAACAGATACGCTTGTTATTTGGCGGTGTTGAATCTAGCCCGATTGGCTTCGCCCCATTTGGAGACTGCCTGAAGTGAGACACATCGTACGTTTTACCATAGCCTCTCTTTCGGACTGGGTTAGCTCCTTTCTAGTTCGTGGAATCAGCAGATATTTGTCTCTCTATAACTGTGTTGTCATCTCCATACCATAGATACCGTGCATTAGCAGATCGTTGATATGCAGCAGGAAAAAAGTTACAGAGAGCGCAGACCCCCCTTCATAAGACGAAACTAAATGTGAAAATATCTGTAACTAAGCGGCATTCGAAATCGGAATCAAAAAGAATATGGAAAAACTTAAACTATTTATCGCGTCTGGCACAACTTTGTATAAAAAAAGTTGATATAGTTGGTAAAACTGAAGTTTATTAAGTGAAGGCTTTGCTCCAAAAAAATTTTGTTAGTATCGCAACACACCGCTGTCTTGTAGATTGATCATCTAAGTCGATTGTACATTCTTCGCTGACTTAAAAGCTGTTTGTAATATGGAAATCAGTAGCTGGACTCGTATGCACAACTGCAGGTCTAGTGCGGTGCAGTGGAAGCGGGCACTGTTATAGGTATAGGAATATGAACTGATTATGATGATGCTTTGATTTTATTTTATTTATTTAAATGAGCAATGTTACTAGAAAGTTTTTAAGGCACCCATTCCACGGTAATGCAAACTTCAATCATTGCATCAATCATGAATGATGGTGAATGATGGTTTTCGTCAATCAGTACTATGTTACGTCAATCATCCCATTACAATGCGGTCCAAATGAGAATAGGATCGATTGCCATGTTGTGACGTCACGTCGAACTGTCAAATTGAAGAAATTGAGTACGGTGACCAAAAAAATATATTTTTTAAACTTATTTACGAATCGTGAACGAAAAAAGTTTTATCAGAATGTAGTTCTTCAATTTTGCTCATATCTGCGTGACTGTGTGAAGTGTGTCTGATTAGTGGCAAATGGAAGAAAAAGGCGAATTGTTCCTAATAACAAAAATAAGAAAGAAAATAGTTTTTTTCAAAACTAATTATGGTTTAAAACAATATTTTCAGCTGATTTATATTAAACAATAACGTTATTACTTCACTGGGTGCAGTTTACAATTTAACTAAGACTTCGTTATACAAAGCAAAAAAATATCCTTTATTGATAAGCAAATAAGTTTTTTTTGCAAACCGTACTTTTCACTCAACATTTGACAGATCGAGGTTATTGGCTTTCCTATTCTTATTTGGAACGCATAGTACACGGTAGCTTATTCGTCAATCAAAATTTTGAGAATGGTAATTTGACAGCAAAACCTATCGTGTAATGGGCGCCTAAGAGCTACTAACATAATATGGATGTAGTAATCTGAAATAAATAAATAATAATGATACCTTATTATATTCTAGCACTTTTTGAAATGTTTTTTAGCACTTAGCACCCACTCGGTAGGGACAGAGTTGGCAACATTGCACGCACGTCACTTTTTATAATGTCAGTCAGTTATTGTATTCTCTTTGATGTCAGTTATTTTTGATTTTGAGAATAATTTGTAAAAGATCAAATTCAGTCATTTAAAACAGTGTATTTGTTTTTAAGATTAATGTGGTCTATTAAATAAAGTTAGTTAAATCAGCATTGCCAGTCACTATGAATCCTGCCCTTCACGTTGAAGTTGTTCAACGATCTCAAAGCCGTGCAAATAAGGACTTCGTTAAAGAACTTGTACGAACATTTCTAGTGAATTTTGTATCCCTAAGTCCTGGTGTTATCTTATCTGAAACCGATCTTGAAGAAAACGTTGAGTTAAAAGAACATGTGCAAATGATAACTTTTTGTGATATTGAAAATGATACTGAAGTTTTAGTAACTGAGACAGAACTTGTTTATCACATTTATAAACTGGACGCCTTCGGCGCTGAAAGTGACACAATGACAGATACGACTACTGGGGAAGAGTTTGCTGCAGCCGACGTTTGGGCATTGCCCAGCGAACAATTTCATGGGTTGTGGGAGAGCCTTATTTACGACACCAAATTAAAACAGGATACTGTTCGTTTCGTCGAAACCGCTTTCGAGTTTGCTGATCGAGGTGTAGATCCCAACGTGATCGGTTGGAACAGGGTGGTGCTGTTGCACGGCCCCCCCGGCACCGGTAAGACCAGCTTGTGTCGCGCACTGGCTCAGAAGTTATCGGTGCGACTTGCAGACCGCTTCCCACGCGCGCGCCTCATTGAGATCAACGCGCACGGCCTCTTCTCCAAGTGGTTCGCCGAGAGCGGCAAGCTGGTGGCGCGGTTGTTCGAGCGCCTGGAGGAGATCGTGGCGGACCGGCGCCTGCTGGTGTGCGTGCTGGTGGACGAGGTGGAGTCGTTGGCGCACGCTCGCCGCGCCGCGCTTTCTGGACTCGAGCCATCCGACTCCATTCGCGCCGTCAACGCGCTGCTCACCCAGCTGGACCGGCTGCGGCGCCGGCCCAATGCGCTCGTGCTGACCACGTCAAACGTCACGGGTGCCATCGATATAGCCTTCGTGGATCGCGCCGACATCAAGCGGCGCGTTGGGCCACCTTCGGCGCGCGCCGCCTACGAGATCTTGCGCAGCTGCTGTAGCGAGCTAATGGCGCGCGGCCTAGTGGCGCCACGCGAGCCCGTGTTCGAGCTCCGCGTGCTGGAGGGCTCGCGCTTCGCGGAGAGCGAGCCATCACGGGCCAGCTTGCGCTTGTGGGCGGTGGCGCGCGAGGCGGCGGCTGCGGCCGTTTCGGGGCGCGCGCTCCGCCGGCTGCCGTTCCTCGCGCGCGCGCTGCATGTTCGCGACGCACAGCCGGCATTGTTGCGCTTCGTGGACGCGCTGGGCGCTGCGTTGCGCGACCACCTGGCGGATGCTGCTGATATGGATGATACCGCTATGCATGCGTCAGTCTGATATTGGTGTTTCAACTGTTTTGAAGACGATTAAATGTGACATACCTTTTCTATTATTTAAGCATTAAAGTGAATTTAAGTAATTTAATAATTGTTTTTCTTAGTCATAATTTATTTATCTTATGCACACATATGTAACATATGTCTGTGTAATCTTTCATGGAATCATAGGCCTCATTCTAAGGCATAGGCAAAAAGATGAGATGAAATGACGGCCCTCATGTTTCTGTTAAATTTCTACACAGTTGTTTGTTCATTGTGTGCCAAACAAACATGTTCCATTTCTTACTTTAATGTTTCTATGGTTCCATACCTAAACTATGGTGTCCATCTGTCAGCTACCAGGCTGTATCTTATGAATTGTGATAGCTAGACAGTTGAAAATTTCGCAGATTTGTCTGTTGCAACTAGAATTTTGGAAGAAAATCGGTATGGCTGGAGTCAGGTGGCTGACAGAACTTTTCAACCTCATCCGTACATCAGGGAAGATGCCATATATGTGGAGACTCAGTAATACGACCCCATTCTAAATTAAGGAAATATTATGGAATGTGAAATCATTAGGACCATTACGTTAACCTCGCATACCTTAAGGATATGGGAAAAGATCCTCCTCATCAACAGGCACCCAAACTCTGCACCATAACTGCAAATCAGTGTAGGTTTACCGCTGAAGTGATTACTATGGACGCCATAGTGCCCACATATTGTGTAAGAATACAAAAGTGCAGTAAAGCTGTTTGCGATGGTAAGGGCATAGATAGATAGATATATTTATTGTACACCAAAGATAAAATTACAATAGGAACTTAAAAGGGGTCACAATTAGGCGGTCTTATCGCTAAAAGCGATTTTTTACAGACAACCACCAGAAGACCATATGACCCGACGCGTTTTAGATTCTGCAAGCGTTCTCCGACAGTCGTCTCTCCTTTCGACTGTTCACCGACAGGACGTTTCGTTTTTGAGTGATTCATCTATGGGACGTGTCACCTATGCTGTCGTCATAAGGAAAAAAGACGTATCTAACATTTTTGTCGAAATTGAGTTACATACAAGTTACAGACAAAATTTACACATTATTCCTAATAGATCAAATTCTTTTACAGACTTTTGCGTCACAAAATTATTATTTTGTTTATTTTCTTTTGCACAGAACATTTTTTAGTTTTTTAAATATATTTTTATTTTTTTCTCTGTTTCGTAGTTCATGTAGAAACGTCCTTTTTCCTTATGGAGCAGTATGGATGTTTCGACGACAGAATGGTTCGCAATTGTTTGTTTCGACGACAGGATTTTTCAACTATGGAATATTCGCCGTCAGTACCTCTACCATGAGTTTTAAGCAATAGTATTCGTCGCTACTCGATATCGACGCCATATTTTGTATGGCAAATTTTGGTTCTGCAAGTGTCCGCTAGAGGCGCAGCAAAATTTGCCATACAAAATATTTACGGTGTCGATATCGAGTAGCGACGAATACTATTGTTGCTTAAAACTCATGGTAGAGGTACCTACTGATCGTTTTCTCTACGATTGTTTCAACATGGCTTTTTCACTATTTAACTACAAACCCACCAAAAAGCTACTAGCTTGTTACAAAGACGTAAAAAAAAATGTTTTAATGTGAGACCACCTTTACTAGAATATTCTTCATATTTTTCTTCCATATTTTTTGATCATTTTATAATCGCCACTTTATAATATAAATAAATAAATACATTTAATTAATCTTTTGATTTTATATTTCCCCAATGTTCTGAGAGGTAATTGTGATAGGAGTTCAGGTGGGAAATCAAACGAAGTGACATCATTCAGGTTTCATATATTTCACACAGTTTTACACTAATTCACGATATATATAAGAAAACCCAGCCACTGTACAAACAAACGTCGCTCAATGCATCTACAAACCCAGTCACCCGGAAGTCAAAATATGTCACATAAATTGACAAACTTATTACAATTAATTACATTACATACAAGCTATTGGTGTATAAACTAAAACCACAGAATATATAATAGTACCTCTAAAACATTATAATCAGATGTGATTAACAGTAATATTTCCTAGGTAATCAATTATTGCAAGAATAATAAATAACTAATAAATTATTACTGCACTACTAGTGTCTTAAAGAATTGATAGATGGCGCTAGTGAGACTTAGTAAAGAATATTTATCTCTAATGAATTGCTGTAAGATTCTCGCCACGGGTTTCTTGGATAGCACGTGTGTTTTTGAGAGTTTTGACCGTTCTTGAGTGATTGTTGTAACTTTTGTGTATTGTTTTTATATAATTGTGTTGTCCTTGTGTTTGTAAAGAGGTTTGTACTGTGATTGTCTGTGTATAAATAGTTTAAATAGACAAGATGGATAAAAATAAACCCCCGAACCTGACCCCCCCGTCATTTCAGCTTCTCCAAACTTTTTGTCCCAAAACCCACTCTCCCAATTTGCCGACGTTGTATGTAGCGTTTCAGAAATGGACGTGAGCCAAGGTTCACGTAAACGCACCAGTGTTGTAGAAACTCTCGATCCCTCTCCACCTAGCAAACAACCCAAGAGCCAAATTGGCCTTCTAAAATACTCAGCTTTGGACAAGGGCCCCTTCATCGTTTACGTCTCTAGAATCGAAGTTACACCGAATTCAGGCATTACACTTCATCCTGTAAATTTCGGTAAATTCCTTATTAATAACAATGTTGCTAATGTGCTCCGGGATGGTGTCAAACGAGTTGGCCGTAACCGTGTATCCGTGGAGTTTACTTCCCCCCAAGACGCTAATGCATTTCTTGCTAACAATCTTCTTGCAAAGTACAGCTATACAGCCACAATTCCCACATTTAATATCACAAGGATGGGCGTGATTACAGGTGTACCAGCTGATATTTCGGAAGAAGAAGCTCTCACTATCTTGTCAGTTCCCTCTGGATGTGGCCGAATCCTTAAAGTCCGCCGCATTAATAGGAAAACACAAATAGACGGTGCAAATGAGTGGAAACCCACGGAGACTTGCGTCATCACTTTTGATGGCCAAGTTCTACCACAACGGGTCTTTTGTTGCTACACATCCCTTCCCGTAGTACAACACATCTACCCAACCATCCAGTGCCGAAAGTGCTGTAGATTCGGTCATGTGGCTAACATGTGTAGATCCAAACCACGCTGCAGTAAATGTGGCCACGATCACCCCGGTGATGGTTGCAACATTGCTGAAGGCGAGGCTTTTTGTGTTCTCTGCTCCGGGAATCACTTTGCCAACAGCAGGTCATGCCCCGAGCATGGTAGGCAGAAGGCCATCAAAACAGTTATGGCAGATAAATCGATTCCTTATGTGGAGGCCAGCAAACTTATCCCCGTATCTTCCCGGAACTATGCCAACGCTGCCAAAACACAGTCGTACCGGAAAACCGTTGCTCTAAAGCCCAAGACTCATGCTCCTCTTTCCCCATCCTATAATAAAACTGCCCATCACCAAATTATTAGCTCCCCCCTACCCTCACAACCTACTGGCTGTGCTCTCAACCAAAACAATACTTCCCCTAACAACACGGTTTCCATTATAGAACTTCTCATTAAACTTCTACCATCTATTATCCCTACTCATCCTAATAACTCTCAATTATCGTCCAACGTTGCCGATAAACTTATTAAAACTCTTTTAGACATTAAAAATCCAGGCGTCCAGTCAAACATTCTTACAGTGGAATGTGAGGAGCGTGTAGCATAAAAAGCACGACCGCATATTCCTTCTTAATAAATTTAAACCCTTAGGTTGCTCAATAGCTGAGACTTGGCTCACCCCAAGTCTTAGCTTCCGTATTCCACAGTACAATATTCTCCGTTGTGACAGATCTGACGGCTATGGAGGGTCGGCTCTTCTTGTCAACAATCGAGTCCCACTTTCCCCTTTATCTTTGCCTTCACTTACAGGTGACATGAACATTGTTTCTGGAAGGATGGAAGGCATAACTGTATTCTCCATGTATATTGCTCACCCTAGTCATAATTTTATAGGAATTTTAAAGAATATTCTCTCCAATGTTCAGGGTCCCATACTGGTCATGGGCGACTTTAACTGTCACCATTACAGGTGGGGATCTGAGCGCTGTGATGTGTTTGGTGTAGCTTTGGTTGAGATGTTGGACGACTTGGACTTGTGCATATTAAACAATGGTTGCCCAACACGTAGGTCACTTCCCGGTCAACAAAAAAGTTGTGTGGATTTAACGTTTTGCTCTGCTGAATTAGCATCTTCAACCCATTGGGAATGCACATCCTTGTCGCATGGTAGCGATCACTACCATATTGTTATTTCTTTGGTTAATAGGACTTATTTAGAAAAAACTTCTCCTCCACTTTTGAAGTACAATTTATCCAAACCAGATTGGTCAAAATTTGCTTCATTATTGGATCAGAAAATTGATTCTCTTCCAAATTTAAATTCAAGCTTACCCGACCCTTCTGATCACTGCCATGCCAAAAGGTGCTATGAGGGCTTTGTCACAGCTGTTACCTCCAGTGCAGATTCTTGCTTCCCCCTTAAAAACAGTGCCCGGAACAAAATCCCTTCACCTCCATGGTAGGACCAAGAATGCACATCAGCTGTCAAATCAAGAAACCAGGCTGAGATGCTATATAATAGGAATATGACCACCCAGAATTTGCTGTCCTATTCGCAAGTTAACGCTCGATCTAAACGCCTCCTCCGCAGGAAGAAACGTGCAGGTTGGGTTAAGTTCTGCTCATCTCTTTCCCCCTCCACCCCAATTTCAGTTGTATGGAGGAACATCAACAGATTTAGACGTGGTTGCTCTCCATCAATGGCTAAACCAATCACCAGGGAAACAGCTGAACTTTTTTTTGATAAAATAGCTCCACCTTATGTTCCACTTCCTTCTGAATGTATCCTAAATAATATCCCTTCAAATAATGCATCCAATGATCCTTATGACGCGCCATTTACTTTGAAGGAATTGAACTTGGTGCTTAGTCATGTCCGGGACTCAGCGCCTGGTATTGACGGAGTTCCATACTCCTTCATAACTCATTCTGGGAATAAGGCCAAACAATACCTCCTGGATATAATTAATTCCTGCTATACTCATGGTTGGGTTCCGGACCAATGGAAAATTCAAATTGTTATTCCCCTACTAAAGCCAGGCAAACATGTGGATGATCCGAACGGCCTAAGACCCATTGCGTTGTCCTCAGTCCTAACCAAATTAATGGAACACCTCATTAAAAACCGTTTAGAGTGGATAGTCGAGTCGAGAGGCTTACTGCCGAACTACCAATTTGGCTTCAGGAAGGGGCTGAACAGCACAATGGATAGTGTTGGGGTTCTAGTTACGGATATCCGCTTGGCCTTTTCTAAAAATGAATCCGTGGTTGCTGCCTTCTTAGACATCTCCTCCGCATACGACAACGTCATTCTTCCCATCCTCAGGCAGAAACTGCACGAGCTGAGCATCCCGGTCAAGATGATTGAATGCATATGTGGATTACTCTGTTATCGCTCATTGGTTCTGAGAGTCCAGGGTGAGGACTTTGATAAAAGACAGACCTGGAGAGGACTCCCACAGGGCTTTGTCCTCAGCCCCCTCCTTTATAACCTGTACACAATCGAAATTGGCTCCTGCCTGAACAATAACTGTCACATCCTACAGTACGCTGACGACTTAGTCCTTTATGTGACAGATTCCTCCATAGCTGACGCTGCATCATCTCTATGCCTCTCTCTGGACTCTTTGAATCATTGGCTGTTAAACCACGGTTTGTCATTATCTGCACCAAAAAGTTCGACGGTAGTCTTTTCTCGTAAAAGAACAATACCTCCTATTACAATGGCAATTTCAGGAAAAAGTATCCCTTTAACAAATAAGGCAAAATTTTTAGGCGTTATTTTAGACTCAAAATTAACAGGTAAGTACCATATTAATTCCTTAATAAAAAAATGCGAACGCGTTATTTCCATCTTGAAGGTTCTGACGGGCGTCTGGTGGGGAGCCCACCCCTACACCATGAAATTAATTTATAATGCCTTAGTCCGTAGTATTCTAGATTATGGTACGTTCTATCTAATTCCATGTAACCGTGGTGCCTTGGCTGGAATGGATAGGCTTCAGTCTAAGTGTCTTCGGATCATTTCTGGGTGTATGAAGTCTTCTCCCATCAACGCTTTGCAGGTCGAGTGCGCTGAACCTCCTCTAGCCCTGAGACGTCAATATTTAGCCTCCCGTTTTGTGTCCAGAACAATTTGTAGATCTACCCACCCTCTCATTGCAAAATTAAACGAACTAGATATCTCATGCAGAACTTCCAAATATTGGAAAAATAAAGAAATTCCTCTGATCATAAAATATTTTCGTTCAACTCAAAATTTAGAATGCCCGATCGTTCAGTATCCCAAATTACCCCATTTTAGTTTTGAATATGAAGCCTTATGTTTCACTCCAAAAATTGTATTTAACATCGGTATATCTAAAAATTCCCCCTCGGCGGACTCGGTCTTCAATGCGGCGGTGGGCGAGCGATGGAACGGGTTCCAAATGTTTTTCACCGATGCTTCGAAATTCTCTGAATCTAGTCACACTGGAGCGGCAGTATATTACCAAAGCTCCAGCATCATCCTACAATTTAAATGCCCTAAAGAGTCCTCTGTGTTCACAGGCGAGTGTGTGGCTCTATTGGAAGCTTGTCTTTTTATAGAGTCACACCAAAATATAGACAAAGCCGTAATCTTCACAGACTCTCTTGGCTGTCTACAAGCCCTAATCCAGAATCCCTTCAAAAATAAATTGCACAGCTCGATCCTTTAAAAAATTAAAAAATCCTTATTGTCATGCGCTAACAGTCAAAGGGAAGTTCAGTTAGTTTGGATACCTAGTGTTGGAATCTTATTGTTTGGATAAGGTTTTCAAATGACAATGACACTTGTTATCGTGTGTGACAGCTGATATTTTAAATTTAGAAATAACTGTCGTCTAGATGGCGTTAGTTTTGATATTCGTTTTGTCAAATGACGATTTTACATTTAAAGTGGTGCATTAAATAATTTTCGAACTTTATGTGACATTAAATCAAATGTTTCAGACATTTATATTTTTGTAAGGATTTTTCTGGTTGTTTTTATACATACACTGACTTGAATAAATAGTTAACTGTTTCTGCCAAGATGGCGGTAGATCCGGTCCTCACTTTTATTAATAGCGGGTGTTCGCACCCACGAGAGTAGTCGGTTGTCGATTTTAGAAAGGGCAAGTCAAGGAAATAAAAGTACTGTGTAGATAAAGTCAGTGATGTTGAATTAGTGATCCAACAATTCAGAAGCGGGATATTAATAGTTGGTCGGTTATACCAGCCAATTATATCCAGGCCCACATACGTAAGTTTGGTTGTTCTGATTTGACGCTGTCGTAGGGTAAGAAAACTAATTTTATTTTCTACCTGTTCTTTTTTTTTTTTTTTTCTTCCTGTTTGTAATGTTCCTGTATTTAAAAGATAACTGTCTTTGTTGTAACGGATTGTGTTGGTTCAGTACCTTACACTGTATTGCAGTATTAAATATTGTGCTGGTAGCATTTGTGAACGCAAATAGGTTTGTTTATCTTTAAACTGACACAATTGTTTGGTACATATTCAAAGAAAAACTGAGTTTGATTATAATTTCCTCATCATTGAGGAGATTCACTGATCCAGTAAGGTCAATATCGATTTTTTTTAAGAACCTATTTATATTTTTCTGATAAGTTTTTATTTCAAGCTGTGGGTTTACAAGTTACCCTCATTGTATTTTAATTGAAATGAATATAAATGTAGTGGTTTTTGTTTTAAACCAACGGCTATTACCCTTATTTTTACTGGTGTTTTATTGATATAAATTTAACATGGACGGCAATATCGTTTGTGGATTTATTTTAATCATTTGAATACCGTAATTAGACAGAATAGAAAGACAATAGGTGTGCGAACGCCGGCGTTCGCTTGGGGCTTGAGTAATTAACAAATGATCTTGTATCAGACTAATCATAACTTTAATCTGAGACAAGTAGGTACAACTTTGAAATATGTTGCTGATGTGTTGTGTTGCTTAACCTACAATAATTATATGAATGTACGGGTTCATCATATTGTTTTCAACTATCTGGTTCTATTTGAAAACAGTTAGTAGTCTAGTTGAATTTGAATTTTTACATCCACATTAGTATTAAAAGGCTTGATAATCCAACCTTAAATCCGATTGAACTATAAAGTCGTTTTCCAAACAAGGCCGAGACTAAGAGCTAGCACTTTTTATAACATTTGTTGTGTGCAATTATTGTTCTAAAAGCAGTAGCAATGGGTGCAGCGTGATGCGTGAGGCAAGCGCAGCGTGGTGCGCCAGACGAGCGCAGTGTAGTGCACTAAGAGACCGCAGCGTGGTGCGTGAAGCAAATGCTGCGTATTATGTAAGGTGAGCGCACTGTGGTGCGCCAACCCGCCGCAGCGTGGTGCGCCAAGCGGCCGAGGCGTGGTGTGCCAAGCGGCCGAGGCGTGGTGCGCCAAGCGGCCGCAGCGGTACGCCATGCGAGCGCAGCGTAGTACGCCATGCGAGCGCAGCGTAGTACGCCATGCGAGCGCAGCGTAGTACGCCATACGAGCGCAGCGTGGTACGCCATGCGAGCGCAGCGTGGTACGCCATGCAAGCGCAGCGTGTTACGCCAGGCCAGCGCAGCGTGGTACGCCATGCGAGCGCAGCGTGGTACGCCATGCGAGCGCAGCGTGGTACGCCATGCGAGCGCAGCGTGGTACGCCATGCGAGCGCAGCGTGGTACGCCATGCGAGCGCAGCGTGGTACGCCATGCGAGCGCAGCGTGGTACGCCATGCGAGCGCAGCGTGGTACGCCATGCGAGCGCAGCGTGGTACGCCATGCGAGTGCAGCATGGTACGCCATGCGAGCGCAGCGTGGTACGCCAGGCGAGCGTATTGTAGTGAGCATGGCGAGCGTATTGTGGTGCGCATGGCGAGCGCCGCGCAGTCTGCAAGCCGAGCGCAGCGCGTAAAGTAGGCGTCGCGCAATGCGCAAAGTAGGCGTCGCGCAGTGCGCAAAGCATGCGCGGCGCAATGCACAAGGCGAGCGCGTTGCAGTGTGCAAGGCGGGCGCCGCGCAGTCTGCAAGCCGAGCGCAGCGCGGTGCGCAAGGCGAGCGAGGCATAGTTGTTTGATTGTACAATATGTGCAAGGCATAGTTGTTTGATTGCACAATATGTGCAAGGCATAGTTGTTTGATTGCACAATATGTGCAAGGCATAGTTGTTTGATTGCACAATATGTGCAAGGCATAGTTGTTTGATTGCACAATATGTGCAAGGCATAGTTGTTTGATTGCACAATATGTGCAAAGCATAGTTGTTTGATTGCACAAGCTGTGCAAAGCATAGTTGTCAGAGTGCACAATATGTGTAAATCATAGTTGTTAGAATCCACAAAATCAGCAAAGCATAGTAATTAAAATGCACAAGGTGTGTAAAGCATAGTTGTTAGAGTATACAAGGTTTTTAAAGCATAGTTAGATTGCACAAGGTGTGCAAAGCATAATTATTGGAGCAAATATATAGGTTTGATTTATTTGAAAAAAAAAATTAAGTAATATGAATCTGAATTGGAACGCAAAAAGTGTGCAAAGCTTAGAGCCAAATTCACCAATAAACTAATTGCGATTAATTAAAACAAATACAGTTAGAGCGTCTAATCGAGATTATGGCTTCATATGCATTTCACCGATATGAATTGAATCTACTCGTAGTTTAGGCTAACTCAGTTTCAATTCTTTTGTTGTCGCCCATGTTTATGACACGGGTCTTTAAACTAGATTACGCTGAGCTCAGTTTAGTTGAACTAAGTTTTTATATTGAATGATGAAATCAGCCCTTAGTTAGTAGAATACACAAAGTGTGCAAAGCATATTTGTTAGATTGCACAAGGTGTGCAAAACATAATAATATGTAGTTGTTGAGTGCACAAGATGTGCAAAGCATATTAGTTAGAATGCACAACTAAGCATAGTTAGTAGGCACAAGGTGTGCAAAGCATAGTTGTTAGATTGTAAGAGGTGTGCAAAGTATAATTATTGGCAGCAAATAATTTTTTTTGATTTGTTTGAGCAAATAAACAAATATGAATTTGTATTAGAATGCACAAGGTGTGCAAAGCATACTTGTTAGATTGCACAAGGTATGCAAAGCATAGTTGTAGGAATGCACAAGCCGTGCAAAACGTAGTTGTTGGAATGCACAAGCTGTGCAAAGCATAGTTGTTTGAGTGCACAGCGCAATTATGCATAAGGTGTGCAAAGCATAATTACATACAAGTTCTGACGGTTTCAAGGTAGTAGCGACTTGTACCACCCTAGTGGTTTCTAGGTAGTAGCGACTAGTACCACTAGTAATACAGTATATAGCGTACAGTTTTATTTTGGCGGCTTCGAGGTAGAAGCGACTTGTACCGCCCCAGTGGTTTCAAGGTAGTAGCGACTTGTACTGCTCCAGTGGTATGGTAGTAGCGACTTGTGCCACTAGTAACGTAATTAGTCAGGATCAGAATCAGAATTTCAATTTGTTAAACATAGGTTTGAAGGCGTATGAATAGATAAAGGCAAAAAAAAGAGCAAAGAAAATAATAATATATAAAAAAAACTCTTACAATAGACTAAAAGAACTATTTTATATTTAGTTATTTTTATAAAATGTACTATTGAAAACGAACTTAAACAGTCAATATGTAAACCATGTGGTTGCATAATGAGAAATATTACAAATTGTCATAAAAAAAAAAGTATAGTAACATTTATCCATTAATAGCGAGATAGACTTTTCTTAAATTTTAATAAGGCTAAGGCTAAGGCTTTTCTTATATTTTCTTTAATTTTTGAATTATTAGGTTTTCGATGCCAGAAAAAAAAAGCTTATTTTCACACTTTTTGTTCATACATTGAGGACGCACTGCAGTCTTTTAAAAAACAAAATCTGATAGCTTTTAAAACAGATAATTATAAATTGATTCTAACAAACAAAGCATTTTCGTAAATGTACATAGCTGGTACAGTCATAAATTTTAAGGATAGTTTTTGAGCCACATATTGACCGTTTATAACGTACAGTTGTATGTTGGCGGCTTCAAGGTAGAAGCGACTTGCACCGCTCTTTAAGTTTCAAGATAGTAACGCCTTGTTCCACAAGTAATGTATTTAGTATATATTATACCATATTATATGTACATACAGTTGTATGTAACTGATTGTTATCGATTAATGGTAGTGTTCCTTTTATACAATTGTAATTTACAGGTATGGGGACAGGGTGTGAGGTCCCCGTAAACCTTCATCAAAAACCAAGCATCCTCCGAACAGATGGATGTTGTTGTCTCATCCGGGCAGCTGTCTGGTGGTTGATGTCAGTTTTTTTATGTGGTTAGATCGCACGGAGAACTCTGAACTGCAATGCAGGATTTATAATTTTTGGTCGTTAATTTGTTATGTGGCAACATAAATGATTGATAAGAGTCTTTTAGGCATCGTGATGTACGCCAGGTCAGTGGAAGTTTGGTTCCAGTGAGTCAGAACCGGATACCGCATAGATCTCGGTGATTCTGAGCTGTCTGTGGTGATGTTCCAGTGAGTCAGGGTGGTACCTGTCCCAATGATTCGGGATGATGCCCCAGTGAGATAGTGGTGATGTTCCATGAGTCGAGATAATTCTGCAGGTTTCAGTTGGTCGGAGAAGTGCTGCAAGTACCAGAAGGTTGGAGCGATGATGTGTAACTCAATGCAAGCCATTACTTCTGACTGCTGTCGTCAACCAGGAAAAGTACAGTCTGCTTAGTCAAGGTCACTGATGGGGCTAAGATAGTGATCAGGTTGGCATGCTTGTGGTGAGGCCTTTTAAAGCCGTAAGTGCTGGCTGCATGGCTCAAGAGTTTTAGGAAGTGATATATGACATCACGATGTGGTAGCTGCATGAAGGCTGCGTTAATGTTCGTAATCGAGGTTCACCAGAGGTTGGTTAGAGGTATGCGGAACAGTGAACAAGAACGAAGTCCCGCAAACTACCATTACCTTCATTTCTTTAAAATTTGATCGTTTAAGCAAAAGACACTCTCGCAATTACGCAGGGACGCGTAAGTTATGCGGATGGCCGAATGTTGGAATCTTATTGTTTGGATAAGGTTTTCAAATGACAATGACACTTGTTATCGTGTGTGACAGCTGATATTTTAAATTTAGAAATAACTGTCGTCTAGATGGCGTTAGTTTTGATATTCGTTTTGTCAAATGACGATTTTACATTTAAAGTGGTGCATTAAATAATTTTCGAACTTTATGTGACATTAAATCAAATGTTTCAGACATTTATATTTTTGTAAGGATTTTTCTGGTTGTTTTTATACATACACTGACTTGAATAAATAGTTAACTGTTTCTGCCAAGATGGCGGTAGATCCGGTCCTCACTTTTATTAATAGCGGGTGTTCGCACCCACGAGAGTAGTCGGTTGTCGATTTTAGAAAGGGCAAGTCAAGGAAATAAAAGTACTGTGTAGATAAAGTCAGTGATGTTGAATTAGTGATCCAACACTAGTCACTGTGGCATCAAGGGCAATGAACGTGCTGATGCCTTGGCCAAAGATGCTTGTTCCTCATCTACAGATGATCATTCACACAATCTTATTCAGGGTTATGACTTACTGAACCTGCCAAAAGCAAGTCTTCAATGTGCAGGACCAGTGGAATAACTCTGGTAAGAAAAAAGGTAAATTCTACTATGCAGTTCAACCAATCATAAAATCAAAACCTTGGTTCTTCACGCACAAAAAAATTTCCAAAACGGTTATCCCGTCCGTGTGCAACTAATACCTTGGCGCCGCCCTCGATAGGCATTTTTTTTTAGGTGAGTAAATCATCTAATGACATCTTTCACCTTTGGGCGGAGCTGTAGGGTTTGTCTGACTTTTACTGACTAAAAACCCACTCATGTTCTTTCGTTCCTTCGCCAAACTCAAGTGGCAGTGGGCAGGCACATTGCTCGTAGAACAGATGGCCGTTGGGGCCGAAAGGTTCGGTTCCGTTGCCTCACGTGTTTGCTAGCATCACTGCATTGCAGAAGGAGGCAACCGTCTGCAAGGATTCTGCAAGCGTTCTCCGACAGTCGTTTCTACTGTCGGAGAACGCTTGCAGAATCCTTTTTTTTTTAGGTGAGAAATCATCTATTGACTTTGCCCACTTTAAGCGCGGAAGGATGTGTCAACTTTTACCGGCTAAAACTCCCTCTTATTTTCTCGTTGCCTTGCATTTCAGGGCACAGGGTTTTTCGGTTGATAGCGAACCCATGGTCCCAGTAGGCTGCTGGGTCCGGAGCTGATATCTCCTTGAGGCGTGCGTAGAACACTACGCACCGTCGTAAGCTTGGAATCGGTCCGGACGGCCAGCTACGGTGGCTAGAAATTGGGATCGGGATTTCGGTGAATGGGGAGTGTGGGCCGTTTCCTTGAGCGTCCTTAGCTAGCATTACTGCTTCGCAGAACTACTTGTGTTGCTGATGAAGTTCATCTGTCACAATAACATCAAATTATGAGCCTTGACTTCTATGTAATTGTGGTTACGTGTATATATAAAGTTAATGTTCTAACAAATTAACAAAATATTTATGTACCTTTATTTTTTGTTTGTTTCAGTCCAGTACTAACATATGACGTCCGATTGTACCAATCGAAGATTTATACATCTATAGTTACTTAGTTTTTAGCATATTAATTCCTTGTGTTAAAGAAGTAAATTGGATAAGCAATATGTATAATACCTACTTGCTTATCCAATTTACTTCTTGGCAGAATAGTCAACATCGGCTCTATTTGCCATTTAAAAAAAATAGAATAGAATAGAAAGTAGACTTTTTAAATCACAAGATAAACTTCTATTTGTTTTTTAATATCTTGTTTTTCAAAAATAATCAAAATAAAATAAACCCGTTAGTCCGGGTTTATTTTATTTTGATTATTTATCGATGAAAGGATAAACCACCATTTGATAAATTCTTGGTTCTGCTATCGTGTTTGCATTATACAACAACACAGAAGGGCATTTTTATATCTTTTTTTTATCTAGTTACTATCACCGTGGCGACCGTACAGACAGACAGTGCGGAGGCGAGGACAAGGCAGAAATCGTGCAACCAGTGCCGTAGATGATCGTTTTATAAGGGTGCAAACGTTGAGAAACCGTCGTCAAACAGCTGTCCAGACCCGAAATCTCTTGGAAGAAGTGCGTAACGTGCGTGTTAGTGAACGAACAGTAAGAAGAAGGTTAAACGAAGTTGGTTTAAAGTCATACGTACCAGCTAAAGCGCCTAAACTTGAGGTAAGTCATCGAGTTGCAAGATTAGCGTTCGCTCGTCAGCACCAAAATTGGTCCGATAAATGGGGTCGTGTTTTATTCTCTGACGAAAGCCGATTTTGTGTAAATTTCATCGACGGGAGGGAGAGGATGTGGAGGTATCGAGGAGAAAGGTACCATCAAGCCAATTTTACCGAAACGGTGTCATATGGTGGAGGGTCCGTTATGGTGTGGGGTGGCATAACTTTAACAGCCCGCACCGCTTTGGTCATCATTGATGGCGGTTCTCTGACTGCACACAGGTACATAACCGAAATCTTGGAACCCCATGTAATGCCTTTTGCCCCGTTTATAGGCCCAGATTTTGTTTTTATGCACGATAACGCTCGGCCTCACACTGCTCGTGTGGTTTGCGATTACCTAACTGAAATCGGAATTACTCAAATGGACTGGCCAGCACGATCCCCAGACATGAACCCGATAGAGCATGTCTGGGACATGATTGGACGGAAAGTACGGGACAGAATTCCACCTCCTAGGAATGTTGAGGAGTTAAAATTGGCCCTGATTGAAGAGTGGGTCAATTTGCCCCAGGAAATGATTGAAAGTGTCATTAGAAGCATGGGTAGACGTATTCAAGCCCTAATTAGAGCCCGCGGAGGCAATACAAGATATTAATTTTGTGATTTAATAACCTTTTCAAAGATAAGTTTTAATTTTTAAAATGGTTCAAAAAATGCAAAAATGTCTCAAATTTTTTATTTTTTGTAATTATCTATAAATAAACAATGTTTAACCCTAGTTTATGTTGTGTCATGTTTATATTGAATAACCACGCCCAAATTAAGCTGAAAATATACATATATAGCCAATAATAAAAAAATAAACAGTCTTTTTTTTGTGTTCCCCTAATTGTGCCGGTGTGTGTAGATGTGGTGTGGCTACATTCTCAGAACCATAAAAAAGCTTTAGTTTTGGAGAAAAAAAATCGACAAACAAAGTAACCACAGGCAAAAACAAAGCAAAACATAACTAGCATGTCAATTACTTTGTTTTTAAATTGTAAATTGAATTACTAAGATTTTTTGTTTGGTAAAAATGTTTTTATTGAGACTACAATTCAGTTAAAAAGAAAGGAAACAGCGCTATTTGGTTGTTGTGTTGTAAAAAAGTAAATTATACTATGATTTGAAAATGGTTGATTTCACATAGTTTTTACTTAATAGGCGAATTCCTAAATAAAAAAAACATGCCAATCCTATCACTTCAGGAATGCTTTGTAGTCAGTGTTGAAGTAAATGTTTTATTTTTATTATTTACCTAATTCTCTGGAAAATTGATTACCTTAATGTGTGTTTCATTTTTTAATTTAAATATTTGGGGTATAGATCTGTTTATAATTCTATAAGGTGTTAAAAAATTAACTGCAAGAAAAGTAAGAACTGGTTTAGAATTACAAATAAAAAAAATTGGCGAAAAAAAGATTTTTAAATAACAACCCGTTTCGGAGATATGCAATATTTTCATTTCACACAAAATTATTGAATATGCGTACTGTACACCGCACGTGCTCCGGCGAGGCCGCCCCGCCGTAGGTACGCGTGAGTCGTTCACCCCTGTGACACGACACGCGACGGCGCAAATTCGTAAACAGCTGATTCTAATTTTTCCATCACATTTCTCAGACTTTGGACTGGCAAATTATCGAGCTTACTTACAAATAGCATATTTTATTATACCTATGACTATTAAAAGCACTGGTAGACTCCTAGGATTGTTTGGACAGTAGGCACTCGTCGTTGCTCACCATACAGTTCACGGTAACGGTTACGTGCCGCAGCTAAACTTTGACCAGTCGTAATGTAGCACACTACCATATCTAAGTACTCTCGATTGGAATACGTAAACGGCATTATTAAAAGCACGAAACTGCACGAACGCACGTATTCGCCGTAATGACACAAGAAAACACCCTTACCGCGCGACGGATTTCGGACAACTAAGGGTCGGGAGGGGTAGAGAGAGCTGCGGGAAGAGTAGCGGGCGGGGGAACCGCTAGCAAGCCGCTCGCGCGCGGTACGATACGATGGCGGCCCAAGCCGCTAGCGCAGCCCTGGGTACAGCGCACAAAAAAATATTATACTAAATTATTTTATTTATGTGAAAATATGAAAACGCTCAAAAAAATTTTTTTTTTTTTATGTGTTCGTTTTTCGATGGCGAGTAAGTGGACAAAATTCTTGCAGTTAATTTTTTAACACCTTATATTTGCTTAATTTATAAAAATTTTGATAGTGGTAAGTTATTGTAAGTCCCTAAAACCCTATCGACTAAATATTTGCATGCCATCACTAAATGACGGAATGTGTCTTTGTACCTACTTCCCATAATAACATCTTTGTACCCACCACATTTTACGCAAATAAATGATATGATGATGATGATGATTTTTTATTAGATGAAGTAAAGTGACAGCAGTGGACAATGCCCAACTGTCAAACAACCATTGTTATAGCTGTCACTTTATTTCATCTAATAAAAAATCATAGTATAGATTACTTAAAAAAATTAAAAAAAAAATTGTCTACAGATTTTTTTTTAATTTGAACGATATTATACACAATTTGTCATAAAATTGTTGCACAATAGGTAGAGCAAGCTATTTCTCGCATTTTTTTCAAAATTTACTTCTTTGTTTTCCGTAGAGGCAGCCGAGATGTGCGCTGACTGCCTGGCCCAGCACTACGAGCGTTGGCAGCAGTTCGTGGATGGTGGATGGAATTCAAGAGCACGAATTTTAATTGATTGTTTTATTTACACAAAAAAACGATTGCAGCTTAATTGATAAACAATTGAAAATATAGCAAACGCGAAACAATAGATAGCTGGAGAGTCGCGCGTAGTCGCTCGTCTCGGTCACCGACCGATGATCCACAGCATGTTGAGTCCGGCGCGGCCCAAGTGCAGGCGCCGCAGCGCCGGAGGCTCCTCGCGCGCCGCCGCCGCCAGGAACAGCAGCAGCGTGTGCAGCAAGTTGTTGCGGCCGCGCGACAGCTCCACGGTCTCCTCGCCCAGCACCAGCACGTAGTGCGGCGGCCGCGCGCTCACGCGGTGCACGCACAGCGCCGCCGGGCCGCGCGGCGGCGCGCCCGGGGCCGCCGACACGTGCGCCGCCGAGAACGGCCGCGCGCTGGCGGCCGCCGGCAGCGTGGCGTCCAGGTACGTGGCCAGCAGGTGCAGCACCAGCTCCGCGTCCGTCGGCTTGCTGTCCTCCCACTCCGAGCCGCCGCCGTTCCAGCGGTAGCCGCTCAGGCAGCCGCCGTGCGCCAGCTCTGTGCCACGAGACGGCTGGGTTAGCTCTACGAGTGACTAGTCGAATCGCAAACGGTAGTGTGGTGTGGGCGACGTACCTCTGATGCGCTGCACCACGTAGCGCTGGTCCGCGAAGGGCTCGAGGTAGGCGAGCAGCGCGGGCAGCGAGTGCAGCAGGCCGTGCGCGCCCGCCGCCGCCGCCTGGCGCAGCCGCTCGGCGCTGGCGGCGCCCACGCGCGCCTCCAGCCCGCTGGCCGCCAGCGCCTCGTCCGCCGCCGCCAGCTCGCGCACGAGGCGCTGCAGGATGGTGACGTGCAGCCACAGGCGCAGGTTCAGGTTCCACTGCTCCAGGCGCGTGGGGTCCAGGTGCAGGCGCCGCCACACCTGCGGCGCGCGCGCGGCCGGCGCGTCGTCCGCGCCCGCCGCCGCCGCCGGCGCCGACAGCTGGTAGTGCGCCGCGGCGCCGCCCGCGCCCGCGCCCGGCGCCAGCGCCCAGCCCGCCGCCGCCGGCTCCGCGGGTCCGCGCGCCGCCGCAGCGCGCAGGTAGGCGGCCAGGCTGTGCGCGTCGGCAATGAATTGGTCCGGCGCGGCGCGGTCGGGGCGCGGCGACGAGGGCGACGGCGGCGAGGGCGGCGGCGACGTGTCCGTGCGCCAGGCGCGACGCGGCGACAGCGACGCGTCAGGGTCGTCGGGCGGGGTGGCGGGCGGCCCGGGCGGCCGGACGGGCGGCCCGGGCGAGACAGCGGGCGCGCGCAGGCCCAGCAGGCGCTGCTGGCGCGGCGTGAGTGCGGGCGGCGCGCTGCGCGGCGCGGCCAGGCGCGCGGCGTGTTGCAGCACGTTGGCCGCGAGCACGCCGGCCACGCACATCTCCACGTAGTGCAGCACTGACGTGTAGCCCGGACACTTACAGCACCTGAAGTCACACCGTCAACAACTCAGTCTTATACTCCAGCATTAGGTAATCCCTCACAGGTTTCTTATCTTGGAATTGATTGTAACCGACAGAACCTGAACATTAAACCATTCCGCTGATATCATTTTGCCATCTCAATTTTTCATTATGAGTTCAATGTGAATATCGCACAAAATTCAAATACAGTTAAAATATTTATTATATTAGGCAGATTATGGTGAAATGCTCAGTAACAGTAAGGCGCTGCTTGCCTTCCTTGAGGAGCTGGACAGGATCGAATGACACCATTGTCCCACCCGAACGTAAAATACGCGCTCTAGTCGTGGAACTGCGGACACCAGCCGGAAATACAATACAAAAGACAGAAGATTATAATTAAAGGATAGACATTTAAGCCGATATCCTTTAACAGAGACTTTGACCCCTGAGTTTGTTTCGGTGTTTCTCCTCAGGGTAATCATCTAGGAAATACCGGCCTCATTTAGTTTACACTGACGAAAATATGTAGCAAAATACCTATATAATAATATTCTAGTTGCAGCCAGCACCCGCGTGATAATAGAACATTATCCCATGGGAATATAATCACAAGATAAAAAAAATATCCCATGTGTTATTATCATGGAACATTGTCTACTTATAGACAAAGTTTCATCGAAATCCGTTCAAGATACAAACTTTCGCATTTAATATTAGTAAGATTAGAAAAATATGTATGTCGGATCCGGCGTCGATTTGTTGACAACAAAACAAGGCACGCCATCTAGTCGCCGGGGCTTGGTTCAAGCCATGCTCTGGAGCGAGGAGGAGTGGCAGGCAATCGCCTCCTTCTGCGAAGCAATAATGCTAGCAAAGGAGGAGGCCGACCGCATCAGGCAACGGCGCACACGCCGCCGCCGCCGCCGGGATTCTGATCCCGATTTCCGGCCACTGTAGGCGCGGGCTTGCGGACGGCGGGCAATGGGTAGCTCGCTGTCCGTCCGTCCGGTAACAGACCGGTCCGAGCTCAAGTCGTCTTCGGCGCGCACTGTTCCCGCGCGCCTCAAGGAGTTGTCAGCAAACTGTAGGGGCCCAGCAGGGCCGAAGCCTACTGGGGCCAAAGGTTATGTGAAAATGTCACCAAAGGCCCTGGGACAAAGGCAATGCCCACGCAGGATTGGAGGGAAACGAGCGAGCCGACCAACTCGCTAAGGAAGCCGCCCTAGGGTCGAAGAAAAAACCGGACTACGATCTGTGCCCCGTTTCATTCGTCAGACGACAGATCCGTATGAGGTCGCTGGACGAGTGGAACGGGAGGTACAAGTCGGGGGTAACAGCCTCTGGAACGAAACTGTTTTTCCCTGATGCGGTTGCGGCGTACAGTGTTGTGCGGAAAATGTTGCACACCGGTATTTCGACGCAAATTCCAATCTCAGTGGGCTAGCCTTGGAAGTACGGGCTCAAACACAAACACGATACGACGATATTAATGTGTTATGGTTGGTACCTATACCTATATAACGTGTGACTACGGCTTTTCTTTTTATTTTGTTTTTAATTCTCCAGTAACCTTGTTTATTTCAGTATCCCGAAAATCTTGTTTCATACTTTTTTAGCGCTCTTGTTTGTCGTAGTCGGGTTTTAGTTTTTTACTTTTTTTTTATTTAAGTTTTTTTGGTGTTAATAAAACACTGTGCTTCTACACTGTCTTTGACATTGATGTTTTAGACCGCTTGAGGGCGCCACATTGAATTTTGATGATAATATTTTTGATAAGCACAAGTAAAGCCCTTTCAATAATATTTTGGAAATCTATGAGTCAAGCCCTTTCTAATGATACCCAACACGGCGTATTTATCTCATTTTTATTTTTTAACACATTAGTTTTTGTCCGCTAGAGGGCGCCACATCGATTTTTGTGACACGTTACGTAGCCTATGTTCAGCGGATGAATAAGACGGTTCTATCGATAAATCATAAGTCGAGTTCTGATAAGTAGATTAGGAGCTATGAGGGAACAGATGAACATACTCACATACATACATACATAGCCAGTCAAAATCATAACCCTCCTTTGGCTTTGCCATAGTCGGGTAAAAATATAACAAGATATAAGTCTTATTATACTCATACATCAATCCCTCTCTCAGTACTTCTGATATGCCAATAAAATCACCTTCCATTCATCCACAAACAGATTGCTAGTTGGATTGGAATCCAGGAGACCATTTAGTGCAACTAAAGCGCAAGGTATTGGTGACTGAGCACAGGCAACAGTGCGACACTGAGGCCACTGAGCCAAACATGCATTCAAAAATCGTGTCCTTGTAGTTTTATCTTGATGCAAAGCAATCCTTATTTAAATTTTTGTTGCCACTGGTTCCCTAGCAGGTGGAGTATTTAAAATCATTATATACAAGCAATCCTGACAGATCTGTCAAAAACTGATTTATTGTCTGAACATAGTTGAGAACCCATTTGTAGCGCCAACCACATTGGGTTCAATTGTACCACACAACATGATTTAGGGGCAGGTTTTATTTTGAAACTATCTAGAGACCCACTTAGATTAACACGCAAAATTTCATCCACATTGGTCAAGCACATGAACAGAAGAAATATATGTTACCAGCTATATGTTTAATCTGGTATTCTATATAATACATAGACAATGTAGAGAATACGGCAGTAAGGCTTTTATTTACAGGACACGGACAAGTTAGGTCAGGGTTATATTTTTTATCAACAGATAAAAAAAAATAACCCTTACCTAACTTGTTCGTGTCGGGGCATCCTCCTTCCCTGCTCTCGTCTTTTACACACATTACCAGCTAAGCATTTGGTATTGTATAGAATACCCGAATTATACAGATTGCCGGTAAAATATAGACATATAAAGATAATGTATTATCAAGGAGATCATTAACAATGTTTTTTGTGAACTTACAAATCGTACGCGAACAATAAGAACAACAAAATGTTGACGACGATCCATTTCAGGGAGCTCGAGCGCTTCTTATTCGCGTAGTTGAGATCAATCGTGTGTTGAACGAGGCTCGAGTTGGGACTTGGAGACCTTAAAATATAACCATTTATTACAATACATTATAACATATCCTCTCCAAGAGAGGCGCCCGTTTCAGTAGTAAAATAATAAAGGCTGATTGTGCATAAATGGTATTTTGCATGCATTCTAACAGACGAAGGATAACTTACATGTCGATTTCAAACGTAAGAATCGATTCACACTATATTCACCATGAGTATATAATTTTGGTATTTTATACGAGACATACTTTCATTCAAAACCTAACACTAAAAACATTAACGTATTTAAACCTAACCTATAACCCTTTAACCACCTTCACATAGAACAAACAACGCCCGGCAACATATGAACCACAGATTACAGAGAGATACTACGTATATATGAACATATACATCAGTGTTGCCAGACGACTGTCACGAATTCCCCCAAACCTTTCCCAAAATCCCCCCAAAAATTTAAGTTTTGAAGAAAAAATACTCCACAAATATCTTTTTTTATATACGAATATCACAAATAAAATAAAAAAAAAAAACCTGACTAAAAAACGACGAAACGACGCCAACTTTAAAAAAAATCGTATACCAAGGAAATTTTGAATGTGATTTTGAAATAAAAAGATCGTACAACTATTTATTAAAAATAACTAAAATTCGTTCAATATATAATATATATTCGTTCAAAAAAAAAATGTGATAAAACCATTTTACGTTTATAAAAATTTTCTATGATTAGATAGTTTAAATGTTTTTTTTTATTGGCTTAAAATTCGTGAAATTTTTGTTTTTCCATTGTTTGGCTAGTAAGTTCACTTCAATGTTTCATTTGATGAATTGTTTCCAAGATTTGTTTTGATACAATTTATTCAAAAAATAAGAGACGAGACTGACTGACTGAAATAGGTTTTTGACAAGTCAAAAATATTAGCGAAAGTAAAAAATAATAAGTTTCGTAAAAATGCAAGCAAAATACAGCTTTTAAATGACTAGTTAAAGAGTCTTCATGCAAGTAAAAGATCTAGGTATGCGTTAGACTGTTGGAGAATTCCGCGAAACTCATACTTGCCAGTAGAGAATATTCGTTTGTTATGAAATGTTGCCAGACTGGTTAGGTATAAAAAAATCATACATTTTCCGTACGATCTTGGTCTAGCGATCGTACATGAGTAAAAATGCAAAAAATCGTACGATTTAAATCGTACATCTGGCAGCCCTGCTGTAATCTTACAGAAAATGTTGCTAATATTTTTGGCTTGGATACATTAGAATATGAATGTACATACACATTCTAAAGGTTTTTTTGTAGGATTAGACTTCGAATTCCTATTACGAGTCACTTTCTTTTTATTATTATGATTATTTTTATTGTGGTTTTGGGCACAATATTGAGTGGTCTATACTGTCCTTACATAATTAATAATACTGTAATTTGGAAAAATTGTACAACAAACCATTTTTTTAAAAGAGTAACCATGGAGTTTCTTGCCGGCTCTTCTCCATAGGAAACGACCAATTTGGAACCGTGCATAAACGTAGTGCTTACATACTATTTGCCGTGCACTAGCTTCTGACGTTTTATAAGTGCCCATGTAGGCCTATATGAAATAAAAACATTTTGACTTTGACTTGACTTTGACAAAAGCAAAAAATAGACAAAGATATTATTTAGATATTTTTTTAAAACTGAATTTGTTTGCACTTTTGCATTTATGATAATCAATTTTTAAATTATATAAAACAAAAACTATATTTTTGCTGAAGGTTTATATTTTTAAAGTCTTTTTTGTATTTTTCATTTTGACTATCGGTGGTAGCGCTAGCGACCCACTTTCGTTATCGCTACTATTTTCTATAACTAATTTATTTAGGACTTTAACTTGTTATAGAAAAAAATAATATGTAATTGAAAATAATCACTGAAATCAAAGAACATAAACATAGCAGACCAATGCACAGATTACAGAGAGATACGACCAATGACCAAACATTCCTTTGACATTGACAAATTCAAAACGCAGTGAGATAGATACGTTCGGTTACACGCTACTGCATCAGTAAAATGTTGAAAATATAGTATTTTTGCGTACTATATATTTTTTCAACAGTTTATAGTACACACGTAGACGCGCGCACTTGTCACCAAGTTCAGGTTTGCACCTCTGAACGAAAAATTAGATAATTTACACTAGATTAAAACCAAAATAAATCAACGCATAATCACTGAAAACTAGTTTTTACGTTCCCTCAAAATAAGGGTGACATTGATCGCATAATGTGCAATAGATTTTAGTTGAACCACCCACATTGTAATGAAAATCACAAACAGGGCAATAAAAAAATGCGGCAAATAAGTTGAACCAAAATTGCCGTCGTTGCTGGGGTTACGCGCAGCCCCCCACTTGATTTAGACCCAAAAATCGGTTTCTTACTGCGTATTCAAGGTTGATCGCCATTGTGATTTAACTTATATGCCGCGTGTTGTAAGGAACAAATTGATGAAGCTAAGGGCTACAGAAATCGGATATTGAAATCAATTTCAAAATCCGAAATCGGATATATATCTGTTTGCATTTAAAACCAAAACCGCTCATGTCTAGTCGTCGGTACGATTGGGTACGATTTAGGATTCAATGTAGGATAGTGTGATCACTCGCTATCAATTTTGCTTCTTAACTGTTCCTAAATTGGTTTCCTACAAATCGGAAAGTGTAATAAGCCTTTAACGGGGGCTTACTCTCGATTTTAATTCCGATCGGTCTATATTGGAATTGTGACATTGGGTACTCTTGAATTCGATGCTAGGGCCAATTTGCTTGACCTTTTTGGGAAACAAAGTAAAATGGGGATTTGGCTTGGCGTGTGGTCATGCAATTTTAAACCAATTTGGCGCTAGCATCGAATTCAAGAGTGCCTAACGTCACAATTCCAATGTCAACCGATCGGAATAAAACTCGAGAGTAAAGGGGCTATTACACCTTTCCTAATTCAGGTTCCGATATTTAGGCACGCCTAAATTCAGGGAAGTATAATTGCATTTAGGTAGGAAGAATCCTACTTAGGCTCCGATTTAGGAAAAAAGTGAATTCCGGCGTCCTGAATTCTATCTAGGAAAGGGGTAATCGCATTTTGGACGCTCAGTCACCGCTCGCCTACTGACGCGACCGCACATGTTTTCTTCGATGGTGTGGATGCAAACAAAATGACAAAAATAAAATATGTTGGTACCTATTATAAAAGAACATGTCTTATCTTTGAAACAAAAGTGATTATAAAGTGATTATATATTTATTGATTAGTAAGTGAGTATTTTATTTATTAGTGACAAAAAACTGTTACATATCAAGGTGAAACAAAGAATTATTAGATCAATAGGTAAACATAATATGTTTACCTATTTAATTATTCTATGATAATAAATAAACGGAATACCAAATAATATTCCACAAAAATCTCACAACGCCCCGTCTAGACCCATCTAAATATACTAACTTATATACTCCTAAATACATACATAATTATTAATGACAAATTACACCCAGACACTGAAAAAATAATCGTGCTCATCACAAAAACATTTGTCCTGGGTGGGAATCGAACCCACGAACTCCGGTATAGCAGTTAGGGGGCCACTAACCACTAGATCAACAATCCCATCTCAAAAAGAATATCTCTTTTTTTTATTCAATAAAAATATCTCGTAATTTCTCTTGGGCCAACCGCTAAGGTTATGACATTTTTTTTTTTTTTTTTGTTTTAGGATAGTTAATATTGGGGCCATTTTGTCATAGTTCTTTTCACTCGACACGTCCGTCACGAGTCGCTCGCCCTTGGCGACTGACATATTACAAAGCACTCTGTGGCGACTGATTCAGTAACCTGAATCAGTGAATGTGTAATCAAGAGCTCCGGCGACTGACTTTCTTTTTCTAAATCGGCCCCTGAATATCGGAACCTGAATTAGGAAAGGTGTAATAGCCCCTTAAGCCCTCTGTTCCTAAATTGGTTTCCTAAAAATCAGAAAGTGTAATAAGCCTTTTAAGACAGTCTGTGTAACTTGTGCGCAATATCGAGTGGTGTAATAGACGCTTAAGCGCGCTCGATATAATTCTGCCCATTCATTATATGTATTAGTTGACCTATCGTTCATATTGTTTCATTTGGTCGAAAAAATTTTCACCGATATTACACTCAGCCGAAATAAAATTTTTTCGAAGTATTATGTTCGTCTCTGCAGGAGCAGCGCTACGGAGTTTGCGCGGCGGTCCTACGCGAGCTTATCGTCGCAGATGGTTTCAACGTTCACCACCGCAGCTTCGGCTTTGTTGGGGAATTTTAAGGATTCTTCAAAGGAAACTTCAAAAATGTTGCTCTCTAGTCAATATGTGTATTGCACAGGTTACGAACAAAGATGGAGTGAGTCCCGTACACTTAAATGTATCCTTAAAAATAATGAAACTATTAAAGGTCTTGCACCGTTGTTCTGCTCAAAAGAAACGAGCAGGCGCTTCTTCATAACTCGAAGCCAAGCTCGAACAGGCTTGCTGGCCGGCTTCGCCGGTGGCCGTGGCGGGGGGCCTTCATATCACTTGCTCCTCAGCTTGCGGGCCGCCCTACCCCTTCACGCCTACGCGGGTTAAAATAACACTCTAGGGGTAGGGCAGACAAGACTGTGTGAGATTGGATTTGCAGCGATTCGTTTCTGTCACATTGTAGCACAAAATATTGACATTTATGACTCTAATTTAATATTGAAAATGCTACCAATTATAGTACGCGGCAAATAAGTTGAACCATCCGTCACGGCTACGCGCAGCTCCCACCTCGAACCCGAAATCGGTTTAATCCTCGTCACATAAGTTGAACCATCATGGCGGTCGACCTTGAATGCATAGTAACCGATTTTCAGGTCCCAATCGAAGTGGAGGGTTGCGTGCAACCATAGCAAGATTCAAGATTCAAAGATTCAAAAGATTCAAGATTCAAAAGCATTTATTTCAAATAAACCATTTACAGGCACTTTTGAAAAGTCAAGGAGTCGGTCTGTCAGAAAAAACGACTGAGTTATCCAGGAACAAACATAAAAAAGTATATATACGGTCGATTTGAGAAACCTCCTTTTTTTGAAGTCGGTTAAAAATGAAATCGTTACGGTACAGTACGGCCGACGGATCTTGGCGAGTCTGAAGTTAAGCTCTGCTAACTTAAACGTCCGTTGGGTCCGAAAGGTTCAGGAGTGACGGCCGCGTACCGGAAGACGCAGCGTTGGAAGGCCTCCCACAAGGTGGACCAATGACCTGGTCAGGGTCGCTGGAGTCCGATGGATGCGAGACGCACAGGACCGGCCATTGTGGCGACGCTTGGGGGAGGCCTATGTCCAACAGTGGACGTCTTTTGGCTGAAATGATGATGATGATGATGAACTTAAGCGCTTGTGCACTCGTAAAAATAAATGGTTTGAAAAAATAAATGGCAAAAACGGTTGTTATTGCTGTTAACAACTGATTTTGGCATTTTTTTTAAACCATTTATTTTGTGCGCTAAAGTTCGCAGAGCCTAACTTCAGACTCACCAAGATCCGTCGACCGAACTGTACCTACCTTTATGGGCATGCAATTGATTTAATTATACTGACTGATAAAATGCGAAAAAAAATGCATACGCGCGAACAAGGTTACGTCGAACACCTATGCAGTGCGGCAGTCACGTAATTCGAATGAGTTATCAGATGTCGCTATTTTTGCTTGTATTATGAAAGTTTATAGGAAATGTTCAGTTGGGCGCATCCTTTCTTTCGAAATCATTGCAAATAAAACATTTGGCAAATGAAAAAAGTTCAAGAGAGGCTTCGGCCAATAGCAATTCGGTAAAATGATACCTATGACTCGTGATACTTCGATGATATAAAAATATGTCAAATAGAATACATATAGCAAAAAAGACGTCGGTCAATAGTTTTCGGTCACATGAAATTCGAACAAAAAAAAAAATCGGAAAAGTGATCGTTTCCCGCCACAGTTTTTGAAGTATACAAAAAAAAAAAAAAACAAGAAAAAAATCAAACTTTCTATTGACCTCATTTTTCCTTTTGTTCACCATCACTTTTGGACCATCATGCGCGTGCGAGCCCTCACGACGGGGGATGCGGTGTCCCGGGGCAGGTGTGTCTTGGCGGTGTCTCTGGACATCGCCAACGCCTTCAACTCCCTGCCCTGGAGTTGCATTGGTAGGGCACTCCGGTACCACCGGGTGCCCGACTACCTCTGTCGGGTGATCGAGGCCTACCTGTCGGACAGGTTCATCATCTACCCCGGTCATCAGGGGGAGTTGAAACGGCGAGAGATGTCGTGCGGTGTTCCGCAGGGATCGGTACTAGGACCGCCCTTGTGGAACATCGGGTACGACTACGTGCTGCGCGCCGACCTCCCCGACGGGGTCAGCGTGGTCTGTTACGCAGACGACACGCTGGTCCTGGCGCGGGGACGGTCGTACCAGGCGGCGGTCGAACTAGCGACGCGCGGGGTTGCGACAGTCGTGGAGAGGATACAGCAGTTGGGACTCGAGGTGGCATTGCACAAGTCCGAGGCCATGTGTTTTCACGGCCCTCGGAGCGCGCCACCTCCGGGCTCCCAATTAACGGTAGGAGGAGTTCACATCGGCGTCGGGTCGACGATGAAGTACCTGGGACTCGTCCTCGACAGCCGGTGGAACTTCAAGGAGCACTTCCGACGTCTGGCTCCCAGGTTGAATGCGACTGGGGCTGCGCTCAAGCGGCTCCTGCCGAACCTAGGGGGTCCAGACGCCTCCTGCCGGAGGCTCTACGCAGGCATCGTTCGGTCCATGGCCCTTTACGGTGCGCCGGTGTGGGCGCCATCGCTACGGAAGCGAGTGGCGGCCCGGCTAACCGCCTGCCAGAGGGTCATGGCCATCCGGATGATCCGCGGATACCGTACGGTGTCCTGTGAAGCGGCGAGCCTCCTTGCTGGCCTACCACCATGGGATTTGGAGGCAACAGTCCTTGCACACATGCATGACTTACGCGTGGAGATGCAACGTCGGGGCGAAACTCCGCTGCCGCGACAAGTCGCGGCATGGCGGACAGAGCTCCGGCGGGATCTCATGGTGAAATGGCGAGAGCGATTGTCGCAACCTCGTGCTGGGCACGCCACGATCGAGGCGGTAAGGCCCCTCTTTGAGGCGTGGCTGGAAAGGCCCCACGGCGTCGTCACCTTCCGTTTGGCGCAGGTGCTGACCGAACACGGCAAGTTCGGTCCGTACCTGTACAAGATTCGTGCGGAGACGACGCCCGGGTGTCGCCACTGTGCGGACCGCCCGGTGGACACGGTGGAGCACACAGTCGAGGTGTGCCCCGCTTGGGAAGAGCAGCGCCGTGTCCTCGTGGGGGCGATCGGCGGCGATCTCTCGCGCCGGGGCTTGGTTCAAGCCATGCTCCGGAGCGAGGAGGAGTGGCAGGCGGTCGCCTCCTTCTGCGAAGCAGTAATGCTAGTAAAGGAGGAGGCCGACCGCCTTAGGCAAAGGCGGACACGCCGCCGCCGCCGCCGGGTTTCCGATCCCAATTTCCGGCCACCGTAGGCGCGGGCTCGCGGACGGTGGGCAATGGGTAGCTCGCTGTCCGTCCGTCCGGTAACAGACCGGTCCGAGCTCAGGTCGTCTACGGCGCGCACCGTTCCCGCGCGCCTCAAGGAGTTGTCAGCAAACTGTAGGGGTCCAGCAGGGCCGAAGCCTACTGGGGCCAAAGGTCATGCGAGAGTGTCACCACGGGCCCCGGGACAAAGGCGAGGAATGGAAAGGTAGGTTTTTAGTCAGTAAAAGTCTGACACTGTTTCCCGCCCCACCCAAGGGCGGGATTCGTCATTGGATGATTTTACCTACCACAAAAAAAAAAAAAAAAAAAAAACCATCACTTTTGGACAAAATGCGTAGTAGGTATGTACTGCATTTTTATCTACCATCTGGGTTTGTGAGCATGACAGTATCAATAAGGCCAAATGCAGTATTAATTGTGTTTATTACTACAAAATCACTTAGCAAGTGTTTAATACTCCGTTTCTAGTTAATAATCATGTTTTATTTTCTTGCCTGGTACTAGTTAAAAGATTTGGTAACGTTTTCCTTTTTTACCCAACTGCGCCAAAAGGAGGGTTTTTTTTATTGTAGGTTTTTTTTTTTTTTTTTTTTTATTATCCTTTATATATTTAGGGACTTTTGGTCACAGAAAGACCATGCCAGCCCCATCGTAACCTAATACAAGTAAAGCTAAACACCTTATCAACTATTAGGACTCTAAAACCTTACTAATTATTTTATATACAGCGATAGCTGCATTAGAGAGAGGCTCGGACAATGTACTTTGAATAAAACCAACATCAACCAAATTAATTTTGAAAGTATTCATCAGCACCTCTCTGGCAGCTCGTGTGCTGACACATTCCACCAACAAGTGATGGACATCCTCCACCGTGCCGCATTCTGCACAATTTGGGCTGTCACTTTTTCCCATTAGATGCCGAAACTTGCCGAGTGGAACGTGTCCAGAACGTAGTCTGTGCGCTATTATAATAAACTTTCTATTAAGTTTAATATTGGCAAACCAAGGAATACGAGGAGGTTCACATTGTATTGTCTTGTACCAGATTCCCTTTTCTAGTGATGTTTTATTAAAATATTCTTTCCAATCTTTAAAACATTCAATTTTATATTTTGGTAGAAGTTCAGAGTAGCTTGGAGTAATATTCACCTCAATACCATCCGACACAGAAATCTTTGCCAAACGGTCGACCTCCTCGTTCCCCCGTAAGCCAACATGCGACGGAACCCATTGCAAAATCAAATTCACATTATTAGACATGAAATAAGATATTTGTCTTAATATGGCATAAGCTATCGAAACACCTCTGTAGCCAGAGGCGCATCGAGCTATATGCTGCAGAGCACTGCTGCTATCTGTGAAAATAACGACCCTATCGATGTTAACATCCGCGTTTTGCAAGTATGTAAGTGCCTTTGATACCGCAACGAGCTCCGCCGTCATTATACATACGCTACTGTTACAAATTTTAAACAATCCTTTACTATTATTCATCGGATCATAAAAGGCGGCACCAAGAGTATTCCCTATTTTAGAACCATCTGTATATAATTTTAACCAACCATAATATTTAGTATGAATTTCTTCCACGATACTGTTTTTCAAAATATTAATATCATATGATTTTTTACACTGTTTCTTACAATCTAAATATTCTCTAATAGTATCTCCTCCGTTTATATTTGAAACCCAAGTATCTAAGCTAAACATTTCTAAAGGATAACTAGATGACAACACTTCTTCCTTGGTCCTGTTGTATACTGTTACCAATAATGGAGGTTTCTTATTCCGCCAATAACTATTAGCAATGTCAATATTTAAGGTATTTAATAGATCCAATGTTACATTGTTATCAAAAGATTGTGATTTTAAACAGAATTTAATTGCTAGATATTTTCTTCTTAGGGTCAGATTAGGGATACACAATTCACATTCCATAACATGGATGGGAGTTGTTCGTATGAAACCACCAATTATTCTTAGAGCTTGGTTTTGTACCTTGTCTAATTTACTCACATGTGTTTTTGCACTGTTATCATGTAAAAAACTTGCATAATCTATTCTACTTCGGATTAATGCTATGTACAGTCTACGAACATGTTTAGGGTGCATTCCCCATGCTGTCCCAGCTAAAACTTTCAGTAGGCACAAAAATCTTTGTGTTTTTAAGCAAACTTCGTTTATGTGCTTCCCCCAACGTAGACTTCTATCCAACCATACACCAAGATATTTGACATTTTCAGACGGATTTACAACTGAGTCATTGATGTTAAGGTTTACTTGCTGTCTCCTACGTCCTCTGCTAAATATGCAAATTTGAGATTTACTGCCTGATAATTCTAAGCCTAACTGTTCTAATAGTTTAATCATTACATCTACCGCACTTTGTACTTCTAGAACACTATCAGTAAGATTTTTACAGCTTTTAAAAAGGACGAAATCGTCAGCATATTGTAATATTATAACGTTAGAAATACTGTGACAAATTTTATGCGTAACTATATTAAAAATCAAAGGGGACAATGGGTCACCTTGGGCAATGCCTTTACTAGTCCACCTGATCAAAAAACTATCTTCATTACCGTCGTATGTGCCTTTAAGGTGCCTTTCTGATAAAAATGCCCACATGTATCTGCATATTTTCTTTCCTGCATTTATTTCGTTAAGGGCATGAATAATACTATCTATTGTCACATTGTTATACGCATTTTCTATATCTAGAAAGCACGCTAACGTAGAATGATTCTTAGAAAAACCCATCTGAATGTAACAAACCAATCGAGCTAAGCAATCCAAACATGACTGAGAACGCCTAAATCCCGCGGTATTCACTGATAAATATTTATTTTTTTCCACGTACCATTCAAGTCTTTTACATAATAATGTATGGAAAATTTTACACAAACACGAAATTAAAGAAATAGGCCTTAGTTTCAATGGGATATCTGAACCACTATAGTTTTTGGGAATCGGTACTATTTTAATATTTCGCCATTGGGTCGGGACAGAACCAGTTTCCAAAATTAAATTATATATTTCTAATAGGTAAAGTTTTGCTGGTTTCGGAAGATTATAAATCATCGAAAATGTAATTTGGTCATCCCCAGGTGCCGTGTCTTTCTTTTTAAGGCACCTATCCAATTCGTGAATTGTAAATTTTATTTCTAGGGATGTGTTATTTGACTCGATTACAGGCATCTGAGGAATGACATAATCAGGAGCCAGACTACAAAGTAACTCTTCAATTTGTAGCTTAGAAGCAAAAAATTTTGATCTTTTATACCCTTTCATCCAACGCATACGATTCCAGACTTCCGATACAGCCAAGAACACCGCCCCAGGACCGGATGGCTTGCCTGGAAAAGCCTGGGTCCTGGCCATGGAGGAACTCGGGTCTCGACTGAGAGGGCTCTTCAGCGCATGCATGGAGAGGGGCCAGTTCCCGCTTCGCTGGAAGACGGGGAAACTGGTCCTTATCGCGAAGCCGGGGCGCCCCGCGGACTCTCCGTCCGCGTATCGGCCCATTGTGCTGCTCGACGAGGTGGGCAAGCTCTTTGAAAGAGTAATTGCAGACCGCCTCGTCGTGCATCTGGCACGGAAGGGGCCGGACCTTGCGGACGGCCAGTTCGGATTTCGCAGGAGGCGCTCCACTGTGGACGCCATCATGCGCGTGCGAGCCCTCACGACGGGGGATGCGGTGTCCCGGGGCAGGTGTGTCTTGGCGGTGTCTCTGGACATCGCCAACGCCTTCAACTCCCTGCCCTGGAGTTGCATTGGTAGGGCACTCCGGTACCACCGGGTGCCCGACTACCTCTGTCGGGTGATCGAGGCCTACCTGTCGGACAGGTTCATCATCTACCCCGGTCATCAGGGGGAGCTGAAACGGCGAGAGATGTCGTGCGGTGTTCCGCAGGGATCGGTACTAGGGCCGCCCTTGTGGAACATCGGGTACGACTACGTGCTGCGCGCCGACCTCCCCGACGGGGTCAGTGTGGTCTGTTACGCAGACGACACGCTGGTCCTGGCGCGGGGACGGTCGTACCAGGCGGCGGTCGAACTAGCGACGCGCGGGGTTGCGACAGTCGTGGAGAGGATACAGCAGTTGGGACTCGAGGTGGCATTGCACAAGTCCGAGGCCATGTGTTTTCACGGCCCTCGGAGCGCGCCACCTCCGGGCTCCCAATTAACGGTAGGAGGAGTTCACATCGGCGTCGGGTCGACGATGAAGTACCTGGGACTCGTCCTCGACAGCCGGTGGAACTTCAAGGAGCACTTCCGACGTCTGGCTCCCAGGTTGAATGCGACTGGGGCTGCGCTCAAGCGGCTCCTGCCGAACCTAGGGGGTCCAGACGCCTCCTGCCGGAGGCTCTACGCAGGCATCGTTCGGTCCATGGCCCTTTACGGTGCGCCGGTGTGGGCGCCATCGCTACGGAAGCGAGTGGCGGCCCGGCTAACCGCCTGCCAGAGGGTCATGGCCATCCGGATGATCCGCGGATACCGTACGGTGTCCTGCGAAGCGGCGAGCCTCCTTGCTGGCCTACCACCGTGGGATCTGGAGGCAACAGTCCTTGCACACATGCATGACTTACGCGTGGAGATGCAACGTCGGGGCGAAACTCCGCTGCCGCGACAAGTCGCGGCATGGCGGACAGAGCTCCGGCGGGATCTCATGGTGAAATGGCGAGAGCGACTGTCGCAACCTCGTGCTGGGCACGCCACGATCGAGGCGGTAAGGCCCCTCTTTGAGGCGTGGCTGGAAAGGCCCCACGGCGTCGTCACCTTCCGTTTGGCGCAGGTGCTGACCGAACACGGCAAGTTCGGTCCGTACCTGTACAAGATCCGTGCGGAGACGACGCCCGGGTGTCGCCACTGTGCGGACCGCCCGGTGGACACGGTGGAGCACACAGTCGAGGTGTGCCCCGCTTGGGAAGAGCAGCGCCGTGTCCTCGTGGGGGCGATTGGCGGCGATCTCTCGCGCCGGGGCTTGGTTCAAGCCATGCTCCGGAGCGAGGAGGAGTGGCAGGCGGTCGCCTCCTTCTGCGAAGCAGTAATGCTAGTAAAGGAGGAGGCCGACCGCCTTAGGCAAAGGCGGACACGCCGCCGCCGCCGCCGGGTTTCCGATCCCAATTTCCGGCCACCGTAGGCGCGGGCTCGCGGACGGTGGGCAATGGGTAGCTCGCTGTCCGTCCGTCCGGTAACAGACCGGTCCGAGCTCAGGTCGTCTACGGCGCGCACCGTTCCCGCGCGCCTCAAGGAGTTGTCAGCATACTGTAGGGGTCCAGCAGGGCCGAAGCCTACTGGGGCCAAAGGTTATGTGAGACTGTCACCAAAGGCCCCAGGATAAAGGCAAGGAATGGAAAGGTAGGTTTTTTAGTCAGTAAAAGTCTGACACTGTTTCCCGCCCCACCCAAGGGCGGGATTCGTCATTGGATGATTTTTACCTACCACAAAAAAAAAAAAAAAAAAAAAGACTTCCGATACAGAGGTTGATTCATTTATACTGTTACAAAAATCCCTCCAACCTTGTGATTTGGCATGATTTAAAGCTCGTTTTGTCTCATTGGTTTGTTTTTCTAAAATATTTAAATTGCTTGGAGTTGGGTTTCGCCTAAATATTGATAATGCCAACCTCCTCCTTGCAACGGATCTCGATAGGTCAGCATTCCAGTACGGCTTCGGTTTAAATTTATTCAAAGGGTCATAACATATCTTAACCAGAGGCGTACTTATATCAGCAGCAGAATTAATTTCAGTTAAAAGGAAGTCGTATTTAACCTGAACATTGTCTGAAATTACTATGTTATTAAATAAGAATGTTTGTTCCAGAGTTTGTTTGTATAGTAGCCAATTCGTTTTTTTTAAATTACGTCTTTTAACTAAATTTCGATTAGTAAAACCATTTGAAAGTTGAAATATAATTTTGATAATTATGTGGTCGCTACCCAGCATTTCATTAGTAATGTTCCATTTAAAGTTTATAGCAATATCTGCAGATACAAAAGTAATGTCAGGTGAAGACTCCTGAAGCACTCCGTTAACCAGTTTAATTCTCGTAGGGTTGCCGTTATTCAATGAAAAGAAGCCATTTTCTAGGGATGAATCAAATAACTGTATACCTCTAGGGTCATTTTTATATGACCAGTTGGAATGATGGCCATTAAAGTCGCCTGCTATTATGGATCTTTGGGAAAACGCACTAAAAAGCGCATCCCAATCTGACGAAGAGGTTCTAATATTAGATGGACAATATATACTCACAATATTTTGTATGTAGGTAAAGTTCAATAGCTTCACATGTAACACTTCTATACCTGTATTGTTCAATTTGAACGACGACACCTGAGTCTTTAAAGAGTTATGAGTTATAATTGCTACACCACCATATGAATCAAATCTATCTCTTCTGAATATATTATAACCACTAATATGACTACGAGACTCCGGTTCCATCCATGTTTCACTAACAATAGCAACGTGCGCGTTTTCTTGAAGTAGTAAGCATTCAAATTCTACCAGTTTTGGTTTCAAGCTTTGTGAGTTCCATTGTAGTATGTTTAAAGTGGTTTCACTTGGGGCACTATCCATTAAAAAGATTACTAATAGAGTTTAACCATTCTCCACCTTTCACTATTTCTACTAGAGAGTGTTTTATACATTCTAAGACTAATTTTACTATGTCAGTGATCTTCTCACTCAGTTCTTTACTCGAAAAGATAGTATCTTTAATCCGTTTCATTAGTTGCCAAAAGGAATAATTTCCCTGTCTGTTTTCTTTTGGAAAAGAGTCCTGGACCTCATCATTTTGGCTTATATCTTCTTTTTCTCCAATATTCTGCTCCTCAATAAGCATATTTTCTCTGCTTTTTCCTTTATTCTTTCTTCCTGTCATCATTTTTTCTTGAATAGTTTTCTTTTTTTCATAATCTTGTGACTTTGACCTTTCAGTTGTTCCTACTACAACATCCCTAAAAGAAGGGGTCCTGATCAGGTCATTTACGACGTTGTTGTCCTTATTATTTATATTATATTGTAATCCAGGCTCAACATTTTCTTGCCTTATATATAATTCTTTATTCCTCTCCGCTTCTTTCTGGTTACGGTAGACATCAAGAGCTTTTTTATATGTGGAATTCATAGCAGCCATAATTCGACGTATTTCTTTTTCTTTCAGAAATATGGGACAAGTCTTATTAAAAGACATGTGTGCACCATTGCAATTGATACATCGATATTCCATAGTTTCGCAATTCGCGTGGGTTCCACCACATTTCGGACAAATAGGCCTTTTACTAGGACACTGACGTAATAAATGTCCATAACGCCAGCAGTTGGAACATTGTGTAACAGGGAAAGTATATGTTTCCACCTTAAATTTGCATCCATAAACCTCAACCGTCGAGGGAACTGTAGGGCCTTTAAAACAGATACGAACTGTTTCACAATCTACCCACTTTCCTTCTTCTGTAAATCGTTTCAGACGTTTTACCGAAACAATCTCATACTCGCTGGTAAATATTTCTGTCAATTCCTTTTCATCCACCTCTTGTTCAATATTTTTGACTATTCCATACGATAAATTGACTTCTTGAGCTAATTGACATCTGTATCCCAAGTCTTTCATTTTTGCACATGACAACAATTTCTCGGCATTTTCTCTATTTCCAAATTGTATACGTACTCTAAAAGGGTTTTTAAAATTAATTTTCACAATACCCAGTATATTTTCTGACCTTAAAAGTTTGGCAAGACCAATTTGTTTAGGTAAACATTCTTTAGAAGAGATATAAACTTCGTAATTATCTGGTGTTAGATCTTCACTGTTTGTTGTACGGCTAGCCTCATAGTTCAGTGAGGAACTACGATTCAGCCGTTTTGGGTTACGTCCCACGGTTATGAATTCCCCCTCTTCAGTTTTTTCCTCATCCTCTTCTCTCATTCTCTTCTCAGCTACTTGTATAAAAGCCTGTGTACCGCTCTGCATACTGACTTCTTTATTACTGAACACCACCTCTTTTAAAACTTGTTGCTCACACTCAAATGACTCTTCATCATTATTTAAACTCGGTAAACTACTTCTATCGGAATTTTTACTCATTCCTAATATATATTATTTTGAGGGTATAAGTAAAAACAAAATAAACATTTCGATAAAGAGTAAAGCGTTCGCTCGCTACGATGTGTCGCGCGCGACTGTGTTTTTTATTGTAGGTAAAATCATCCAATGACAATCCCGCCCTTGGGTGGAGAGGGAATTAGTGTCAGACTCTTACTGACTAAAAACCTACCCCGTTCCTTTGTTGCCTATCATGCCGGGGCTGAGCCTTCCTCTCAGAAAATGGTCCTTGACCCCAGAAGGCTTCGACCCTGCCTGCCTGCAGCTAGCAGGCTGGGCCTCTACGGTTTGCTGACAGCTCCTTGAGGCGGCGCGGCCTGTACGACTTTGGTACGGTGTACGAGTCTTTGCCTGGCTTTCTCAGCACAACCACCGTAGCTTCCTTCCAGGCCTTCGGGAAGTGGTGGTACGCCAGGCATTTGTTTAACAGTGCCAGGAAGAATTCAGGATCACATCGGACAGCCTGAGAACAGATGTCGGCAGTGAGGCCGTCCGCTCCCGGGGCCTTTTTTGGGTTGAACGACCCCATGGACCTGTCGAGCTCGCTTTGGGTAAACGGTGGGTCATGCCGTTCATCATGACTCCACTCGTTTACCATTTCTGCCAGTTGTCGGGTTTGGCGGTGGTCCATGTTGTCGTCCTCCTCACGGTCCTCGGGGTAAAATGTCTCGGCCAGCAGCCTCACCGAATTTTTTGCGTCCAGTATTTCTCCTCCCTTCTGTAGTGGCAGATCCTCTTCCCCATGAATCTGTAGATTCCTTGCCAGATCCCTTCTGTCTTGTTTTGTGCAGAATTTTTTCTAGCTTTCTTCCATGGCCTCTTTTACAGCTGACTCATATTTTTCTTTTTCTTGCAGGTACAGTCTGACCACCATCTCTCTCCGGACCAGCGCTGCGTTCCTGACCCTGCGCCTCTTGGTTTTTTTTTTTTTTTTTTTTACGGTAGGTAAAATCATCCAATGACAAATCCCGCCCTTTGGCGGAGCGGGAAATAGTGTCAGACTTTTACTGACTAAAAACCTACCCTGTTCCTTCCCTGCCTTGGTTCCAGGGCCCTGGTATGCATTTTCATACCTTCCCAGAGCCCCAGACTAGGCCTCGACCCTACTGGGCCCCTACGGTGTGCTGACAACTCCTTGAGGCGCACGGGAACAGTGCGCGCCGTAAACGACTTGGGCTCGGTCCGGTCTGTTACCGGACAAACGGACAGCGAGCTACCCATTGCCCGCCGTCCGCAAGCCCGCGTCTACGGTGGCCGGAAATTTGGATCGGAGTTACGGCGGCGGCTGCGGCGTGAGCGCCGTTGCCTGATACGGTCAGCCTCCTCCTTTGCTAGCATTACTGCTTCGCAGAAGGAGGCGACCGCCTGCCACTCCTCCTCGCTCCGGAGCATGGCTTGAACCAAGCCCCGGCGCGAGAGATCGCCTCCGATTGCCCCCACGAGGACACGGCGATGCTCTTCCCAAGCGGGGCACACCTCTACCGTGTGCTCCACCGTGTCCACCGGGCGTTCCGCACAGTGACGACACCCGGGCGTCACCTCCGCACGGATCTTGTACAGGTACGGCCCGAACTTGCCATGTTCGGTTAGTACCTGCGCCATGCGGAAGGTTATGACGCCGTGAGGCCTTTCCAGCCACGCCTCAAAGAGGGGCCTTACCGCCTCAATCGTGGCGTGCCCAGCACAGGGTTGCGACAGTCGTTCTCGCCATTTCACCATGAGATCTCGCCGGAACTCTGTCCGCCAAGCCGCGACTTGTCGCGGCAGCGGGGATTCGCCCCGGCGTTGCATCTCCACGCGCAGATCGTGCATGCGTGCAAGGACTGTTGCCTCCAGATCCCATGGTGGCAGGCCAGCAAGGAGGCTCGCCGCTTCGCGGGATACCGTGCGGTATCCCCGAATCATCCGTGTGGCCATGACCCTCTGGCAGGCGTTCAGCAGGGCCGCCGGTCGCCCTCGCAGCGTCGACGCCCACACAGGCGCCCCGTAAAGGGCCATGGACCGAACGATGCCAGCGTAGAGCCTCCGGCAGGAGGCGTCTGGACCCCCCAGGTTCGGCAGGAGCCGCTTGAGTGCAGCCGAAGTCCGATTAAGTTGGGGAGCCAAACGTCGGAAGTGCGCCTCGAAGTTCCACCGGCTGTCGAGGACGAGTCCCAGGTACTTCATCGTCGACCCGACGCCGATGTGAACTCCTCCTACCGTTAATTGGGAACCCGGTGGTGGCGCGTACCGAGGGCCGTGAAAGCACATGGCCTCGGACTTGTGCAATGCCACCTCGAGTCCCAACTGCTGGATCCTCTCCACGACTGTCGCAACCCCGCGCGTCGCTAGTTCGACCGCCGCCTGGTACGACCGTCCCCGCGCCAGGACCAGCGTGTCGTCCGCGTAGCAGACCACGCTGACCCCGTCGGGGAGGTCGGCGCGCAGCACGTAGTCGTACCCGATGTTCCCGATGTGCCCCGAGACACTGCATTCCCCGTCGTGAGGGCTCGAGGGCTGAGCATGGGTGGGATCGACATTGGAATGTCCCAAGATATCAGGATATTGGGCCTCACGGTGGACTCGAAGCTCACCTTCAACAAACACATAGCTATCGCCTGTAAAAAGGCGATAGCTATACACCGTGTAATTGACAGGTTGGCAAAAACTGAAACAGTAGCTTCATGACCATGATTATGACTGAAAAACGTTGGAATTTTCTTCAGGAAAATTGTCGAATTTTCCGACCGTTTTTCAACTAGATTTGTGTTCTATTAATTTGTTACAACAAAATCCAGCCCTAAAAACACAATTTTAGTGAAAAAAAGCAAAAAACTTAAATTCAGCAATGTAATCGTAAAAGAAAATTCGTACAACCCGCGCGGAATCAGCTGTTAGCTGTAAAAGTTTACTGCCCTCCGTAGTGCCTATGACAGACAGAGACAGCATACCGCTCGCTCGCTCGCTCCTTTTGTTTGGTGCGCCTTTGCTCGCGCCGACACTGATAGGGTTGTACCGCGTACGGAATTTAATACTTGTAATTTTATTTTCTTAATGTAAAATGCTTTAATAATAATTAGATACTCAGGAGTATGATTACTTTATTATTTCTTAATTCCAAAAACCTTATTTTAAATCGTTAATGATCTACAGTATCAATTACGAAGCTGCCCGAACTGTAGACACGCGTTGCCTTACAGTAATGTAAATTGTTTGCTTTAGACAATTTAGTGGGACATACTCGTAAAACATAAAAAACATCGTGTCAATATTGCCAGATTCACATTCTTTAAACTTGGAAGCAGAACCATGAGTAAAAGTTACAAAAGATAGCGGTTAATAACAATGTTTATCATACGATTACGATACGATTATTTTTCATTACCTAGTTTTATCTCAATCGCAGGCCGACCACTGTAACTACTGCGCCATGGGCACCTCGACTAACGTACTTACTATTACCGAAATAAAAATGTTTAATTTCATACCATGTGGGCAGCCCTAATTGCTACACGTGTCACACTCTCAAAGGCGTGCCGACAAACGAAGCCGCTGAGGCGCTGAGCCGCCATTTTAGTTTGCCGCGATTGATGGTGCGATCTGGACGTCTCTTTCGTTTTCTTTCAACTGTCGAGAGTTCGGGACTGTGTGTTGCGTTCAGTTGAGTTGTGTGTTTTTGTGTTGTGTGGTACTTATCGTCATGAATCGGCGTAATGAAACGTTTAGTGCTCGCGAATATGGCCAGATGTTAATGTGCTTGGGTGAAGCTAGAGGAAACGCGTCGTTGGCATTAAGGCTCTATGTTCAAAGACACCCAAATGAACGACATCCAGCTAATAGTCGTACTATCACACGGGCATATCAGCGTGTTTTAGAAAATTTACCTATTGTGCCGCATCAGGAGGGTGCTGGAAAGACAATCCGTGCTCGTTCTGAGCAGGCGATTTTAGATGTTGTTCGTCGAAATCCGCGTTTGGGAACCCGTACTGCTGCAAAACTTGTAAGGCGTAGGTAATAACGGACCCCGTGTTTCACATTGGGCTGTGCACAAAGGCCTTCGAAAGGACAAGCAACGTCCATATCGGATCCATAAAGTGCAGGCTCTGGTACCTGGTGACTCAACGCGTAGACTGGCGTACTGCAGATGGCTGATACATCGGCAGCAGCTAAATCGCCAATTCGTTTCACGGGTGAACGACCCGAGAGACTTTAGGTAAGTGACTATTTTAATTTTTGATAGGTGTTGAATTTGTGTTTAAATTTTTTGATAGGTGTGTTTGTGTGTGTAGTGTACTATGTATTTATTCCAAACAAGGTCCACGAAGTACCTACCTGTTAGTATTCTTTCTGTGTTCCGTGGTATGAATGGACAACGCGCGAGGTACAGGCGCGCGTATCGCAATGTTCGTTATACATTGCGTAGACGAAATAAAATTGAAAATTGAAAAACGTTCACCTATCATTTCCGGGAAAATATTTCACTATCAAAATATTAACAATAGCAGTCTGAATTCATACTTTTCGTTTTTGCCAACCTGTCAATTACACCCAGTATACAAACAACTAGCAAGGGCAGCCAGGGTTAGCTGGGGTTTGCAACCAGAAGTGATCCACACTATTTATACCGCAGCAGTTGAGCCTACGCTCCTGTACGCCGCGAGCGCATGGGCACCAGCCACCAACAAATTAGGGATCCAAAAGCAGCTAAACGTTGTCCAGAGGGGTTTCGCGCAGAAGTTGTGTCGAGCTTACCGCACGGTCTCCCTTAAGTCGGCTCTCGTGCTGGCTGGAATACTCCCACTTGACATCCGCATCCGTGAGGCGGCTGCGCTATACGAGGCCAAGAGGGGGGTGCTCCAGCCCGTAGGAGACAGAGAGGTCGAGCGGATGGCTCCAGCAATTGAGGCCCCGCACCCTGCAGAGCAGATCAATCTGGACTTCGGCAGCCTGATGGACGAGGATCAATATAAAAGCCACAGCAACTTTGATGTGCGCATTTTCACAGACGGCAGCAAGATTGAGGGCAGAGTCGGGGGGAATATTACTAAGGTTTACCTTAACTATCCTGTCCCCTATCCTAGATTCAAGGTCATGTCTATGGTAGGCATACACCGGGCAATCCGTGAGGAGGTGGAGGATTGTCTCCTGCTGGTCCGGGTCGCAGGCGCACGCCGGGTTCTCCTTACACTTGAAGCGAGTAAGGTATTCGGAGAACCCGCCGTGTCCTGTTAGGGCTTGAATCAGTTCCTTGGTGATCTCCATCTTCCTCACCGTCCCGTACGCAGCGATCGCACAAGGGAAAAACATCTTTGTCGTGGCCGCCGTTTCTCCTTCACAATATCTCCGGTTCCATTCGCCCAACGTCTCCAATCGGATCATACGTTTGACGAATGAAACCGGGCATTTGTCGTAGTCGGGTTGCCGCTTCGACTTCAGGGCAGCCTCCTTTGCGAGCAAGTCGGCTCTCTCGTTACCCTCCAGCCCCGCGTGAGCTTTGACCCAGAACAAGGAGACGCTCTTGTTCTGGGCGTTGCTGCGGCGGATGGCGTCCCTTGCTTCCACTGCAAGGGCGTGGAGGGCTTCGGGGTTCACGATTGCTTGGAGAGCTGCCATGGAGTCGCTATAGATAGCGAACGCCGTCTCGGTCCTTCGGAGGGCTTCCTTCGCGGCTTTGCAGAGGGCGAGGAGCTCTGCCTGGTAGACGGTACTATAAGACGGCAGAGCAAGCTTGAGGGCCTTCGTTTCCGCGTCGCCAGTCCATACCGACAGTGCGGCACCGACTTTGCCCTCAATCTTGCTGCCGTCTGTGAAAATACGCACCGCATAATTGCGGTGCTCATTGTAATTGCTCAGCTTCTTTTGCACCCCGACTTTCTTTGCGGCCGGCGACCACGCGCTCGCTGCGTACAAGATGATAGGCTCCACTGCAGCCGTATAGATGCAGCGGATTACCTCTGGATGGAGACCCCAACTGACCCTAGCAGCCCGCGACAGCTGCTTGTAAATGCCGATGGCTCGGGAACAGACGTTTGCGACGTGGGTGTTAAAAGTCAACTTGTGGTCGATGGTGAGACCAAGCAGCTTGATTTCGTCCGACATGCCAATGTCTACCCCGCCCATCCTGAGACATGGGGTGTCATGCTTCAGTTTGCGCGTGACCAGCATTGCTTTGGTCTTATGCGGCGCAAACCGAAGCTTATTCGTGACACCCCACGCTCGCACGTACTCAAGGGCGACATTGGCATCCCGTTGGACCTCAAGTGCAGTCTCTCCATCGAACACAAGGACAATATCGTCCGCAAACGCCTGGCAATAGACCCCTATCGACTCTAGACCCCTCAGCAGAGGATCCAGCAGAACGTTCCACACTATGGGACCACCGATGGACCCCTGGACGCATCCCTTCTCGGTCCTGGATTCGCACTCCACTCCCGCGTACCTGACTTTCACCACCCTCTCGGACAAGTAGCTGTCCATGACCCGTCTCAAGTTCACAGGACACTTTTCCTCAGCCAGACGGACCCGTATAGCCGGCCACCAGGCGCTATCGAAGGCTCCCTCTATATCCAAGGACACAACCGTGACAAGTCTTTTTGCATTAAGTTTGCCACGAATGTGTCCCATCAGAGTATAGAGGGAGTCCTCGGTGCTTCGCTGGGGCATGAAGCCGTACTGGCGAGTACTCATCCTGGGTAGAAGATGAAACTTGAGTCGGGCCACGAACATCTTTTCAAATATCTTGCCGAGGACAGGCAAGAGCCCAATCGGCCTGTATGACTTCGGGGTGGTGTAGTCGTCTTTCGCGGGCTTGCGGAGCACGACGACGGTTGCCTCTTTCCAGGACCGTGGAAAGTATCCATGCGGGTTAGGTTAGGTTAGGTTAGGTTAGGCTAGGTTAGGTTTTTTTTTTTTTTTTTTTTTTTTTTTTTAATTCTGACACTCCACTCCCTGCCCTGAGCAGGGTCGTTGTGCAATCATATTTTTATTATAAACTGTGGGTTTTGTTTTAATTTGTCATTTATGTAATTTATTGCTTTGTTTTTTATTTGATTCTTTGATGGCCTCTCTATTTAAGTTTGATTTTTGTAGTATGTGTATTATTATATTGATTTCATTTTGTTTTTAATATATATATGCGTATATATGTTGATACATATTTATTTGTTTCCTTCTTATTTACTTCTCTCCTTCCTCAAGGGTTGCGCAAACGCTTGATTTGCATCAATACTTTGCGCTTGCTTGAGGCTTTCCTTTTTTCTAACATCTTTCATCTTTTCCTTAGTAATTTAATAGTTGTGCTTATTAATATTTTTGTGTATTTGTGCTGTAGTTTATATTTGATTATATATGTATTTTGTTAACAATTTATTTATTCCTTTTTATAACAATTTCTGCCACTTTTTTGGCGTATTTTAAAAATATATTTCTTTTTTTTCTGTCGGCCATTATTTCACCCACAGCACCTCTTCCTATCGTCTGTCCTAGTTCCTGCTCGCTATCATACCGTGCTCGACCAAAGATCGGGCAGTCGAGCAAGATATGTAGAGCGGATTCATCGACTCCGGGGGCACAGGTGCACGATGGGTCCACCTTACACTTGAATCTGGCCAAGTATTCGGAGAACCCACCGTGCCCCGTCAGTATCTGAGTCGTGATACTGTCCAGTGTCATTTTCCGAACGATTCGGTAACCCTCGATGGCATCCGGGAAGAAGAACTTTGTGGTCCCGGCAGTTGCCCCTGACTGATACCTCCGGTTCCATTCGCCAATAGACTCTCGTCTGATTTGCCTCTTGACGAATGAGACCGGACACTTATCGTAGTCAGGAGCGCAATCCAAAGTAAGGGCGGCCATTTTGGCCAGACAGTCGGCACGTTCGTTGCCCGCAAGTCCCGCGTGGGCCTTTAACCAGAACAAGGACACAGTTTTGCTCTGGTCAAAGGCTGTCCGGAGGTTCTTCCGGGCCTCGACGGCCAGGGGATGCGGGGAGCCATTATTAACAATGGCGTCCAGTGCAGATCGGGAATCACTATAAATCGCGAAGCTCTGCTGAGCACCTCGAACGATGTCACCCGTGGCTCTACATATGGCCAAGAGTTCTGCCTGATAGACGGTGCCGTATGATGGCAGTTTAAGTTTGACGGCTTTGGTTTCGGCCGCGCCTTCCCAGAAGGATACTGCGGCCCCCACCTTGCCGTCAATCTTACTGCCATCTGTGAAGATTTTAACGGCGAAGTCGCTGTTTGCGTTCAGCTCTTCCTCGTCTATCAGGCTCTTGAACTCCAGGTGCATATGCGTCGCCGGGTGTCCATTTTCGGTGTACCCCGCTCTCCGCTCGACCTCCCTGCCCGCCAGATCTAGCCGGGGTACTCCCCTCTTTGCTTCGTACAGGGCGGCTGCCTCCTGGATACGAATATCGAGTGGGAGTATCCCGGCGAGAAGCAGCGCTGCGTTCAAGGAAACCGTGCGGTAAGCTCTGCAGAGCTTCTGCGCAAATCCACGCTGGATGGCATTGAGTTGTTTTTTGACTCCCAGCTTCCTCACTGCCGGTGCCCAGGCGCTCGCCGCGTACATAATCACTGGCTCAATGACTGCGTTGTACATTATTTTAATGACGTCAGTGTGGAGGCCCCAACTGATCTTGGCCGCCCTTGACAGCTGCCCGTACATATTAACAACCCTCTTGCATACATTATAAATATGTTTGTTAAATGTCAGGCAGCTGTCAATGGTTAGGCCAAGGATTTTTATTTCCTTTGACATACCAATGCTGACCCCGCCCATGGTCAGGAGCGGTTCGTCATACTTAAGTTTTCTGGTGATCACCATCGCCTGGGTTTTATGAGGTGCAAACTTTAACTTGTTTCTGACTCCCCACTCCCCAACATATGCGAGGGCAGCATTGGCCTGTCGTTGAACCTCCAATCCAGTGTCTCCGTCAACAACCAAGACTATGTCGTCGGCGAACGCCTGGCAATAGACACCCCTGGCAGTCAGCCCCTTCAGAAGTGGGTCGAGTACGAGGTTCCACAATATTGGTCCTCCTATGGAGCCCTGAACACACCCCTTGGACGTACTTACGGAGTGTGTCTCTCCACCGTACCTTACCTCGACCCTCCTATCCTGAAGGTAGCTGCTGATTATTTTTCTAATATTTCCGGGACAACCCTCTTCCCTCAACCTAACCTTTATGGCCGGCCACCATGCGCTATCGAAAGCTCCCTCTATGTCCAATGAGATCATGGTTATAAGCTTTTTCTGCTTTAGCTTTCCTCTTATATGTCCCATTAGGTCATAGAGGGAGTCCTCGGTGCTCTTCTGGGGTACAAAACCGTACTGGCGGGCGCTCATTTTGGGGAGAAGGTGCCACTTTAGTCTCCCCACGATCATTTTCTCGAGCACCTTGCCTAAGACCGGGAGTAGGCCTATTGGCCTGTAAGACTTTGGCTGGAAGTAGTCTTTTTTAGCGGGCTTCCGCAGGACAACGACGGCCGCTTCTTTCCAGGGCCTTGGGAAGTGGCCCAGCTGCAAGCACTTATTTGCGATGGCCAGGAAAGTCCCCGGGTCCTGCGAGACCACTCGCGCGCAGATATCCGCCGTGAAACCATCGGCACCCGGGGCCTTCTTTGGATTAAAGCTTTCCACGGCCACTCTCAGCTCTTGTTCCGTGAACGGAGGGTCATGGTTGTTATCATGTTCCCCGCTCACGGACTCGGCTTGCCGTCGAGTGGCCTGGTGGTCAGCATTGTCCTCACTTTCACGGTCCTCCGGGTAGAAGGTCTCAGCGAGCAGTCTCGTCGACTCCTTCAGGCTCAGGAACCCTCCGTTACATCGCAAGGGGACGTCTTCCGATCTTTTCGACGTGCGACCGATCACCCTGTAAATGCCCTCCCAAAGCCCTTCCCTGTCCTGTTTCCCGCAAAACTCCTTCCAGCTTTGAGTTTGTGCGTCCCTGGTCCTGGCAAAGTACTCGTTTTTCTTTTGCAGGTACTCGTCTATCACCCCGGCCTTTCGAGAGGGGGCCGCGCAGCGGATTCGTCTCTTCCTGGTGGCAACTTCCCTCTTCAGGGAGGCTAACTCGTCGGACCACCACGGTAAGGTGAGTTTGGTGTGTGTCTTTATGCGTGGGATGTGTTCAGTGCATGCTTTGTGTATGTTGTTCGTGAATGTGTTAATTGTGTGTTCGAGTTGTAGTGTGTTACTGATTGCTAAAACTTCCGACGGGCTGATTAAGTTTTCTGCGTTTAACTGAGACAGTTTATCACAAAACTGACTCCAGTTTGCCTTTTTCGTATTATACAGCCTCGTCGTTCGCTGTGTCTGTGTGGTCTCACCATTCCTCAATTTCACATTGAAAATAATGCCGTTATGGTCCGCGTTCGTCAGTCCCCGGTCGACTTTCCAGTCCTCCACCAGGTCGAGCAAGTCGGTCGTGCAAGCGGTGATGTCAACGCAACTGGCGTACGTAATCCCGCCCCGCACGGTTTCGAAGGTCGGGGTGTCACCGACATTTAGTACCTGCATACCATTTTGATCTAGAGCGCCCGCCAGTGCATCTCCCCTGGAGTCTGTTTTGACACTGCCCCACCAAACGCTCTTGGCGTTTGAGTCCCCCCCAATGAGAAGCCTCGTCGAGTTTGCCATCGCTATTTTTCTAAGCTGCTCCAGGTAGGCTAGGTTAGGTTAGGTTAGGTTAGGTTTTTTTTTTTTTTTTTTTTTTTTTTTTTTTTTTTTTTTTTTTTTTTTTTTTTTTTAGGTGGCAGGAGTGGGAAATCCATCATGGACACCCAGACTGCCCCACAGTGGAGGCAGTCTGGGTAGTGCCGGACTCCTACCGGCTAAAAACCACTCCTGCCATGCGAAAGGCCCCCTGCCACTCAGGTATCGCAGGGACTTTTTCGAGCTGTAGGTGACATTTGGTTTTTCGTTGTATTATTAGTGACAATTATATCTTTGTAAAATTTCAGTAAAGTATTTTTTCATTATTTTATATACATCTTAACTCTTAGTCTTTAAAATATTCAACAGGTTTCTTTAAATAATTAAAATTTTGAATTCTCGATTTTATTCAGTTAAAACTATTAATGAATTAGAAATTATTAAAAAATTACAATTAATACGTTAAAACATCAATATAACATTTGCATAAATAATTAATAAAATCCTTCCCTTTTTTTGTATGGAGTTTTGGTCAGTTAGGTTTTATTCCGATTATTTACAGAAACAACAACTTTGATAACAAATTCTATAAATATATTTCTGAGCTTTTTGTTGCTGATAAAAACTTGCAGATTATCTCTCGTTAGATTTTCCCCAATCCTAGCTTCAAGGTCATATCTAGGCAAGGCATATATAGGGCAATCCGTCAGAAGATGAAGGATTGTCTCTTGCATGTCGGGGTCGCAGGCGCACGCCGGGTTCTCCTTACACTTGAAACGAGTCAGGTATTCGGAGAACCCGCCGTGTCCCGTTAGGGCTTGGGTCAGCTCCTTTGTCATCTCCATCCCTCGCACCGTCCTGTACGCAGCGATAGCTGAAGGAAAAAACATCTTCGTTGTGGCCGCCGTTTCTCCTGCACAATATCTCCGGTTCCATTCGTCCAGAGTCTCCATTCGGATCATACGCTTGACGAATGAAACCGGGCATTTGTCGTAGTCGGGTTGCCGTTTCGACCTCAGGGCAGCCTCCTTCGCGAGCAAGTCGGCTCTCTCGTTACCCTCCAGCCCCGCGTGAGCTTTCACCCAGAAAAGGGAGACGCTCTTATTCTGGGCATTGCTGCGGCGTATGGCGTCCCTTGTTTCCACTGCAAGGGCATGGAGGGCTTCGGGGTTCACGACTGTTTGGAGAGCTGCCATGGAGTCGCTGTAAATAGCGAACGCCGTCTCAGTCCTTCGAAGGGCTTCCTTCGCGGCTTTGCAGAGGGCAAGAAGCTCGGCCTGGTAGACGGTACTGTAGGACGGCAGAGCAAGCTTGAGGGCCTTCACCTCCGCATCATCGGTCCACACCGATAGTGCAGCACCGACCTTGCCCTCAATCTTGCTGCCGTCCGTGAAGATACGCACTGCATAATTGCAGTGCTCATTATACTGTTCCTCGTCTACCAGGCGTCGCAGGGGAATAGTCCTCTGCTCGGCCGGATGCGGCATCTCTAGTGCCGATGCCACACGTTCGATCTCCCGGTCTCCCTGTGCTGGATGAGGTACCCCTCTCTTGGCCTCGTAGAGCGAGGCTGCCTCCCGAATTCGGAGATCAAGAGGGAGTATCCCAGCCAGCACCAGTGCTGAGTTTAGGGAGACCGTGCGATAGGCTCGGCACAGTTTCTGCGCGAAGCTCCTTTGGACGGCGTTCAGCTTCTTCTGCACCCCGACTTTCTTAGCGGCCGGCGACCACGCACTCGCCGCGTACAAGACGATAGGCTCCACTGCAGCTGTATAGATGCAGCGGATGACCTCTGGATGGAGACCCCAACTGACCCTAGCAGCCCGCGACAGCTGCTTGTAACGGCTCCTGGGTTCTTCTGGAGGAGGTATTGCCTTAATGGCTTCAGCCTCCACCTGCTCAGCCCCCTTCGCTTTATTTGCAGCCGCCGCCTCTTCCTTCACCAGCTGGTACAGCCGTTCCACCGATTGGGTGATCCCGGCCTTCAGGTCTGCCCTCAAATTGCGCGAATCGCCAAGGTGCGACTTCGCGCGCAGAAGGCAGTTGCGAGCTTCGGTCACCCGATCGGTGGGTTTATTCTGTAGCAGCTGGCTCGTCCCAGGTGACGCTCCCAGTGTCTCAGTAGACGTTCGGCGCGCTACAGCCTTTATTGGGTTAGGTTAGGTTAGGTTTTTTTTTTTTTTTTTTTTTTTTTTTTTTTTAATTAACGCCACTCCCTGCCCTGAACAGGATTGTTGAAGAATCAGTGTTTTATTTTTGGTGTTTTATTATTATATTTAGTGTGTTATTTTTGCTTATTTCTATATTAAATTCTTGAGCATGTCGTCCTTGTGGATATTTATAGTTCGTGTTTTTTGGTTTAATTTATACTCTTTTATACTTCATTCCTAATACTCCTTACTTATTATATTTTGATATTTATATTATTGTGAATATTCTTATTCAATCCATTCTTGATACATCATTCCTTCCTCAAGGGTTGCGCAAACTCTTGGTAATTCCCAATTCTTTGCGCTTTCTTGAGGCCGCTTTCGTTTTCTTTCTTACCTCTTCAATCCATAATTAGTTTATTCTTTATTCGATTAATGTTTACGTATATTTAGTTGTTTTATAAATGTATATAGTGCAATAATTTTTTGTATCCTTTATTTATATCTTACATACAGGAAAAGTTTTTAACCAGTGCGCAAATTTTGACATAATAAACTTGAATATATTTTAATAAACACGTATTTTTTATTTTGATATGTTTCAATAGTAAAAAATTAAGTTAACGCATACGAGACTTGTTTACTCAGAAATTTATTTTATGGACGTCGCTTGCCAGTCCGTCGACTGGTCGCCCGATTCACGCCGCGCGTCGACCGCTCGCCTGACGCGCCAGCTGGTATCAGAAGTACTCACGCGCGCTCGCTCTATGCGACGGTACCTACTTACGCGGTGCGATTATTGACCCCAGTTTAGCGCTACAATTTTTTAAGTTTAGACTGTGTAAAGTTATTTGTAAACGTAATTCCAATTTATCCTTCATACTTTCATGGGCTTAGGACCATCAAAATGCAGAAAATAAATCATAATAAGTAAGAAAGTAGGTAATACGTTTTAATCCATTCAAAATAAAACATTTAGGTATGATAGGTATTTAGACATGATACAATTTAGATTGAAACAATTGCATTTTGGCGTATTTAAAAAATTGTGGTGTGATTTAAAAGGCTCGACGTGGTGCTGGGTCTGGGTCATGGAGTTGTTGTACCGGCTGAAAGTGGTATGGATGGAGTCCGGCTGTATTTAGCAGCTTCCATACTGCGCTTTGGCTAACACCAAAACGTCGTTCTGCGTCGTAGGTACTGGCTCTTGGATTGCGTTCAAAAAAATCAAATATGACGTCTTCGGCTTCGACTGCCAGTCGAGGTCTGCCAGACCCTTGTGCGTGGCTCGGTGTTCTGAACTGGCCGTGATCAAGCAGCCTTTGGTTAGCTGCTAAAATTGTCCTATCATTAGGGACCGTGGGATTGAGGATCCCTTGGGCTCGCATACGAGGTACGCTCTCCCTTTCGTATCTTCTTCGTGCTGCTCGTAAATTTTCATTGCTTAACAAATACACTCGCACCATTTCATAACACTCACGGTGAGTAAAATGAGACATTGTCACTACGCTAGTCTAGTACGCGGCACACGCGCAGGGACGGCGAAGGGCGCGAACGTCCGACGTCCACTTCCGCAAGTGACGTACTGCATGTGCATGCGTTTTGTTTATCAAACGCCGGCGCCGCATGCCCCCGCACCCCCGTCTCGTGCGCTGGGCGTGGTCCAGCGGCCGGCGGCCTTCGCGTTTTCATTCATGCTCATTCATAGTATTACTATTAAATTATATCCATGTCTTGCTTATTTCAAATTGGGACAAAGTGGAAATATGAGGAAAAAAAAAGTCATAAACTAAAAACGGAAATGTGTTCTATTGCTTACACTGAGCCACCAAAAAAAATTTACGCAGTGGTTAAAAAATTTTCCTGTATATTCATTTATTCTTTTTTATTACTATTGCTGCCACTTTTCTCGAGTAACTTAAAAATATATCCCTTTTCTTTTTGTCAGCCATTATATCCTTAACTGTATTTATATTAATTGCTTGCTGTATTTCTTGCTCGCTATCATATCTTGCTCGACCATAGATTGGGCAGTCGAGCAAAATATGTAGCGCAGATTCTTCTGTTCCAGGGGCACAAGGGCACGATGGGTCCTCCTTACACTTGAATCTAGTCAGGTATTCGGAGAACCCACCGTGCCCTGTCAATATCTGCGTAATTACACTGTCCAGCGTTATTTTCCTAATTATTTTGTACCCCTCTGTGGCGTCCGGGAAGAAGATTTTTGTGGTCCCGGCAGTTTTCCCTGACCGATACCTCCGGTTCCACTCGCCAAGAGACTCCCGACGGATTTGCCCCTTGACGAATGAGACCGGGCACTTATCGTAGTCAGGGGCTCGTTTTAAGGTGAGGGCGGCCATTTTTGCCAGACAGTCGGCGCGTTCGTTGCCCGCAAGTCCTGCGTGGGCCCTTAACCAGAACAATGACACAGATTTCCTCTGTTTAAAGGCCCCTCGCAGGTTTTTGCGGGCCTCGACCGCCAAGGGATGCAGGGAGCCGTTGTCAACGATAGTGTCCAGCGCAGATTTGGAATCGCTGTAAATTGCGAAGCTCTGCTGAGTACTCCGAACAATGTCACCCGTGGCTCTGCATATGGCCAGGAGTTCTGCCTGATAGACCGTGCCGTAAGATGGCAGTTTGAGCTTGACGGCTTTGGTTTCGGCCGCGCCTTCCCAGTAGGATACTGCGGCTCCAACCTTGCCGTCAATCCTACTGCCATCTGTAAATATTCTGACGGCAAAGTCGCTATTGGCGTTTAACTCGTTTTCGTCTATCAGGTTCTTGAATTCCAGGTGCATATGCATTGCCGGGTGTCCATTTTCGGTATGTGCTGCCCTCCGCTCGACCTCCCTGCCAGCCAGATCTGGCCGGGGTACTCCCCTCTTTGCCTCGTACAGGGCGGCAGCCTCCTGTATACGTATGTCGAGTGGGAGTATCCCGGCAAGGAGCAACGCTGCGTTCAGGGAGACCGTGCGGTAGGCCTTGCAGAGCTTCTGAGCGAATCCGCGCTGGACGGCATTCAGCTGTTTTTTGACTCCCAGCCTCCCCACTGCCGGTGCCCAAGCGCTCGCCGCGTACATAATCACTGGTTCAATGACTGCGTTATATATTATTCTTATAACATCTGCGTGGAGGCCCCAGCTGATCTTGGCCGCCCTCGACAGCTGCCCGTATATATTAACTACTTTTTTACATATATTAGTAATATGTTTGTTAAATGTCAGGCAGCTGTCGATAGTTAGACCGAGGATTTTGATCTCTTTTGTCAAGCCAATACTGACTCCGCCCATACTCAGGAGTGGTTCGTCATATTTTAGTTTTTTGGTAACCACCATAGCTTGGGTTTTATGGGGCGCAAACTTTAACTTATTTTTGACTCCCCACTCCCTAACATAGGCGAGAGCAGCATTGGCCTGTCTCTGGACCTCCAGCGCAGTGTCTCCATCAACAACCAGGACTATGTCGTCGGCGAACGCCTGGCAATAGACGCCCAAGGCAGTCAGCCTCTTCAGAAGTGGGTCGAGGACGAGGTTCCATAGGATTGGACCTCCTATGGAGCCCTGGACACACCCCTTGGTCGTGCTTACGGAGTGTGTCTCCCCGCCATACCTAATCTCGACCCTTCTGTCCTGAAGGTAGCTGCCGATCATCTTTCTGATATTGCCGGGACAACACTCCTCTCTCAGTCTTACTTTTATGGCGGGCCACCATGCGCTATCGAAGGCTCCCTCTATGTCCAATGAGATCACAGTTATTAGCTTTTTCATCTTGAGCTTGCTTCTTATGTGTCCCATTAGGTCATAGAGGGAGTCCTCGGTGCTTCTTTGGGGTACAAAACCATACTGGCGGGCGCTCATCTTGGGGAGGAGGTGCCATTTTAGTCTCCCCACGATCATCTTTTCGAGCACCTGGCCTAGGACCGGAAGTAGGCCGATTGGCCTGTACGACTTTGGCTGGAAGTAGTCTTCTTTGGCGGGTTTTCTAATAACAATTACAGTCGCCTCTTTCCAGGGCTTCGGGAAGTGGCCCAGCTGAAGGCACTTATTTAAAATGGCCAGAAAAGTTCCCGGGTCCTGCGAGACCGCTCGTGCGCAGATATCTGCCGTGAAACCGTCGGCACCCGGAGCTTTCCTTGGATTAAAGCTTTCCACGGCCACTCTCAGCTCCTGTTCCGTGAACGGGGGATCATGGTTGTCATCATGTTCCCCGCTCACGGCTTCGGCTTGCCGTCGAGTGGCTTGGTGGTCTGCATTATCCTCAGATTCCAGGTCTTCCGGGTAGAAGGTTTCAGCGAGCAGCCTCGTCGACTCCTTCAGGCTCAGGAACCTTCCGTTCCACTTCAAGGGGACGTCTTCCACTCTCTTTATCGTGCGACCAATCACCCTATAAATACCTTCCCAAAGCCCTTCCTTGTCCTGTCTTCCGCAAAACTCCTTCCAGCTTTTAGTCTGGGCCTCCCTGGTCCTGGCAAAGTACTCGGTTTTTGCCTGCAGGTACTTGTCTATCACCCCGGCCTTTCGGGAGGGGGCCGCGCAGCGTATACGTCTCTTCCTGGTGGCGACTTCCCTCTTCAGAGTGGCTAACTCGTCGGACCACCACGGCAAGGTGAGTTTGGTGTGTGTTTTTATGAGTGGTATGTGTTCAGTGCATGCTTTGTGTATATTGTTTGTGAGTGTCTTTATTATGTCTTCAAGTTGTTGAGTGTTACTGATCGCTGTTACTTCAGACGGGCTGATTTTCTGTTCTGCATTTAACTGGGCCAGTTTCTCACGAAACTGACTCCAGTTTGCCTTCTTCGTGTAATACAGCCTCGTCGTCCGTTGTGTGTGTGTAGTCTCACCTCTCTTCAATTTTATATTGAAGGTTATACCGTTGTGGTCCGAGTTCGTCAGGCTCTGATCCACCTTCCAGTCACCCACCAGGTCGAGTAAGTCCGTCGTGCATGCGGTGATATCAACGTGACTTTTGTACGTTTTTCCCCCCCGCACAGTTTCGAAGGTCGGAGTGTCACCAGAATTAAGCACCTGCATGCCAAATTGATCAAGAGCGCCCGCCAAGTTGTCTCCCCTGGTATCGGTTCCGCCGCTACCCCACCAAACACTTTTGGCATTCGAGTCCCCCCCGATGAGAAACCTTGCCGAACTCGCCGCTACAATATCTCTGAGCTGCTCCAGGTATGGTTCTATGGGCGTGTCTGGCTCAAAGTAGAAGGAGGCCAGTGTAATTTCCCAGGCAGTCGTGCGGATTTTCACGACCACGATGTTATCGGTCGTGAATTTTGGGCACTGTATGACTTCTATTTCTTGGTCGAAAATGACAATTGCTGCCTTTACAGTGCCCCCCGGACGGCAGCTGTTTTGGAAAACCCTGGCCCCCCTGTACGGCTTCAGAGTTCCGACTCCGCCCACATACGGCTCCTGGAGCAGCGCAACTGCAATTTTGCGTTTGGCGGCCTCCAGCATGAGCTCGTCCGTGGCCAGTCGCATTCTTTGCAAGTTGGCCTGGACAAACCCATGATTCTTAACCTTCTCATCGGGAAGTACTCTCGCCACGTCGATCACGGTGGTGCCTTTAGCAATACGCAACAGTGGATCGCGCAATTGCGTCCCACCGCTTGCGTAACGGGCAATCCGTGCTGAACCCATTGTGTCCTAGGTTGTCGTGGCCCGCTTTCTTACAGTTATTACATCTGGGAGGCCCCCCGGCAAGCCGCGATGGGCATTCGGCTCTTAGGTGAGCGTCGCCGCAATGCGAGCAGAGGTCATCCCTCCCGGTGCATTGTTTCCGGCCGTGGCCAAAACCAAGGCATTTCGTGCACTGCACAAGGGGGGTCTGATCAAACACCCTCACCCTTTGCAGATCAATATGTGCACGGCCTGCCCGGGTCAAGACCCGCCACACCGGAGGGGAGACCTGTACCACAACATGGCTCTCATGTGGGTTCCGTGCTCGTTTCCGGTATTTTACGGCGACCCTCACCTCCTCCTCCTTGAGCTCACCCAGGAGGTGTTGATTTTGCCTTAGGATCGCCCTGGCGATGTCTTCGTCTGTATTATATGATAAGACATCCGTCAACACCACCAGAGGATCCCTATTTAAGGCCTCCTCGATTTTTAGTCCGGTTGCGGAGCCCCCCAGTCTGTTCTTCACCATTTCTAACTCTTTGCGGGTTTGGCAACCCAGGACCACCTTCTGATCCCGTGCTTTGCGGACCTTGTCAACACGAATGCCCGTCTCCCTGGCATCCACCGCGACCCTAATTTTTTCGACAACGGTGCTACTGGTGTCGTCACTATTGTCAGAGCTCACAATAATCGAGTGCAGCGGCGGCGGTGGCACATATTGCTTATTCGCCGCAACGCTCGCGTAGCTCTGACTATGGGGTGAGGAGGGAATAGCGGGAAGGGTCTCGGTTCCTCGATGTTCAAGTTTCTCGCAGAGCGTGCGTGTAAAGAGCGCACACTCTGCTATTTACCCGACTGCGCCAGAAGGAGGGTTATGTTTTTCGAGAGTATGTATGTATGTATGTATGTATGTATGTATGTATGTATAATTGTTTGGCACGCTCTGCAGCCTGAACGGCTCGATGGATTTTAGCTTGAGAGGTGTCGTTAGATTCGTATTTACTGTGAGAGTGACACTGGGTATATCAAAATAAAAAAAAAAACAAAATGGCGGATTTGTAGCGCCAAATTCAAATGTTTGGCACGCTCTGCGACCTGAACGGCTCGATGGATTTTAGTTTGAGAGGTGTCTTTAGATTCGTAATTACTTTGAAAGTGATATCGTAATAAAATAAAACTAAAAAAATAAAAAACGGTAATTTAAAAAACTAAAAAACCCGACTGCTTTTCTGATCGTTCATGAAAAAGCCCTAAAACAAGAAAATCTGGCAGTCGGGACCCATTCTAGAAAGTCAGCCGTCTAGTCAATAGATTGGAGTAATCTGCAATGTAATATAGGTATGTGCTCTCAATTCTAGAATGGGTCCCAACTGCCAGATTTTCTTGTTTTAGGGCTTTTTCATGAACGATCAGAAAAGCAGTCGGGTTTTTTAGTTTTTTAAATTACCGTTTTTTTTGTTTTCTACTCTCCCTCACTTCCTCCAACACGTCAACCATTGTCGGCGCTCTAGCACCGTCGTCTGCACCAGTTTGAAGAAACATTCCCGTCCCAACTTCGCGTTCATTGGCCTCTCCCGTATTTGAAGAGTTTTTCGCCAGGGCAGCCAGGGTAACCATGATCTGAAGTAATTCTAAAATGTTTTTGTTAATCGTGGATTTTATCTCACGTTTTAGGTTCCCTGACTTGCCCATGGCCTCCTCTATTTCCGCTCCCATAACCCGGGCTCGGGTAAGGAGGTTCTCCGCTTGTTCAGCCGAACTTGTACTTGTGAATAGATGTGACCGACGGTGAGGTAGCTCAAGTGAGTTACAAATGGTCGTCTTCACGGTACCATCGGCCACAGTGACTATAGTTCTGTCGTCACTGACGAGACCATCATCGGCACGATCCGGCGAGAACACACAGGGAAGTACATGAAGGGTTGATGTGGAGGCAGAAGGCGAAGTGTTCTTCTTCGTAATTGTCTTTCGTCTGATGTTAGTCGACATGTCTGTTTTCTTTGTGTTTGGCGGGGTTGAGAACATTTTAGTGGATATGTAAAACTTATATGAATTTAACCAGTTGAGCGGTAGGCATAAAATAATAAATAAATTGTGTATTAAATGAGGCGTATAGAATAATAAAATAAATTGGCAACAAGATAAAATATGGGCAAAAAGAGATAAAATTGAATATAAAATAATTCCCCAATAGGGCGTAAATGGACTAGCTCAATTGTTAATACTACAAGTTTCCTCAAAAGAGGTGTCAGTGTGCATAAAATCCTCAATAAAGGCGTCAAAAAATTTTTATTATAAGATAGAGCCTCAATAAAGGCGTCAAAATTGTATTATTATTATTAGATAGAGCCTCAATAAAGGCCGCTGTCCAGGGCGCAAAAATATATATCGGGTGTACTTTTTACCCCACGTAATTTAAAAGCATAAAAATATATTAATAAATCCTTGTACTTCCTATAAAGGTGGGTGGGAGGGCCTTAAAATAGTCAAAATCGGTGCAAACCGTGTCAAAATAACACCAAATCCAGCAATACAGATATTAAAAATTTTTGAAATTTTGTGAAAACTGCACCGGTTTCCCTAGTCTATTATAGTATAAAGGGCGGGTGGGCGGCCAATTTTTTCTGTGAGCTAGACTCGCGTGCGAGGTGTCGTTAGACGCGTCTGCGCGAGCCCTAGCGAAGTATGCAGAAACTAGATTTTTGGCCGAAGAAAAATTTTGTGTTTTCGAAGAAAAACCTGTTTTTTGATCGAAAAATGAAAATTTTGAAAGAGAACCTAAATTCGGGTTCGCGAAAACGCTCGCCAGAATATAGGTTCAGATGATATGAATGTGTTGCCCAAAAATTAAAACCAAATAATGAATGGATTTTGAGATAAAAATATTTAAATTTCGAATTTTGATGAAAATTTTCACAAGTACCAGGGAAGAAAATCAATGTCGCGAAAAATGAATTTTCACTGTACGGATAATAGGTACTAGCCTATTTAACGTCAATTATGCCGAAAACCGTGTCAAAATCGGTCTCCAGGAGACAAAGTTATTGAAATGTTCGTGCGGTGCACTCGCGCTAAGGTAGATTTCCTAAGCAAATCGGTATGTATTGAAAATCGTTCCCTGTAAATCTTACAATTTTTTCTGTGAGCTAGACTCGCGTGCGAGGTGTCGTTAGACGCGTCTGCGCGAGCCCTAGCGAACTATGCAGAAACTAGATTTTTGGCCGAAGAAAAATTTTGGGTTTTCGAAGAAAAACCTGTTTTTTGATCGAAAAATGAAAATTTTGAAAGAGAACCTAAATTCGGGTTCGCGAAAACACTCGCCAGAATATAGGTTCAGATGATATGAATGTGTTGCCCAAAAATTAAAACCAAATAATGAATGGATTTTGAGATAAAAATATTTAAATTTCGAATTTTGATGAAAATTTCACAAGTTCCAGGGAAGAAAATCAATGTCGCGAAAAATGAATTTTCACCGTACGGATAATAGGTACTAGCCTATTTAACGTCAATTACGCCGAAAACCGTGTCAAAATCGGTCTCCAGGAG